>CM068952.1:119076261-119086288 GCA_035128595.1 Eptatretus atami | reverse complement strand
CTTGCCCATCGCTTGGAAATCAGCAAACATTACTGCCCCTGCATAAAAAAGGTGCAAAAACAGATCCCTCAACTACAGACCAAGTCAGCTTCCCAATCAATCAGCAAGTTTATGGGAATCCATTAATGCGCTTCAGACATCAAATCCTTCCTCTTCCCAATGGCTTGATTTCTGATCATCAATTTAGTTTCAGACCAGGTCACTCTAACCCTGATATGCTGCTTCTTACTGCTCCCCAACAATGGATAGGTCTCAATGCCGGACATTAAATCAGAAGCCATTATCCCGAGACATATCGCGTGCTTTTGACAACGGTCTGGCACCCTGCCCTGCTCACCAAACTCTCTTCCTATGGTATCAAGGCCATCTCCACTCAATGGCTCGCAAGACTTCCTCTCCTGTCGCGTCAACGTGTGGCCCTAAATGGCGTTCTTCATCCTCTCTGTCCAGGTTTGAGTTCCTCAAGGGAGCGTTCTGGGCCCTGGTTCTTTTTCTGTTTTCATCAATGACTCTCCGACTCTCTGGAAAACCTCTATTCTCTTTGCTGATGACTCCACCCTCTGCCATACCATCTGTGCATCCCAATCAGACCAGCATGCAGCAGCTTCTTCGCTCTCTGCAGATGCTGGGTAAAATCACAAACTGGTCCAACACGTGGAACATGTCTTTCAATCTGGACAAATCGCACACTTCACTATGTCTCTCTGAAAGGAACGCGTTTAGAACCACCCCATCCACTTTCTGCAACCAATCCTCTGGGAAGAATCCTTTCTTTCAAGCTTCTGGGTCTCACTATCTCCATGATCTTTCCTGGAAAGCCACATTTCAAGCCTCGCCTCCAAAGCTCAGTCACTCGACTGGAATCCCTGTCGTGCAAAGTCTCTTCCGCCCACTGAACTCTGACCACATAAAAGCTTTCATCCCAGCTTGATGGAGTACTGCTCTCCCCTCGGGCTGGTGCCCTGCCTCCCACCTTCTCGCTTCACTCTGTGGAAACCAGGCATTTCGGATCATGGGCATCTCCCGCGATGAGGCTGAGTCCTTCGACTCTCTCTCTCTCTCACGCAGCAGGTCGGTGGTCTACTGTTTCTTCCATCTCCTTCCAGCTTGCCCCCCCTGTTCCTCTCGCGATTTGTCCCCCCCATTCCTCCTGCACTCAGGTCGCAACAACCCCCTTCTGGCAAAACTACCAAAATCACAATCCTGCTCACCTTCACCGCGTTCATTCCTCTTTTTTTCCACCTTTGGAATAAACTCCCTCACTCTATTCAATCCATTCTTCCCTCCAGCCTTCAAAACAGCAGTTCACGCACCCACCTCTTATCCATCCCCCATCAAATCCTTGATCTTTTCTTCCCCCGATAATCACCCCAAGCCCACCTCCCTCAAATCCCTACATTCCTTCTGAAAGTCCTATAATGTCCATCTTTGTAATACCCGTGTCCCACCCCATCCCTCTCCCTTCCACAGATCTCCTAATGTCTGTTCCCCCAACTGTTTGTTCCTTCCCACTCCCCCCCCTCTTGTCTCATGCCCCCCCCTTGCTGTGTGTTTGAGTTAACTCTCATAGAGGCCTCGACAAAGGTATACACAAATTTTTTTTTTTTAATTATAAATTAAGTGAATTTGGAATCGATTGCTTCAGTTGCAAACATGATGGATTCAATGACAAACAAAAACTCTCACATGAATGTTGTGCTAATGTAGGGATTTGTGTTCAAGTGTTTGCAAAAAGCATGTTACGTTTTTCAACTCTTTGTGGGAAACCTGGGTAATAAAAACACTCATGCTTTTGCAAAAAAGCTATTGTGTTGTTTGTTGCAACTTTTGGTTTTGGTGTTTTTGACCACTGTTTTCATTCACATTGATTTATAGGGTAAGCCAGGTGTTGGTTTAGTTGTTAGGGTGGTGGCTTGGATGTAGGGTCCTGATTTGAGCTTGTTGACTGTTTGTAATCAACATCAAGGTGGGGTGACTCATCCTGTCATCCTTTGGTGGATGAAATAGTATCATTGTCTATATAGGGCATCAGCACAGTGCATAGTTGTGTCCCACAAAATGATAGCTACTTTGCGCCAAGCTACATAATGCAAGAATAAGAAATCTGATTGATTTCTAGCAAGCCAGAAAAACTGTGATATTAAAATTATGAAAAATGCATAGTCTTAAGCAAGATTTAAATGGGGGTAATAAAAGTTTGGTTCTATCGTTGAGAAATAATATAATTGCTACCCATGTTAGGCACATATAAGGTGCGACAGTTAGGCACCAGGGTGGATGTAGAATGCTAAAAGTGGTGCGAAATGTTTTTTTTTCATCATCATGTGATTCTTAAAAATGTCAGACACCAAAACCACTCTGGGGAAAAAAAAAAAAAATTGAAAAAAATAATCACCAAGAGCCTTATCTCACGAAATATGAGTTGAATTATTTTTTAGACTATCTTTTCACTTTAAAGAGCTCGAATGTGCTATGCAGAACTGAAGTCCACCAAGACTGTTGCCGAATCCAAAGAGACAAAAAAGTTGTCTCAGATTTGAGGTAGTGCAAATCATTGCCAAATGAAGATGAACAGAAATAAGACCTGACACAATCCAAGGGCTAAAGCGTTCCCTGTGGTCATCAGATGCAGAGGAATGATGCTGGCCACTGCAAATCAAGTATGAACAGCCGGAACATCTACGAAGACCAATGACAGCAACAGATTCAAATTAACGAGCCTGATGCAGATCTCTCTGGCACAAAAAGACTGCTATATTCATCTTTCCATCTCAAAACAAAGTACACCTGCAACCGTGCCATTTTTGTGCAACATCCGATCATCGAGTTCAACGCAGGGGTACCCAGGGAACATTTGATTTTGAGTGATTTGCCCTGTTAATCAGTGACCTTGTCACAAATCCTTCAAGTTGGATTTCATATACAGCAGACCTCCCTCCATTCATCCAAATCCCTCAAACCTTGAGGGATGTCATAAAACACAGTTGCTGCACATGAAAGATATGCTGAAGCTACACGAGCAACGCCAAACCTCAGAGGAACCACAATGATAATGTGAATAAAAGTTGCAACTTTTCAATGTAGTCTGGTTTTGTTCAGCCATCAGGTCCACGTGGACCATGCAAAGTTCTGTACTTCTCAGCTACTAAACCTAGCAGACATCTCAGAGGAAAAGCAATGAAAAAAACTCCTACCTGCTTTGATACATGTCTTTCCTGGGAAAACTATTTATTGTTCTTCAAAGTTACTGCTGGATTACAGAGCAGCAAACGAGAGATGATGACAAGTCCCTTGAGCTGGAGGTGTTTGAAGAAAGGATTCTCTTTGAACTTCATATGTGGTCAGTGAAGCCAATGCCTCGAATGGAGCTGTGTAAATGTAGCAGAACCAAAAATTTTCTAGAAAGTAATAGAAGCCAGAATTATTTAAGGCCTACAATTCATGGCTAGGAGGCAGTATAGCCAATGGAAACTGCCCTTTAATGATGTATGGCATGCAATGACATGGCCTTCAAGCATTTCTCACAAAGCTTGTTCTTTCCACGATAGATAAGGGAAATAGCAATCTTTCTCCCACATAAGATAAGACTCTGGCAAAGTATAACCTGACTGCACACTTAAGAGGGCAGCTGTGACAGTGATGGCAAAACAAATGAGCGAATCAAAGCTCAGCAACTGCGGGTCCACAAATAAAACCACGATGAAGCATCTGGCGGCAGATAAGACTGCTATCCAAAGGTTCAAAAGGTTGTGACCGAGAGAATGATAAACCCTTTCCATATGGCACAAGGGAATCAATTCGATTAATGCAGGACCACTAATGAATATTACAATGTCTCTGTGACCAACCAGATGACGAAAATGCCCCTGTGCAGGAAAAAGAGAACCAGCAACACACAAGAGAAGAAACAATGTTGTAACCATAAGGTTTGAAAAGTGGTGAGGCTGGCTTCTCTTTGATCCTGTTAACATATAAGGAATATATAAATAATTTGCTAATCCAACAAAGCAGATGAATCAAAAAGTAGTCGACATTACTGGCAAATATTCAGAGCTGGCAGTTATCGGATAGTCAGGGATGTTGATATCCATGAGTCGCTGAGTATGAACTGCACTTGCCCCAACATTTCAAATTTGGATGGATCTCAAAGAAAGACACAAAAAAATCACCAACCATTTGAATGTATGGACAAAAGGTAATTCAGTGATTGACCAACAGGCCAATGACCCGATCTAGTTATTATTTGACATCGTGATGCCTGTGCAGATGATGTACTGGCTTTCCGTGAAGACTGCCTTCGTGCAAAACATTTGGACATGCCGTTTTGATCCAGCTGCCAGACACTATACTTGGACAAAATGTCAATACATGCGTTGTTGCCTGTTGGTTGACAATTATGAAAATGAATAAACAATCAAATCGAGTGAGAAGTCCACATTGGGAAAGGTCCGTCCATAGAAAGAAGTTTGGAACTCCGCTGTGGTAACACACGACAAAAACAAGGCTTGAAAGATGTCAAATCTGAAAAAAACAAGTCCAACGTTGCACAACCTTTTCCTGAATGCTGGATCACGTGACGTATCAAGGGAGATTGTCCCATGGCTGTGAAGATTACATTTGAGTGGTTTATGATGTCATAATCAAGCAGTGGAAAATATGGTGCTGTAACAAAACGATTGTTCCATCCTAGAGCTAGGGCAAGGTCACAAGGAGAGATTTCACAGGATATTTTGCATTTGCTAGCAAAGCAAACACTCGATAAGGAGGGTGATATTGTGCAGCGTGGACTCATAATGTGGCATCAATGTGCCAAAGATATTACTCAAATTGTCTGGGGTGGACCAGTTAGATTTCAAAACTAACGTTGGCTGAAAGAAGAGCATCTCTGCTCCAACTCTGAGAGGTCAGTGGCATTGAACTCCCTGCTGAATCATACCTAAACTTAAAAAAATGGTATTTGCTGCTTCCTTGCTTGCACATGCTTTCATCATTAGGTGTACTAACAAAAGTTGAGGAACCACACTTAGTTTTCTTCCTCAATCTGACATTTGATGTACCATTGTCTTTACACAGAGTCGTGCTGCCAAAGCAGTTTTTTGGTTACTGGTGTTGCCATTGCCAAATCCCAGAATTTAATCCTGCCCTAGCCTTGTAAAGCTGGGTTGTCAAGGAAGGAAGCCAACATGTACTACTTTCTTAAGTCTTTGTTAATTACGTCGGCCGAGGTTTGAAAGCACCGACCTCCGAGACTCACAGCGGATGCTCCAGCCAATTACACCAACCTAGTCTGTTTGAGCTGACACTAATTCAAAATATTTTTGTTGCTTTGCATGTAGCTACATCCTATTCCTTCTGTTGCTCGGATTTTCACTTGTCAATGCTGCAAACCTTGTTCTCTGCTTGCAGTAGGCACGCCACTTTTTCCCTTATTCTCTGCCAGCAAAGTGATTTATTTTCCATTCATCTCCAAGCATTGTATTTTGGAAACATTCATACCTTATGGTTTTCCAAAAAAAGGTTGGCTAGAGAACAGAAGTTTCTGGGGAATGCCTTTGTCCTTGATTTATTCGGGACGTAAAGTGTCAATTGGAATAACCAACACAGCACATACCCCAACCTTCTATCTATTCCAAGCTTCGGAGGGGGAGGGAGAGGGAGAGGGAGGCCAGTGAACGCAGAGCAGAAAACAAAGGTTTAGGGTTTTAAAATAAAATTGGAGGGGAGGAGGGTAGAAATGGCACTTACACGAAGACCCCACAGCCCCAGGGCCCGTGTGGCAGAGAGCAGACAATCAGAAGAGGAGGAGGAAATTGGGGACATACTCTGAACAGAGCGTTGGTGCTGATTAACAGTCCTCCTTGCTATTGGGCAACAATCCCTGGACGGGGTCACCAGCTCCGACAGTAATACCACATGCTGGCACTCATTTTGCCGACCTGCAGAAGATGACAGGCCGATAACCCACACCTGGTACAATGAATTTCAACAGCTGAGCGGTAATTTTTGAACTACAGAACCCTAGGATCCAAAGCTCGCCCCTACCATTAAGCCAACGCCGAAGGCAAGGTGGGAAAAGCATGACCACTAACCAGCTGGAGTCCATCTGAAGAATCAAACATGACGGCATGTTTAGTGCGCCAGAACCAGGGGGCTTCCAGAGCGCCAAAAGGTCCAAAGTCATCAGGGGCCTCAAGAGAGGCGCAAAGCAAGGCACAATGCAACCAAACCAGCACACATCAGGGACTCTACCACACGACTACTTGTTGGAAGCTTCCCACTGGCCACACCGACACTTATCACTTGCTCTGCCCTTCCACTTGTAGTCATGACCAACGCATGTGCCGCCCAACAAGGCTATACTCTGGCATGCGTGCCAAGCGCCGAGGGGGGGGGGGGCGGAATGGGAGGGACCGTACTGCTGGGGGAACAGCTATCATGTTATGCGGCACTGTAACAATGTGCGATGTGATTACAGGTTTGATCGTGCAGAAAATTATGTGTTTTGGTTGTAATCTTGTGTTGAACAAGTGAGTATTATCCAAATTGGCAAGGGCTTTGATCGCTTTTCTTGTATTTCTCTTCTTTTCCCCACCTCTTTTCTTTATGAGGCCAGGCCATCTGTAGAGTCCCTATATACAGAAGTAGCCGACGTAGCAATAAACCAAAGATTTTCGTCAGTGGATAGGACGCCATTTTGTTGCCAATCTTATAGCTCATTGAATGAGCACACAATAGCTCATCATTCTTTTCTAAATGACAGGATGCTGGCCACATTGATGCATCCAATCGTATAAAGAAGAGTTTCAAATGTATAGCTTCCCTGCAGATGCGAAGGAAAAAAATTTGGGAAAATATAGTTCGTCGTTTGAGATGGAACTGACTTTCGGGTGGTTTCTGTGAAGAGTGGTAAGTTTAGTCCTAGTGTTTGTACATTTATGTGTGGTGGGTAAAGTCATATTTTGTTGACAGTATATAACTGTGCAAAAGACCTTAAATAATCATCAAACTCTGGGCCGAAATTTACAAAGTTAACGCGTGTGAATGATCAACCCATTAAAGTGTTAATCACCAATTCGCTGACGAGTGATATCTAATGGCAAGATCAAAACCTAATCACAAGTCGTTTAAATAGATTGAAGCACGTGCACAGCTATAATTTGGTAGTTGGCGATGATACGGTGAATATGGATGTGTTAGGAGATATTGATGAGCTCAAGAGGAGCAGAAGAAGATCGGAGGATTAACATGCATTGAGAATTTTCGAAGACAGATAAAACCTCTGGAAAGTATTGATGAATATCAAATTTGTCCAGGTTCAAGACTCTCGAAGGAATCATTTTGGTTGCCTGTTGAATTTAGTGCAAGATGACTTGATCAAAACCTCCACTGAGGAGCAATTCACTGAATCCCCTTCAACAAATGTCTGCGGTGCTGCGTTCTAATGCACTGTGCCATCATTTCAAATCGAATTTTGAGATGATGTGCGTTGTTTCACACATGCCACATGTTTGCAAAGTGATCATCACGTACTGCAACCATTTGTGCTAACGAAAATGCACTTCATACATTTACCGGATACCTCCAGAAGAAAGAGAGGTGTAGCAGACAGGAATTCTATGTGATGATCAAAATTTCCTATGGCTATCAAGGAGCCCTTAAATGGATCTCATGTGGCCATTATAATCCCTGTGGGTCCAAATGCACTTAGGTATATGAACAGAAAAGACTACTGTTGCTCTGAATTGCCCAACTTGTGTGCGACCCTACTTCTGTTCACTAATGTAGTATGCCAGCACATAGCTCAAGAATCTTTGAGAGTCGCTGCAATTTGAGAAATTCCAGAGAGGAACTTCCAAGGCAATTTTGCTGGGGGATCCGATGTACACATTGCCCGTACATTCACGCTGACTCCAGTACGCATCCCGAGCACAGCAGGAGAGAGATGCTACAGCACCAGGTGAAAAGGAGTACGAAGCGGAGTGATCAAAAGAGCCATGGTAGTCTGGAAGAAAAGAATTTTCTGATGTCACACCAAAGGAACTCACTCAGGTGGACAGTAAGTCAATTTCAATGAGAATTCTGATCAATTGGTGATGCACCTAGCGAAGTTTATAATGTTGGCGAGAGGCCTCTAATCTGGTCGAGAGGCTTATATATGCTGCAGAGGTTTATATCGGCGAGAGGTTTATAATCTGGCGTAGAGGTTTTTATAATCTAGGTGAGAGGTTTATAATCTGGTGGCAGGTTTAATTGGCAAGAGGTTCATATCTGGCGAGAGGATTATAAGTCTAGCGAGAAGGGTTTATAATTCTGCGAGAGGTTTATAGATCTGGGCGAGAGCTTATAATCTACGAGAGGTTTATAATCTGGCGAGAGTTTATAATCTGGCGAGAGGCTTGTAAATCTGGTGAGAGGTTTATATATTGGCGAGAGCTTTTAATTGGCGAGATGTTTAAATAACTCGGCGAGATGTTTATAATCTGGCGAGAGGCTTATAATCTGGTGAGAGGTTTATAAATCTGGCGAGTGGCTTTATAATCTAGCTAGAGAAGAGGGTTTGGTAATTCTGGCGAGAGGCTTATAATCTGGAGAGAGGCTATAATCTAGTGAGAGGCTTATACTGGTAAGAGGGTTTATAATCTTGGTTAAGAGCGTTTATAATCTGGCGAGAGGCTTATAATCTAGCGAGAGGTTTATAATCTCGGCGAGTGGCTTTATAAGTCTGGCGAGAGGTTTATAATCTGGCGAGAGGCTTATAATCTGGTGAAGCTTAATAATCTGCCGAGAGTTTATAATCTGGTAAGAGGTTTATAATCTGGCGAGAGGTTTATAATCTGGCGAGAGGCTTATATCCTGGTGAAGAGGGCTTAATAATCTGCCGAGAGGTTTATAATCGGTAGAGTGTTTATAATCTGGTAAGAGGTTTATTAATCTGGCGAGAGGCTTATAATCTGGTCAAAGAAAGGTTTAGTAATCTGGCCGAGTGGCTTATAATCTGCAGAGGTTAATATTGTGGCGAGAGGCTATAATCTGGCAAGAGCCTTAATAATCTGGCGAGAGGTTTATAATCTGGCGAGAGGCTTATAATCTGCGAGAGCTTATAAATCTGCCGAGAGGTTTATAATCTGGCGAGTGGTTAAAATATGGCGAGTGGTTATAATCTGAATGAGAGCTTATAATCTGGCGAGAGGTTTAATAATCTGGCGAGAGGCTTATAATCTGGAGAAGAGGCTTTATAATCTGGCGAAGAGGCTTATAATCTGGCGAGGCTTAAATCTGGCGGAGTTTATAAATCTGGCGAGAGGCTTGAATATCGCGCGAGAGGCTTATAATCTGGTGAGAGGCTTATAATGTGGCGAGAGGCTTATAATTCTGCCGAGAGGCTTTATAATCTGGAGAGAGGCTTATTAATCTGGAGAGAGGCTTATAAATCTGGCGACGAGATTTATAATCTGGCGAGAGGTTTAAATAATCTGGCGAGAGGCTATAATCTGGGCGAGAGCTTTTATAATCTTGGCGAGAGGCTTAAATCTGGGGAAAGGCTTCATAATCTGGCGAGTGGCTATAATCTGGCGAGAGGCTTTAATAATCTGGGCGAGAAGGCTTATAATCTGGAGAAGCAGCTTTATAATCTGGCGAGAGGTTTATAATCTGGCGACGAGGATTATAACTGGCGAAGGCTTATAATCTGGCGAGAGTTTTATAATCTGGCGAGAGGTTTATAATCTGGGGAAGGCTTATAATCCTGTGAAGAGCCTTATTAATCTGGCAAGAGGTTTATAATCTGGTGAAGGTTTTATAATCTGGCGAGAGGCTTAAATCTGTGAGAGGTTTTAATTATCTTGGTGAAGGCTTTATAATCTGGCGAGAGGATTTAACTGCAGATGGCAGATGACCTTGAGCAAATGAGAGGGTGAATAGAGCAGAGAGAGGGTGAGCAAGAGCAGAGGAACAGGTTTTCAGGACACGTGGGCTGATGCCGTCTGGACCGGTTGCAGAATCTGAGTTGAGGTTTGACAGCAAGCTC
>CM068952.1:119065992-119076236 GCA_035128595.1 Eptatretus atami | reverse complement strand
TACCCCTACCAGTCGCACCCATGTCCCCATGGACTCTGTGTCCTTTCTCCTGACAAGGTGGAGAGCTTGCTAGTCAAACCTCAACTCAGATTCTGCAACCGTCCAGACGGCATCAGCCCACGTGTCTGAAACCTGTTCCTCTGGCTCTTGCTCACCCTCTCTCTGCTCTATTCACCCTTCATTTGCTCAAGGTCATCCTTGCCCATCGCTTGGAAATCAGCAAACATTACTGCCCCTGCATAAAAAAGGTGCAAAAACAGATCCCTCAACTACAGACCAAGTCAGCTTCCCAATCAATCAGCAAGTTTATGGGAATCCATTAATGCGCTTCAGACATCAAATCCTTCCTCTTCCCAATGGCTTGATTTCTGATCATCAATTTAGTTTCAGACCAGGTCACTCTAACCCTGATATGCTGCTTCTTACTGCTCCCCAACAATGGATAGGTCTCAATGCCGGACATTAAATCAGAAGCCATTATCCCGAGACATATCGCGTGCTTTTGACAACGGTCTGGCACCCTGCCCTGCTCACCAAACTCTCTTCCTATGGTATCAAGGCCATCTCCACTCAATGGCTCGCAAGACTTCCTCTCCTGTCGCGTCAACGTGTGGCCCTAAATGGCGTTCTTCATCCTCTCTGTCCAGGTTTGAGTTCCTCAAGGGAGCGTTCTGGGCCCTGGTTCTTTTTCTGTTTTCATCAATGACTCTCCGACTCTCTGGAAAACCTCTATTCTCTTTGCTGATGACTCCACCCTCTGCCATACCATCTGTGCATCCCAATCAGACCAGCATGCAGCAGCTTCTTCGCTCTCTGCAGATGCTGGGTAAAATCACAAACTGGTCCAACACGTGGAACATGTCTTTCAATCTGGACAAATCGCACACTTCACTATGTCTCTCTGAAAGGAACGCGTTTAGAACCACCCCATCCACTTTCTGCAACCAATCCTCTGGGAAGAATCCTTTCTTTCAAGCTTCTGGGTCTCACTATCTCCATGATCTTTCCTGGAAAGCCACATTTCAAGCCTCGCCTCCAAAGCTCAGTCACTCGACTGGAATCCCTGTCGTGCAAAGTCTCTTCCGCCCACTGAACTCTGACCACATAAAAGCTTTCATCCCAGCTTGATGGAGTACTGCTCTCCCCTCGGGCTGGTGCCCTGCCTCCCACCTTCTCGCTTCACTCTGTGGAAACCAGGCATTTCGGATCATGGGCATCTCCCGCGATGAGGCTGAGTCCTTCGACTCTCTCTCTCTCTCACGCAGCAGGTCGGTGGTCTACTGTTTCTTCCATCTCCTTCCAGCTTGCCCCCCCTGTTCCTCTCGCGATTTGTCCCCCCCATTCCTCCTGCACTCAGGTCGCAACAACCCCCTTCTGGCAAAACTACCAAAATCACAATCCTGCTCACCTTCACCGCGTTCATTCCTCTTTTTTTCCACCTTTGGAATAAACTCCCTCACTCTATTCAATCCATTCTTCCCTCCAGCCTTCAAAACAGCAGTTCACGCACCCACCTCTTATCCATCCCCCATCAAATCCTTGATCTTTTCTTCCCCCGATAATCACCCCAAGCCCACCTCCCTCAAATCCCTACATTCCTTCTGAAAGTCCTATAATGTCCATCTTTGTAATACCCGTGTCCCACCCCATCCCTCTCCCTTCCACAGATCTCCTAATGTCTGTTCCCCCAACTGTTTGTTCCTTCCCACTCCCCCCCCTCTTGTCTCATGCCCCCCCCTTGCTGTGTGTTTGAGTTAACTCTCATAGAGGCCTCGACAAAGGTATACACAAATTTTTTTTTTTTAATTATAAATTAAGTGAATTTGGAATCGATTGCTTCAGTTGCAAACATGATGGATTCAATGACAAACAAAAACTCTCACATGAATGTTGTGCTAATGTAGGGATTTGTGTTCAAGTGTTTGCAAAAAGCATGTTACGTTTTTCAACTCTTTGTGGGAAACCTGGGTAATAAAAACACTCATGCTTTTGCAAAAAAGCTATTGTGTTGTTTGTTGCAACTTTTGGTTTTGGTGTTTTTGACCACTGTTTTCATTCACATTGATTTATAGGGTAAGCCAGGTGTTGGTTTAGTTGTTAGGGTGGTGGCTTGGATGTAGGGTCCTGATTTGAGCTTGTTGACTGTTTGTAATCAACATCAAGGTGGGGTGACTCATCCTGTCATCCTTTGGTGGATGAAATAGTATCATTGTCTATATAGGGCATCAGCACAGTGCATAGTTGTGTCCCACAAAATGATAGCTACTTTGCGCCAAGCTACATAATGCAAGAATAAGAAATCTGATTGATTTCTAGCAAGCCAGAAAAACTGTGATATTAAAATTATGAAAAATGCATAGTCTTAAGCAAGATTTAAATGGGGGTAATAAAAGTTTGGTTCTATCGTTGAGAAATAATATAATTGCTACCCATGTTAGGCACATATAAGGTGCGACAGTTAGGCACCAGGGTGGATGTAGAATGCTAAAAGTGGTGCGAAATGTTTTTTTTTCATCATCATGTGATTCTTAAAAATGTCAGACACCAAAACCACTCTGGGGAAAAAAAAAAAAAATTGAAAAAAATAATCACCAAGAGCCTTATCTCACGAAATATGAGTTGAATTATTTTTTAGACTATCTTTTCACTTTAAAGAGCTCGAATGTGCTATGCAGAACTGAAGTCCACCAAGACTGTTGCCGAATCCAAAGAGACAAAAAAGTTGTCTCAGATTTGAGGTAGTGCAAATCATTGCCAAATGAAGATGAACAGAAATAAGACCTGACACAATCCAAGGGCTAAAGCGTTCCCTGTGGTCATCAGATGCAGAGGAATGATGCTGGCCACTGCAAATCAAGTATGAACAGCCGGAACATCTACGAAGACCAATGACAGCAACAGATTCAAATTAACGAGCCTGATGCAGATCTCTCTGGCACAAAAAGACTGCTATATTCATCTTTCCATCTCAAAACAAAGTACACCTGCAACCGTGCCATTTTTGTGCAACATCCGATCATCGAGTTCAACGCAGGGGTACCCAGGGAACATTTGATTTTGAGTGATTTGCCCTGTTAATCAGTGACCTTGTCACAAATCCTTCAAGTTGGATTTCATATACAGCAGACCTCCCTCCATTCATCCAAATCCCTCAAACCTTGAGGGATGTCATAAAACACAGTTGCTGCACATGAAAGATATGCTGAAGCTACACGAGCAACGCCAAACCTCAGAGGAACCACAATGATAATGTGAATAAAAGTTGCAACTTTTCAATGTAGTCTGGTTTTGTTCAGCCATCAGGTCCACGTGGACCATGCAAAGTTCTGTACTTCTCAGCTACTAAACCTAGCAGACATCTCAGAGGAAAAGCAATGAAAAAAACTCCTACCTGCTTTGATACATGTCTTTCCTGGGAAAACTATTTATTGTTCTTCAAAGTTACTGCTGGATTACAGAGCAGCAAACGAGAGATGATGACAAGTCCCTTGAGCTGGAGGTGTTTGAAGAAAGGATTCTCTTTGAACTTCATATGTGGTCAGTGAAGCCAATGCCTCGAATGGAGCTGTGTAAATGTAGCAGAACCAAAAATTTTCTAGAAAGTAATAGAAGCCAGAATTATTTAAGGCCTACAATTCATGGCTAGGAGGCAGTATAGCCAATGGAAACTGCCCTTTAATGATGTATGGCATGCAATGACATGGCCTTCAAGCATTTCTCACAAAGCTTGTTCTTTCCACGATAGATAAGGGAAATAGCAATCTTTCTCCCACATAAGATAAGACTCTGGCAAAGTATAACCTGACTGCACACTTAAGAGGGCAGCTGTGACAGTGATGGCAAAACAAATGAGCGAATCAAAGCTCAGCAACTGCGGGTCCACAAATAAAACCACGATGAAGCATCTGGCGGCAGATAAGACTGCTATCCAAAGGTTCAAAAGGTTGTGACCGAGAGAATGATAAACCCTTTCCATATGGCACAAGGGAATCAATTCGATTAATGCAGGACCACTAATGAATATTACAATGTCTCTGTGACCAACCAGATGACGAAAATGCCCCTGTGCAGGAAAAAGAGAACCAGCAACACACAAGAGAAGAAACAATGTTGTAACCATAAGGTTTGAAAAGTGGTGAGGCTGGCTTCTCTTTGATCCTGTTAACATATAAGGAATATATAAATAATTTGCTAATCCAACAAAGCAGATGAATCAAAAAGTAGTCGACATTACTGGCAAATATTCAGAGCTGGCAGTTATCGGATAGTCAGGGATGTTGATATCCATGAGTCGCTGAGTATGAACTGCACTTGCCCCAACATTTCAAATTTGGATGGATCTCAAAGAAAGACACAAAAAAATCACCAACCATTTGAATGTATGGACAAAAGGTAATTCAGTGATTGACCAACAGGCCAATGACCCGATCTAGTTATTATTTGACATCGTGATGCCTGTGCAGATGATGTACTGGCTTTCCGTGAAGACTGCCTTCGTGCAAAACATTTGGACATGCCGTTTTGATCCAGCTGCCAGACACTATACTTGGACAAAATGTCAATACATGCGTTGTTGCCTGTTGGTTGACAATTATGAAAATGAATAAACAATCAAATCGAGTGAGAAGTCCACATTGGGAAAGGTCCGTCCATAGAAAGAAGTTTGGAACTCCGCTGTGGTAACACACGACAAAAACAAGGCTTGAAAGATGTCAAATCTGAAAAAAACAAGTCCAACGTTGCACAACCTTTTCCTGAATGCTGGATCACGTGACGTATCAAGGGAGATTGTCCCATGGCTGTGAAGATTACATTTGAGTGGTTTATGATGTCATAATCAAGCAGTGGAAAATATGGTGCTGTAACAAAACGATTGTTCCATCCTAGAGCTAGGGCAAGGTCACAAGGAGAGATTTCACAGGATATTTTGCATTTGCTAGCAAAGCAAACACTCGATAAGGAGGGTGATATTGTGCAGCGTGGACTCATAATGTGGCATCAATGTGCCAAAGATATTACTCAAATTGTCTGGGGTGGACCAGTTAGATTTCAAAACTAACGTTGGCTGAAAGAAGAGCATCTCTGCTCCAACTCTGAGAGGTCAGTGGCATTGAACTCCCTGCTGAATCATACCTAAACTTAAAAAAATGGTATTTGCTGCTTCCTTGCTTGCACATGCTTTCATCATTAGGTGTACTAACAAAAGTTGAGGAACCACACTTAGTTTTCTTCCTCAATCTGACATTTGATGTACCATTGTCTTTACACAGAGTCGTGCTGCCAAAGCAGTTTTTTGGTTACTGGTGTTGCCATTGCCAAATCCCAGAATTTAATCCTGCCCTAGCCTTGTAAAGCTGGGTTGTCAAGGAAGGAAGCCAACATGTACTACTTTCTTAAGTCTTTGTTAATTACGTCGGCCGAGGTTTGAAAGCACCGACCTCCGAGACTCACAGCGGATGCTCCAGCCAATTACACCAACCTAGTCTGTTTGAGCTGACACTAATTCAAAATATTTTTGTTGCTTTGCATGTAGCTACATCCTATTCCTTCTGTTGCTCGGATTTTCACTTGTCAATGCTGCAAACCTTGTTCTCTGCTTGCAGTAGGCACGCCACTTTTTCCCTTATTCTCTGCCAGCAAAGTGATTTATTTTCCATTCATCTCCAAGCATTGTATTTTGGAAACATTCATACCTTATGGTTTTCCAAAAAAAGGTTGGCTAGAGAACAGAAGTTTCTGGGGAATGCCTTTGTCCTTGATTTATTCGGGACGTAAAGTGTCAATTGGAATAACCAACACAGCACATACCCCAACCTTCTATCTATTCCAAGCTTCGGAGGGGGAGGGAGAGGGAGAGGGAGGCCAGTGAACGCAGAGCAGAAAACAAAGGTTTAGGGTTTTAAAATAAAATTGGAGGGGAGGAGGGTAGAAATGGCACTTACACGAAGACCCCACAGCCCCAGGGCCCGTGTGGCAGAGAGCAGACAATCAGAAGAGGAGGAGGAAATTGGGGACATACTCTGAACAGAGCGTTGGTGCTGATTAACAGTCCTCCTTGCTATTGGGCAACAATCCCTGGACGGGGTCACCAGCTCCGACAGTAATACCACATGCTGGCACTCATTTTGCCGACCTGCAGAAGATGACAGGCCGATAACCCACACCTGGTACAATGAATTTCAACAGCTGAGCGGTAATTTTTGAACTACAGAACCCTAGGATCCAAAGCTCGCCCCTACCATTAAGCCAACGCCGAAGGCAAGGTGGGAAAAGCATGACCACTAACCAGCTGGAGTCCATCTGAAGAATCAAACATGACGGCATGTTTAGTGCGCCAGAACCAGGGGGCTTCCAGAGCGCCAAAAGGTCCAAAGTCATCAGGGGCCTCAAGAGAGGCGCAAAGCAAGGCACAATGCAACCAAACCAGCACACATCAGGGACTCTACCACACGACTACTTGTTGGAAGCTTCCCACTGGCCACACCGACACTTATCACTTGCTCTGCCCTTCCACTTGTAGTCATGACCAACGCATGTGCCGCCCAACAAGGCTATACTCTGGCATGCGTGCCAAGCGCCGAGGGGGGGGGGGGCGGAATGGGAGGGACCGTACTGCTGGGGGAACAGCTATCATGTTATGCGGCACTGTAACAATGTGCGATGTGATTACAGGTTTGATCGTGCAGAAAATTATGTGTTTTGGTTGTAATCTTGTGTTGAACAAGTGAGTATTATCCAAATTGGCAAGGGCTTTGATCGCTTTTCTTGTATTTCTCTTCTTTTCCCCACCTCTTTTCTTTATGAGGCCAGGCCATCTGTAGAGTCCCTATATACAGAAGTAGCCGACGTAGCAATAAACCAAAGATTTTCGTCAGTGGATAGGACGCCATTTTGTTGCCAATCTTATAGCTCATTGAATGAGCACACAATAGCTCATCATTCTTTTCTAAATGACAGGATGCTGGCCACATTGATGCATCCAATCGTATAAAGAAGAGTTTCAAATGTATAGCTTCCCTGCAGATGCGAAGGAAAAAAATTTGGGAAAATATAGTTCGTCGTTTGAGATGGAACTGACTTTCGGGTGGTTTCTGTGAAGAGTGGTAAGTTTAGTCCTAGTGTTTGTACATTTATGTGTGGTGGGTAAAGTCATATTTTGTTGACAGTATATAACTGTGCAAAAGACCTTAAATAATCATCAAACTCTGGGCCGAAATTTACAAAGTTAACGCGTGTGAATGATCAACCCATTAAAGTGTTAATCACCAATTCGCTGACGAGTGATATCTAATGGCAAGATCAAAACCTAATCACAAGTCGTTTAAATAGATTGAAGCACGTGCACAGCTATAATTTGGTAGTTGGCGATGATACGGTGAATATGGATGTGTTAGGAGATATTGATGAGCTCAAGAGGAGCAGAAGAAGATCGGAGGATTAACATGCATTGAGAATTTTCGAAGACAGATAAAACCTCTGGAAAGTATTGATGAATATCAAATTTGTCCAGGTTCAAGACTCTCGAAGGAATCATTTTGGTTGCCTGTTGAATTTAGTGCAAGATGACTTGATCAAAACCTCCACTGAGGAGCAATTCACTGAATCCCCTTCAACAAATGTCTGCGGTGCTGCGTTCTAATGCACTGTGCCATCATTTCAAATCGAATTTTGAGATGATGTGCGTTGTTTCACACATGCCACATGTTTGCAAAGTGATCATCACGTACTGCAACCATTTGTGCTAACGAAAATGCACTTCATACATTTACCGGATACCTCCAGAAGAAAGAGAGGTGTAGCAGACAGGAATTCTATGTGATGATCAAAATTTCCTATGGCTATCAAGGAGCCCTTAAATGGATCTCATGTGGCCATTATAATCCCTGTGGGTCCAAATGCACTTAGGTATATGAACAGAAAAGACTACTGTTGCTCTGAATTGCCCAACTTGTGTGCGACCCTACTTCTGTTCACTAATGTAGTATGCCAGCACATAGCTCAAGAATCTTTGAGAGTCGCTGCAATTTGAGAAATTCCAGAGAGGAACTTCCAAGGCAATTTTGCTGGGGGATCCGATGTACACATTGCCCGTACATTCACGCTGACTCCAGTACGCATCCCGAGCACAGCAGGAGAGAGATGCTACAGCACCAGGTGAAAAGGAGTACGAAGCGGAGTGATCAAAAGAGCCATGGTAGTCTGGAAGAAAAGAATTTTCTGATGTCACACCAAAGGAACTCACTCAGGTGGACAGTAAGTCAATTTCAATGAGAATTCTGATCAATTGGTGATGCACCTAGCGAAGTTTATAATGTTGGCGAGAGGCCTCTAATCTGGTCGAGAGGCTTATATATGCTGCAGAGGTTTATATCGGCGAGAGGTTTATAATCTGGCGTAGAGGTTTTTATAATCTAGGTGAGAGGTTTATAATCTGGTGGCAGGTTTAATTGGCAAGAGGTTCATATCTGGCGAGAGGATTATAAGTCTAGCGAGAAGGGTTTATAATTCTGCGAGAGGTTTATAGATCTGGGCGAGAGCTTATAATCTACGAGAGGTTTATAATCTGGCGAGAGTTTATAATCTGGCGAGAGGCTTGTAAATCTGGTGAGAGGTTTATATATTGGCGAGAGCTTTTAATTGGCGAGATGTTTAAATAACTCGGCGAGATGTTTATAATCTGGCGAGAGGCTTATAATCTGGTGAGAGGTTTATAAATCTGGCGAGTGGCTTTATAATCTAGCTAGAGAAGAGGGTTTGGTAATTCTGGCGAGAGGCTTATAATCTGGAGAGAGGCTATAATCTAGTGAGAGGCTTATACTGGTAAGAGGGTTTATAATCTTGGTTAAGAGCGTTTATAATCTGGCGAGAGGCTTATAATCTAGCGAGAGGTTTATAATCTCGGCGAGTGGCTTTATAAGTCTGGCGAGAGGTTTATAATCTGGCGAGAGGCTTATAATCTGGTGAAGCTTAATAATCTGCCGAGAGTTTATAATCTGGTAAGAGGTTTATAATCTGGCGAGAGGTTTATAATCTGGCGAGAGGCTTATATCCTGGTGAAGAGGGCTTAATAATCTGCCGAGAGGTTTATAATCGGTAGAGTGTTTATAATCTGGTAAGAGGTTTATTAATCTGGCGAGAGGCTTATAATCTGGTCAAAGAAAGGTTTAGTAATCTGGCCGAGTGGCTTATAATCTGCAGAGGTTAATATTGTGGCGAGAGGCTATAATCTGGCAAGAGCCTTAATAATCTGGCGAGAGGTTTATAATCTGGCGAGAGGCTTATAATCTGCGAGAGCTTATAAATCTGCCGAGAGGTTTATAATCTGGCGAGTGGTTAAAATATGGCGAGTGGTTATAATCTGAATGAGAGCTTATAATCTGGCGAGAGGTTTAATAATCTGGCGAGAGGCTTATAATCTGGAGAAGAGGCTTTATAATCTGGCGAAGAGGCTTATAATCTGGCGAGGCTTAAATCTGGCGGAGTTTATAAATCTGGCGAGAGGCTTGAATATCGCGCGAGAGGCTTATAATCTGGTGAGAGGCTTATAATGTGGCGAGAGGCTTATAATTCTGCCGAGAGGCTTTATAATCTGGAGAGAGGCTTATTAATCTGGAGAGAGGCTTATAAATCTGGCGACGAGATTTATAATCTGGCGAGAGGTTTAAATAATCTGGCGAGAGGCTATAATCTGGGCGAGAGCTTTTATAATCTTGGCGAGAGGCTTAAATCTGGGGAAAGGCTTCATAATCTGGCGAGTGGCTATAATCTGGCGAGAGGCTTTAATAATCTGGGCGAGAAGGCTTATAATCTGGAGAAGCAGCTTTATAATCTGGCGAGAGGTTTATAATCTGGCGACGAGGATTATAACTGGCGAAGGCTTATAATCTGGCGAGAGTTTTATAATCTGGCGAGAGGTTTATAATCTGGGGAAGGCTTATAATCCTGTGAAGAGCCTTATTAATCTGGCAAGAGGTTTATAATCTGGTGAAGGTTTTATAATCTGGCGAGAGGCTTAAATCTGTGAGAGGTTTTAATTATCTTGGTGAAGGCTTTATAATCTGGCGAGAGGATTTAACTGGAGAAAGCGATGGGTTTCGTACACAAGATTTCGATGCAAACACCGAGTTTAGACAGTCAGCCTTTTCACATGCGGTATCAGCAGTGCGTCCATTTGAGGTAAGGAGGGGATGGAGGGGGAACATACATCAGAAACAGATTTGATTAGACACCACCAGGATTTGGAG
>CM068952.1:119025764-119054685 GCA_035128595.1 Eptatretus atami | reverse complement strand
GAGATTTGTTACCTGCATAGTCTGTGAGCATCAGCTGCGGCTGTATGGACATGTGGCTTGTTTTCCTGACACTGAACCTGCTCACCAGATTTTCTCAGCAAGGGAGCCTCGTGAGTATCGGATGCCAATGGGCCGACCACGTTCCTCTGGTTTGCAGGCCGGTTGATCAGCATCTCAAGGAGATGGGGATGGGCCAGGCATCTGCCTGGGGGATGGCCAGACAGAGGCCCTGGAGTACCGGCGGAAAGTAGAGCAGCGACGCGCTGCTCCGGCGCATGCTCCCATACCTGACCTGACCTGACACAACTCATCCACCAAGTTTTGTATTACTCATAATCTATCCATAACTTTGAAATATCGTGCTTCTATCATTTTTGGCCACATCTCTCAACAGTGAAGAATCACTTAAGATAATAAAAAAACTCACATATGGATCTTAAATATGGATACAAACAAACACGACATAATAGTTACCAAAGCTTTTGTTGCTGCACTCTTCAGGGTAAAAATCGCAGCAAGTGAAGGAGGAAGTGAAGGCGTGTGCTTTATACGCAGGTCTCAATAGGTAGACGCTGATTGGTTCAACCGTAATGACGTCACGGTTAATCCGAACGCCCATTGGTCAGCTCATCATCTTCACCTCGAGCTCCCATTGGCTGGAGCAAAGTTGTCGATGATTGATGTTTGCAACCACATCCTGGAGAGAGGGGGGATGGGTTTCCCCTAAGGTCCATTACCATTTGGTCCCTAAGGTCCATTCACGTCACGTCATTACGGTTGAACCAATCAGCATCTACCTTATTGAGACCTGCGTATAAAGCACGCGCCACCCACCCTCCTTCACTTGCTGCGATTTTTACCCTGAAGAGTGCAGCACGAAAAGCTTTACTATATATTGTCGTGTTTGTTTGTATCCATATTAAAGTTCTGCAGTACCAAACTCTGCTATATGGATCTTTGATAAAATCGAATCAATTCGGCATTTTCACACACCCAACGTGTCCATCAAGTTTCGTCCGAATCCGTCCACAACTTTTTAAGACATCATGCTATATATCGTTTTTGGTCCTATCTCTCAATGTAGAAGAATCACTTCAGAAATTCTCGTATCCGGATCTGTATCTTCAACAAAATCTAATCAATTCGTACTTGTCAAATACCCAACCTATCCACCAAATTTCACCTGAATCCACACATAACTTTTTGAGATTTCCTACTCACAGAGAGACAGGCAAACAAACAAACAGACAGGGATGAAAACGTATCCCCATCCACCTTTGTTGACGGAGGTAACAAATTGAAACATTCAGACTTTAGAACCATCTTTTAGAATAGCAGAGACTCAAGCTCGAGCCTGTGGGGTTGGAGCCAAGCATAAAAATCCACTATGTTGTTTGGGTACAATAATGTATCATAGTGGATGGGGAGGAGCACCAGGTGAGATGGGCGACTTTTTTCCAGAGATGTTCATAAGCAGTTGTTCAGCTATCACAACACACTGACGCTCCTCTCACACTCGCAAGATGTGACTGGAATAGTGCTGGCGATTTGCAGAAGAATGAACATGCTTGGAAAGTCCTCACAGCTGCAATCCTTTATCACCTTTGCTGGTGATGACAGCCTCAGATCAGGTGACTGGCAACTTCAGCTATCATATAGTGAGCTTCTAAAATATCACAGGCATTTCTTCTGCAGTTTTACAGTAATGCCAGCAAGGTGCAACAAGTACTGGTACATTGTCATGAAGACAACAATGAACTCGAGTGAGGTAATACTGGCTAGAATTTGCTGCGCGTCCTTGCGGCTTGCTGGATCAGGTGATGATGGAAACCAATCATTTTGGAGCCCCAACGATGAACACATATGCTTGATAGAAGTTCTGGTGTCCACAGTGCCACTCTGCCCATCATGTCTTGCAAAGGTCCAACAGTGGTGTCCTCTTTCCTGCATCCACCACATAGTGTTTGATTATCATCTAGAGGACAACACTTCTCTTTCAGCTGTTGAGAAAGTAGCGGCAGTAATTCCGAAGATAGTCAAGCACGACACACACCTATGGCAGGGTACGGGACTTGCTGATAATGGGGTTGAGGCAGTGGCCATAAGTGGCTGAGGAGGCCTCCTGTCTGATTCATGCCTGGACATCTACCTGATATGATAACATGTTGCTGGCACCATCATATCTTAGGCCACACATGTTGATGACAGCTGTTATTCTCCTTCAAGAATGCCAGATATTGTCAATATTGTCAGTATTTCAGCAATATTGTCACCAGTAATTCTCTCCAGCTCCAGAAAGGTTAAAAACTCTTCTCTGATATCTCTATTCCTGTCGAAAAACAGCTGGCACATGTGGCAAGATGCTCTAGATTGTGCGATGTCACCTCGTCAACAAAAATAGTGTAGAACAGTGCAGCTTTCACATCATTGAGTATACCCTGCAATATCATGTGTTTCCCCATCACCTTGATGAGATCATTTTGTGTCTGTGGAGACATGGCATTACACATCACATTGCAGGAGCTTCGAAGTGGTTGCGCAACTCAATATCGTGAACTATCAAAAGCTTCAGCAAAGCAAGAAAATTCAATGTCTTATGCATCTACACATAGAGCAATACAATGCCTGCCACGATACAAGATAACCATAGCAACTGACTCAGAACTGCACAATTCCATTTGATATTGGCAACCTTATAGGCATCAATCAACCTGGGCAATGATGGTGGTATGTGGCTTCTCCACAGTTCGTTTCAGGTGATCAGCTTGTTCACGGGAATGTTGATGAGGTGAGAATTGTGCATGCACCTTGACCTTTTCACCCTTTCTGTTCCAGACACGGAAAGGCTGGGTTACAAACCTGCCTTTCGAAGAATCAGCACAAGCAATATAGAACACACCATCCAGCAGCTCGCTGTACATCATCCAGGGTTATTGTGCCAGCCACTCATGATGGAAACTCGGATTGCAGCACCACCATTGTACGTTGTGGGAAACACTTGGTCTTCACGAGGCTTTTTGCGATTTTTCAACAGATTATACTTCTGGGCAGAAGTCACAGCCCCCAGAGCCATACAAAACTATTCAGAGGACTTTGACAGAGAATAAATTTTACCAATATCCACTCGAGAGGGAAAATGAAAGTTGTGGTCCGCGGCATCAGAGAGGTAGCCAGAAGCAAAATACGAATGCCGTTCTGCACTAGCGCGTGAGTCTGACAGAGCCTGAGCAGACTTTGACTCAGACCTTGTAAGCTCAGACAATGTTGCACCTGACACAGCACCAATAGAGCATCCACTGGAGGCTATGATGGAAGCGACCCCTTGCTCATATCCTCTCAGTTCTTGACGTGCTGGAAGAAACACCGGTGGCATAATTTGCCACCTTCTTTGGCGGTAGAAATCCATCTAAACATGCGGATATCTTGCAGCTGCTCGTTTCCTTTCATGCTCTCTTCTCTGATGGCGTTCTATGATGCTGATGTAAATGTACAATGGACATGCAGACTGTGTTTTAACAGGATAGCATTCCATAAATCAAATGTATGTTAAGGTAAACTGTTGTGGAAATTTGGTTTGTACGAATTGTTGGACTCCATATGCTGTGATAAAACAACTCAGAAACAAAACTTCCAACTCACCACAGTTAGGAAGTGCAGATAGCCGATGATCCCCACAAAGATGGTACTGTAGATGGGAGCCGATCCGTTGGATATCCAATGTGGTCCTTCTATGTGTCGAGTCACTGCATCGTGTTGATGCCCAATGACGAATTTGTTATACAAATGTGACGTCAGGTGATCGAAAGTCGTCGATAAAAAATAAATCAGAATCACGGTTCTTATCGAATATTCACGACGTGAAAAAGGCGGGAAAAAGCCAGCCAGCTAGGCAAAGTTAACAAGAACCAGAACGAGGCAGAATGTTAGTTTCGTTAAATCAAAACCGAATGTTAAAACCAAGAGCAAGAAGTTCCCAAATTATTTACTTCATGAAAACAACCCAACGATACGTGGACTTGTGAAGAGAATCCCATTGAGTAGTTATCAGAACCCCCCCCCCCCCCCCCCCCGACTGACCCTCGACCAAAACTTCCTCAAAGCTCGCTCTCCAAAAGCTCTCCCTATTCGGGAACTCCAAGGAAGGGCAAGAGTTAAAATTGGGTATTTGGTTTAATTAAAACACCCCTTTTGATGATAATTAACGGCCTCATTTAATTATATCCTTCATTAGGTGCTCCTCGGCCACCTCGCTCTATGGGATCTTAAGGCGTTTCCTGAGTTACCTGCTGGGGCCTGAAGCCGCCATGTTTTTTGGCCCGCTCAACCATGCCTCGACTTGGAACAGGCCGCATCTTAACAATAAACTATTTTTTTCACTTTCCTCACTCATATTATTGAATGCCTCTTCATCATAACTATGAATCGCTGGGTATATTGCAGTGCTTATAAACGGCCGGAGATGCCAGCGTTAGTGCCTTTATTTCATTTCCGCACATGCATAGACGTCGAGAATCTCTTAAATTAAGACGAATTACAAACTTTAAGCTCCAATTTGAAGTTAGCAGCAGTTCTGACAAAGATCGAAAGCGGAGCAAGATAGCCCACTCGTGCCGACCGCGTTCGATTCGGTGAAGTACGCAACGGAGCAGAAGGCGGCCATTTTAGCAAGCAAGCGAGCTGCTTTCTTGGTTGTAGTTCGACCGCTGTATCGATCGCGGAGTAGGAGGCAGGAGAGGGGCGGGAAAGAGAGTAAGGCGATGATACATTAGCCATGTACAAGACAGTATTCTTTTTATCACAAGTGAAATTACACAAAATAAGAAGAGATGAGATAGAAGAAAGGGAGAGAAAGAGAAATTAGGAGGAGAAATAGAGAAGAAGAGAAGCTAACAGCTAAAAAAAAGAAAGGCAAATTGAGAGAGGAAAGGATAAAAATCAAAGCCCAGACACATGCAGAAAGTATATTATTCTTACCTGGAGACATATATATATTGATATATATCATCATCAACAAAAGAAGTCATGCAACATAATCTGTAAGATAAATATCACCTTCCAAGAAAGTATCCTTCGAAGTAACTATTTAAGCATGGGGAGAAATCTGGGGAGGGGAGGCAAGGGTCAACCCCCTCCCCCCACACACACACACACATTTTAATGGGTATTGAATGTTCTCCCAAATGCCCCATCAATGCGCTTGTGTGAAGACCTTTTTTTCTGCTTCTCACCTCCAGTGTCCCCCCCCCCATCTATTTTTTTTTTTGTTTACACATCTTTATGCCTCCTTTTTATGCGATTTACGCAATGCATTCAGCGTGGCAAAAATGGTTAAATGTATATGTATTATTTATTGTAAAGCGCCTGATTCTAAGTGCTATTCAGATGTAATTTAAGTGTTATTTGTGTTTTAAATGGTACATTTACATGGACGGTATGTCAATTTATGAACATAAATATAATGGTGTAAGAGTTTTGCACCTGGCAGTCAACCGAGGTGGAAACTGGGTAATAGCTTTCTGCCATTGACTAGCAAATTAAACAATAGTTTTGTTCTACTTTGCTTCAAAGTATGACCTTCTTTTCAGCAGACCCAGTGCCATACCACCATACACATTACACACACCACATGCAAACAGCAAACATTCAATATGCAATAACCTGTTACAATATCAAAATGATTGCTGTACAGTAAATATGGAAGAATTTCTATTTAAACTTCATAACTTTACAATATATTTACAAATGCCTTTGTATTCCAAGTACAGTATTTCTTTATTTCCTTTCCAAGTCTGCATTTTCCAGTGTCTTCATTCATGCAGATGGATTTACTTCACAGAAAAAAAAGAAAAAAGTTATGTGTTGTTGGCAAATGTACTTTTAAACGCTTTTACCTGCAATGATTTCTCACACATTTTCCAGGTGGAAATGAAACTCACAGTTACCCGTGCTGAACATTGCATCACATCCTGACAATTAATGAAAAGATAAATTATTTTCAATTATTTGCACTACATCAAGTCGGTATTAGATCAGAATATTAGATGCACAGGTGTCCATGTATTTAAACATTCCAGTGTTCATATAAAATTACAGTCAACAGACTATTCAAAGACACAATTTGAACTTCAACAATGAACATACCTTTCCCTGTTCTTGGGGAATGTGAAGAAAGACAAATCAGGTCGTTTGGATTGACGGGTTTGAGCAGTTTATTGCTGAGCAGTGATTCTGGGATGAGGAACGAGACGCCATTGCTTTGTTACCTTCTGGAACATCCTGTGTGTGTTGTGAACAGACTCCGGGTTGTTGACGAGCGCAAGCTCGCTCTGCCTGCCTGATAAAATGGCCGCCGAGGGCGTCCATTGGATACTTCACCGTTTCACTGATAACATAATTTACTGAATCTCTTTTAAACTCAATCTCTCTATACTTTCCTTCCACAGAGCATCATTCCAATCACAAATTAATAATATACAATTAATACAACAAAATACAAGATGACAAACACTCGTGAGGTAAACCGAGCGAAACACCATCTTGAGGTTACGTCCACATCGGGAGCAGCTTCGTACGGATTAAAACTCGAAATTATAATTTGTATTTGAGGCATTTATGAAACGCTCACCGTGGGACACCGGCGGGGACCCCGAAATGTTCCACAGAAGGTTTGGCGGGACGAGGCCCAACACTGAGGGAAGGGTTCGGGGTCAGACGTAGTCACGTACAAACACTCCTGCTTCCGTGCAGTGCTTTACAAACGTGGTAAATGGTTCCTCTTTGTGAGTTTCAAAGCAAAATACATTGTAATTAATGATCACCGATTTCCGAGGTTCGGCCGTATTAGTGCTTGTTCAATTACAAGCAAAGATATGTTTATCCACATCTGGTATTTTGCTCTGTGTTTGTATGTTGTGTGTGTGGTTTGTGTGTGGTGTGTGTGTGTGTCGTGTGTTGTGGTGGACTGTATGTGGTATTGTATGTGTGTCTGTATGCTGGTTAGTGTATGTGTGATAGTATATGCCTGTCTGTATTGTGTTTCATCTTCTTATGTGATTAGTAATGTGTGTATAAGAACTTGTTGTATTGGTTTGCAGTGTGTGGGTATAGTATTGTGTTTTGTTGTATGTTTGTGTAGTGTAGTAGTGTTATAGTATGTATTATTGGTTGATAGATGTGTGTTAGGTAATGTGTTGTTTGTGTAATATGTGGTTGATTATTGTAGTGTATGTGTGGATATGTATGGTGTGTAGAACTGGTATAGTCCGGTGTATAGTGAGTGTCTGTATTATGTTGGTTGTATGAGAGTAGTTGCTATATTGTGATGATAGGTCGTCGTCTTCGTTGTTGATTATGTATGTGATTCTTATGTGTGTGAGTATTAGACAGTTGTGATATATCGTAGTGTGTATATTATGTGTGTTATATGTTTAGTGGATATGTGCTGTGTGGGCATGAGTATGGGTGGGTGTGTGGGGTGTTGTATATGATGTAGTGATGTCTATTGTGGGTATTGTACGGGGGGTGTGAATCGATGTGATGGTGGGGTGGGGTGTATGTGGGGGCTTGGTGGTGTGATGGTGTTGAGGGGGGGGTGGTGGGCTGGGGGAGGGAGCGGGGGTGGGGGGGGGGGGGGGGGTGGGGGGAGTTCGTATCGGGGCGGTTGGGTTGTGTGTGTGTATGAGGTGTGGGGATTGTGGGTATGGAGTTGTCCTGGGTTTCGGGCTCTGTTATGTGGGTGTGGGTGTGATGTAGGGTGTGGGTGTATTATGTTATGTATGTTAGTAGGTGTTGGTGTTGTCTATTGGGATGTGATGTGTGTAAGTGGTAATGTTGTGTAATGATATGGTTGGGTTTTATATGATTGTGTTGTGGTTGTATGTGGTGTATGTGTGGGTTTGATTGTTGTGTATGTAATTGTAGTGTGTATATATGTGGTGCGTGTGTGTATGATGGTTATGTGTCCTGCGTCTGTATGATATATGTGGTGTGACTAGTAGTAGATTGTTGTGTGATATGTGATGATCTGTGTTATGTATTTGATATGTGTGTATAGTCTGTGTTAATAAGTATGTGTGTTGTGTGCTCTATAGTGTTGGTCTGTAATTGTAATGGGGGTTGGTATATGTGTTCTGTTATGTATGGTGTGGTGTATATGTATGTGTGTGTATATGTATGTATGGCTTTGTAGGTGTGTGTTGTATATGTATGTATGTATGTATATGGTATTGGGTGTTTGTGTTGTGTATAATGTATGTGTGGTGTATGTGTTGATATGTATGGTGGTGTGATAGATTTTATGTGTTTTATGTATGTGTTGTTATATGTATTTGTATGTGTGTGGGTTGTGTGTGTTGTGTTGGTGGTGTGATGTTGGTTGTTCATTCAGCATAATAACATTTGTCTGCTGACCCCCTACCTATCTCTCTCTCTCTCTTCTCTCTCTCTCTTCTCTCTCTCTCTCTCTCTCTCTCTCTCTCTCTCCTCTCTCTCTCTCTCCTCTCTTCTCTCTCTCTCTCTCCTCTCTCTCTCTCTCTCTCTCTCTCGTCTCTTCGTCTCTCTCGTCTCTCTCGTCTGTCTCGTCTGCTCTCGTCTGTCTCGTCCGTGTATCGCTCTGTCTCTCGTCTCTCGTCTCTCGTCTCTCTCTCTGACAGTGAATTTATGCCCAGATGGTGGTTATCTCTGCACATATCTGAATGGTGTTTTTTACTTCCACCACCAAAGTTGAAGGAGGTTATGTTTTCACCCCTTTCTGTCTGTTTGTGTTTATTTGTTTCTCTGTATACAGAATATCTCAAAAAGTTGTGGACGGATCTGGATGAAAGTTTGGGGACAGCTTCGGTGTATGACAATGATGAACTGATTCGATTTTGGTGAAGATCTGGATCCGGATCCGGATCTGATCGTTTTTTCAGTGATTCTTCACCATTGAGAGATCGTGCTCAACTTGTATAATATATAACATGATATCTCAAAAAGTTGTTAACGGATTCGGATGAAACTTGGTGGACATGATGGGTGTGTGGCAAGGACGAATTGAATCGATTTTGGTGAAGATACGGATCTGGATGTGAGAATTATTAAATATTTAAGTGATTCTTCACCATTGAGAGATAGGACCAAAAACAATATATAGTACGATATTTCAAAAATGTATTGGGCCCGATATGTTCCCATGGATCGGGCATTGCGTGGTGGAGGTATGCGCTCTACCGAGTGTCCTTCTCGTTGATATATGTAACCTCGAAGGCAAATCCATGACAAATCTCGATTATTAACACGTAATCTGCCTTTTGAGGTGACATATACCAATTTAAGACTGTATCCCCAATATCGGGAAGCCTTCCTCCTAATAATGGAATGTAGCCTCTTGCTCTGATTTGGAGTCCTCTTTTTGTTTCAATGCAACATTGATGAGACGTTAAGACGTTAAATATATGTGCATCTCAAAACGAGGGACACTTTTGTAAAAATGAGGTTCAATGGAAAGGAGGCTAATGGTACATGTTTTTAAGGCCATTCATGTTAATATTTTTTTGATGTCCAATGGGTTTTTTTGAAAAATGTTCCTTGTAAGGACAACTCGTGATTAATTTCATGCTTCTATCACAATTTGATCGACTACACCTGCATTTGGGCATTATCTGCTGCACTACAGGGAAAGGGTTTCTGGCGAATGCGTGGAACCTGGAGGAGCAAGTGTTGGGTGAAGACATGATGGAGGAGCAGCAGCAAGACTAGCATATTGCGCATAAAAATTAACCGCAAGGCCACCAACTTTCCACACCGAGCAAGATGCAAACCCTGAGACTCAGCTTCCTGATTCCAATAACGACATCCACTCTTAAACTTTTAAAATGGTACTCGATCTGTCTTCACTGTGCAACACTCCCTCTGTAGTATAGTACTGCAGAGTGCTGCACTTGCATGCCCTTGAGAGCTACGTGGGAGCACAGCCCATTCCTTTGCATCACCTGCTGGTGAGATGGAGTGGGAGGAATCAAATAGTTCAAATGTAAATCCGTTTTGTTCTTCGACTTCAATGGACAGAGTAATTTCCAATGCTGTCTTGTGGATACTCCACTTCTGAGAGCAGTAAGCTTTTTTTTGTACGTTTCCTTTCACTGAGCATATTCACATTGTAATCACTCGTACACACAAACGAAGGGTTTAACTTCACGTAAATTAATTATTGGTGCAGTATGTGTTAAAATGCCAACTTTTTATACATGTGAAATTTCTTACAACGCGGAACCTCTCCCACTGGAATTGTTTGAATTCAACAAGTCCATTTTCCCTTTTTTCATTTGAAGGTTATACTTTAACATATTGCAGAAGAAAAAAAAAGTGCAAGGAGTCATGCAAAGGTGGAATGCTCACACAAACGATGGAGTTGAGTAGAAACGACCATAAGCACCTGTGGGGGTTGACATGAGTTTGTGGTGGAGCGAAGATTCCACAGGTGGGAGAAAAGATAGATATGGAGCTAATTAGTGTTGGAGACGGTGATGGTAAACTGCATCTCGGCAGACTGGCAAAGCTGTGCTCTCCATTAATTTCCTCTCTCATTAACGCAAGCACCAGTGAACCAAAATCGAATGAACTTCATTGTTTTTAGCTTCGACACCGAAGGTGAAGGAGGTTATGTTTTCAGCCCTGTCTGTCTGTCTGTCTGTCTGTTTGTGAACAGGATATCTCAAAAAGTTGTGGACGGATTCGGACGAAACTTGGTGGATGTGGACGAGTTGATTAGGTGACAAGAACAAGCCAATTAAATTTTAGTTCAGGTCCGAATCCAGATTCGGCCGATCAGTGGGATACAAAATCAGCTTGGAGGAGGTCCTGTCCGAGTGCCCTTCTCGTTTCCTCCTGTCTTTGAAGACAGCGTACCACCAACTCTTTCTGTCCTTTTTACTGTAAGCATTATATTCTGCTCTTACTAACATTGCTCTGTAGGTCTGCTTTTCCTCATTGATATTGCTTGTGTCTTACCTACCGTTACCCTCCACTCTGTTTTTCGGCCTTCATAAGATCGAGGCTCATACGACAGCAAGGTTATGGAGGGTATGAACTGACAGTAGGGCAGTGGGGTAACTCTCGGACACAACACGTAAAGGAAGGAAGGAACGAACAGGAAAAGAAGATAGCGAGGAGGGGAGGAAAAGCAAGTAAGAGGGTTGTGTTCAGTAGGGGTTGAGGGTAGAAAATATGGTGGCTAGGGATATGGGTGTGACATGAGGTGGTAGTGCACAACCTTCTTGAAGTCTTGGAGCGAAGATTGAGATAAAACAGCCTCAGGAAGGTGGCTCCACAGATGGGATAAACTAGGAACAGAAGAGTTGAGATGTGCAGTCTGTACCATCTCCCTATTGCTGTGCACTTTTTCCAAGAGCCTTGACCTCAATTAAAAAAATTAACTTTCATGGTGGAACCGTCATTGCTTGGATACATTTTTCGGTTGTATTTTCTTCTTCACATGGTGCATTTTGATGCAAATGTGACTTCCCAGAAGTCACATTTGCAACCCAGAACAGTGAGCTCGTGTGTGTGAGTAATCAATTTGCAGTGAAAATCCTGAGGCAAGAAGGTGGCTACTTGGTAAACAGGCGTGAACTGTGTGGGACAATAGAAAAAGACCGTGGATGAGACGGCATGAGATGCTAGAGCAGATGTGGGGCAATAAAAGATAACTGCGTTGCCAACATGTTTGGGTGAAAGAAAAGCCTGAACTTTGATCCCTTGATTAGTGATGTCACTGATACCCAGAATCTTAATTCTACCAGGAGTGCAAATTTGAATACAAGATTCTGATGTCTTCAGGTCTGTTGTCCACCTCCACCTCACGCAACCTTTCCCCGATCTCCGTGAGCTTTTTCTACACCGAAGAAACCCCATCCCCTCTCTCCTCTTCAGCTGGTTCCATGTTCACCTCACTTTGTTGACCCTTTCCCCCTTTGTTGTTCTGTTCTTCCATGAGCCTCGAAACCTGCATAAAGGAAGAAAAAAGAGCTATGACGCACGGTGCTTGAGCAGCACCAATTCAGGGAATGTAATAATAGTGTTTTGTAGGTTTGTGGGAATGAGTGCCAAAACGGATCGTTGAGGACACCTTGGACGCCACAGTCTGAAAGCTTAGCAAGCAATGCTAGGATTTGATGAGACAACCCTGATCTTCTTTCTTTTCTTTTTTTGTGCTTCAGAGATCGATTTCATTACGGTGAATGTCTAGTGTTGAGTATTCAGGGTGATGGGTAAACTCGTGGGCTATCAAAGCTTGAAGCGAAGTTCTGCAGAAGCTGGCTCAGCTAAATGTCCTGCAGAAGCTGCATAATTGACCGAAAATCAAGGAATGACATTGTGATGTAACCACGAAATGAAACGAGGCCAAGAGGTTTTTTGAACTCGACTCGTCTGACAACACCGCAACACTGAACCAGATTGCTCACAGCCTTTTAGGTAACTGGGAACCTCAAACGAACACTTTGGCTCTTAACATTACTTGCAGGTGTAAATGTAGCTGTATGTCTGTGAAAAATAAATGATAATTGGGAGAATTCAGACTTGGCGGTAAAGGCACCACCACCACCACCCCCACCACCAACTATTGCCAGTGTCTGGTGGTGCACTCCTCAGGTCAGATGTTTCAACCACATTCCATTGAAATTAAGTAGTTCCTCGATCATAGACAGATGTCTGTCAGACAGACAGAATGAGCCAATGCATGACCACACATGACATGTTAATGCTAACGAGGCCTTTTGGACATGTGCTGTGGGTGTGTTTTCAGTGAGTCGGTTCAGCCCGCCGACACTTTTAGCCTGCCGTTGATGGCGAGATCTCTGTAATGAAATTGTTTTTTTTTAACATAATTTTCAGCATTTAAATGAAAGAATCAATTTCAAAATAGTTAACCACAATTGTTGTGTTCCTGCATGCAAATACAAGTTGTGTTCCATTTCCTGTTAATACAAGCGAGCGGCAAGCAGTGGATAACAATATATTGTTGTGGGCCGGGGGTCGGTGGCGAGAATGACCACTAGGTGGGGAAAGCTACGTCGTCTCCACCAGACTCTCCGGAATTGTAGGCCGTCGCTCGGATAACTCCGCGAGCCGGCGGGTCGTTTAACCGACCGTGGAATGCCAATATCTCGACCGCGTAGCGTAGGGTTATTTTGTCTAGATCCAATGTACCTAAGTAACCACGTGGTCTCGGCTACGAGTTTCACTCTAACCTAACCTAACCAGTTTCACTCTACCGGCAGCGGTAAAATTACACCTACCGACTACCACTCTGCCACCCACCTTTCCAGCTCGGATGCAGTCGAGCGGGCCTGCCCAGGACGTCCCGGCTACAATTGTCCGATTACCGGGGATAAAACCCCGCCTAAACTCAGATCCGAACCATGCCGGACCAATGCAAGAAGGGACGGAAACGGACTGGGGACATTTCTCATAATAATTTATTTACAATAAAGAAAAGACACAGAGCAAGACTTAACGCGGATATGCAAGTAATATTTACAATGATCCAAAACCACTTATTCAGTTCTACTTAAAGACGGGCCCACACGCAGACACACACACAAATGAAAATAAACCCAGAGTTCTTTATTGGACCCTCGCAGCGAGGAGAAGAGACGAGCTGGGGATCAGAGTCCAGCTGGGTACCTCACCGTCGAGGAAGGGGGTGCTCCGCGATGCGGCACCAGACAAAGGTAGTTGGTTTGGTCCGCAGTCGCCACGTGTGGGACTCGTGGTTCGTGGCGGAGCTCGGGTGGTGAATAGCGGGGTCCACGGAGGGGGGTCAGGGTCGCTCTTTCCTTTCCTGTAGAGGGCCAACAGAGACAGCTTCGCCGCCTTCAGACCTTCTGCTCAACCCTAAGTTTCAAAAGAATGCTCACTCAACAACAAAACCCCGTCGAAAATCTCCGAACAAACCTTCGATAAAAACCCCCCCAAAAAAACTCTGCCTCAGAGAGTGCTCGGGAATTTATGGACCTCCCTCAACGGGGCGGGGCTCGCTCGAACAGACTTCACTCCCCGCCCTGATTGGGTAGGCTCCCATGGACTCGCCCTTCCTGGGCGGGGTTTCGCCCCCTGCCGGGAAACCCCACCCCCTCTTCCACGAGGGTTCGTACTTGTCGAGCAACAGTATCAATGTTGCAAAGCTCGTCGTGAAAGAGTTACAACGTTTGTGCGAGCCGAGAAACCGGAACCGCGAGATCTTGCCTTGGCACGTCAGGGTGCGAGAAGGCAGCTGGTTGTGGTGGATCGTGATGGGCCGAGGGGTCATGCAGATGGGATGGTTGTTTAGATGGCTTGTTAGATGTAATACCTAACTAAAAGAAATCGCAACGCACGCCTTGATTCTTCCACTAGACAAAAGGAAGGGGATCTGACTACACACATACTTAACGACATAACTGACTTTTGGGACATCTGTATGTTGATGCATATGGTTTTCAGATCCGTAACAATATTTATAACAGCCCTCGCAGCTCCCACAGCCCTCCAGCTCCCGATCCCTCGCAGCTTCCGGATCCCTCACAGCCCTCGCAGCTCCCGCAGCCCTCGCAGCTCCCGCAGCTCTTGCACCCTCGCAGTTCCTGCAGCTGTTGCAGCCCTCACAGCCCTCGCAGCCCCCGCAGTCCTCGCAGCTCCCACAGCCCTCGCAGCTCCCGCAGTCCTCGCAGCTCCCGCAGTCCTCGCAGACTCCACAGCCCTTGCAGCTCCCACAGCCCTCACAGCTCCGCAGCCCTCACAGCTCCTGCAGCCCTCGCAGCTCCACATCCTCGCAGTTCCTGCAGCCCTCGGCAGCTCCCACAGCCCTCACAGCCTCGCAGCTCCTGCAGCCCTCGCAGTTCCTGCAGCTCTCACATTCCTCGCAGTTCTTGCAGCTCCCACAGCCCTCGTAGCTCCCCCCTCCCAACATGATTAATAGTAAATATGATCATTTTTAGCTCGCCTGTTCGAAGAACAGAGAGCTATAGCGATACCCCGGCGTCAGCGTCAGCGTGAAAATGTTAAAGTTTTTGGTGCAAGTTCTTTTTTCCTTTCTAATGTTTTTATCTACCACACTATTTTTATACGCCCGATATATATATATATATCGGGGTATTTATGTGATACCGGTCGTCCATCGTCCGTCCGTCCGTTCCTGTCCACACTCTAACTCCAAAAGTTTTCAACTTTCACGTTCATATTGGTACATAGGTACAGACTGTGGAGACGGTGTGTCGCGACATACGTTCGTCATCTAAAGTGGTTGCCATGGCAACCAGGATGCTGTTTTCCATCCGTTCCTGTCGCCACTCTAACTCCCCAAAGTTTTCAACTTTCACGTTTCCTATTTGGTACATAGGTACAGACTGTGGAGACGGTGTGTCGCGACATACGTTCGTCATCTAAAGTGGTTGCCATGGCAACCAGGATGCTGTTTTCCATGTAGTAGCACAATTCTGTATATACCTTCTTGTTCGGGCGTATATATTGTGCTCACTTGCGCTCTTGTTACTGATTACAATATACAAATACATATATTGGTTTAAAATTATTTGATCAGACTTCACTGCAATGCTTTATAAAAAAATATTAATTATTAGATGAATCTTTTAAAAACGATAAATGTATAAACAGGCGAGCATTGGGTGGCTTTGACACCAACTCTGGTTAACTTAGCCTGTACATGCATAACCCCAGATTTGTCCTTCCTCTCGGTGTTCAGAAGCACCCAAACCAGATACGGTGACTTCCTTAGGGAAGTCTACCTGATACATCCAGCTCTCACATAAATATACCTGACACAAGCTTTGTGTATTTCCTCACAAGGATGTCCTTTGCCAAAGAGTTGGTTACCGTTACCGTTGGTAATGACCCACAGAATCGTCTTTCCAATTGCAGATGTTTATTAAATAAATCACCAAGCCTGCCACGTGCACAGGAGGCACTACCAACAATGTTCAAAGTCCATTCACTGGTGGCGATCCGTCGGAAGTTGTGTTGCACGTCGTCCACTCGGCTTGCACCGGCCACATGGTCGAGTTTGTGTTGCACGTCGGTCCACTCGGGCCTTGCACCGGCCCACATGGTCGGGAGTTTGTTTGCACGTCGGTCACTCGGGCTTGCACCGGCCCACATGGTCGGGAGTTTGTGTTGCACGCGGTCCACTCGGGGCCTTGCACCGGCCCACATGGTCGGGAGTTTGTGTTGCAACGTCGGTCCAATCGGGCCTTGCACCGGCCCACATGGTCGGGAGTTTGTGTTGCACTCGGTCCAATCGGGCTTGCACGGCCCACATGGTCGGAGTTTGTGTTGCACATCGGCCACTCGGGCCTTGCACCGGCCCACATTGGTCGGGAGTTTGTGTTTGGCACATCGCGTCCCACTTCGGGCCTTGCACCGGCCCACATGGTCGGGAGTTTGCGATATGAGCAGGTGTCCCGTTCGGCGAGCTGACAAAGTTTCTCCAAGTCTTTCGTTGTGAAGAGGAACCGCTCTTTGTCCTGTGTACTTTTCCCAAGTATTTTTGACTTCTTTTCGAAGCTTTGTGAATCATTTTAGACAGCAATCCTCTTGCACACACGACGTACTTTACGGTGCCCCCAATACCGCCGTTTCTCGGGGTTCCTGCGCATGCGCGTCGAGCATTCTGGGGGCGGATTACGTCATTTCGTAACCCCCAATTTTCGGGGTAATGACATAAAATTGATTACACTCTTCCACGTCCCACCTACAAACATCGCAAGCTGGTACAGGATGGCTGACAGGTATGCAGACTCGTTTCTGAGCGATCGAGCGAAGGTTCGAATCCCGACACAGCTATAAACTGTCATCCCGGTGTTTCACGGGAAGGGTGATTCATCAATGTGTGCGTCGTCCCTCGGACAGACATTAAATGGACGTCCCGTCTGGCAGCATTTGTTGGTACACCCTAAAGATCCCACGGTGCCCTTCACGAAGAGCAGGCGAGCTATCGCCGGCAACCTGAGCAAATTACAAATTCCTGCCCAAACCGACTGAGGGCACAGACACCTCCTCCACCGGTGATGCCACCCCACAAGCTTGGCCTGAATACAGAAGAAGTCCAGGGCTCCACTCGTGCTTGCCATTGCAAAAGTTTCGTTTGGTCGAATTGCGGTGGTTTAATGAATTAATGAACCACAACAACAACAACAACAACAACACAAGGGCACGTTGTGTGACGGGAAACTAGAAGCAAGACGTCAGGAACTGCTCTGCGGTGCCGAAATTAAATGACGACCGTTTTTGGCGGCGTCGGAAACGTGAGCAAACGTCGATTTACGATTCGAAGTCACGGCGCCGCCGCGTGCTCACCGCGTGATCGTGCGTCCATTGGTCGACAGCGCGGGCCCGGAGGCGCCTCGGCCAATGGGACGGGAAAACAAATGACGTCATCACGAAACTGACCAATGGGCGCACGTCTGACGGTGTAAACAAGTGGCAAAGAAAGAAAAAGAGGGGATCGTGTTGACTGCGCTCAGTTTGGTGAGGATTTAAAAAAGCTGCCGTGGTGTTTGGTTATCGACTTTAAACGTGTAAGGCGAACACCGCTCCGAGAAGCATTCATTTCCTTCATTGCATTGATTGTCTGGTGCTTTTTTTTTAATGTTTCAGTGCGTATATATAGTTAAACATGCATCCACGTTATTTTTACATTGCATGTGTATCATGTTGGCGACGTTGCCCGAGCTATTTATGACTCGTATTGTTGCATTTGCTGTGTTTTGTGGTGGTTGAGCATCCAGGACGTGGTGATGATCTGCTTTTTATTTAATTTTTTTTTTCTTTTTGTTTCTCTCCAAGCAGGACCTTGGTTGGCTTTGCCCACGTGATGGTGTTTTTCTTGCAAGGTACGTGAAGTGCACCGACACGTGCTCCCCTTCCACCTGTGCGTTGTTTATTTATTTACTATCCTGATCTCCCAGCCAGAAATGAAAAGTTTATTTATTTATTTTTTGAGCAACTTTTCCTGCACGACCTCCCCCCCCCCTCGCATCCTTCTCCACCATTGCGTCGATGTGGTTGCCCACCGCAGGATTATCCAAAATGACAGCTCGTTTATTGCAACGTACTGTGAGTAATTGTTAGGTAGTAGGATGGCACAAGGGTAGGCTCAATGTCTTTTTGAGTTTCTGCGCACAAGATGAGGACGGCTTTTTATGATGTTCAAGTTTATGAGGACGTTTACCTCCGTGGGACGAGACACGTCTTTCCGAGCTGCTTTTGTCGCCGCACCTTGCTTCCCACGGAGGTAAACCGACTCTCATGAACCTTTTGAAATGATTTAATAATAAATATCAATTCCTGACGTATAAGCATGCTGGTTGTCGCCTGAACGTGGACCATCCCCTTGGAACAGATGTTTCGCCAACTGTCTGTACTTGCTGACAGGTTGTCAGACAGGTGTTGTGAAGGGTAAACACCTTCTGGTGGCTGTGCCCAGTTCTTTCATCAAATTGTGGGGTGAAGGCAATGGATACATCAAACCACCCGGAGTGGTACTTGCTCTGCAAACTGCTGTGGCTGCACCTTATATGGGGGAGATTTGAAAAATTCCACGAAGATTATAGCAATAGTTCAATATACGGCAAAAAAAGTGGGAAGCATACGTCCAAAACAAGAAGGGCACGTGTTGGAGCACATACCTCCACCACGTAATGTCATCCACGAGAACACATCATGCTATACAGGACCATCTCTCAAATGGTGAAGAATCACTTTAGAAATTAAATAATTCTCGTATCCAGATCCAGATTCGGATCTTCACTAAAATTGAATCAATTCGTCCTTGTGACACACCCAACCTGTCCATCAAGTTTGGTCTGAATCCGTCTATCGTGCAATATCGTTTTTAGCCCCGTCTCTCAATGGTGAAGAATCACTTTAAAATTTTTAGTAATCCGATCCGCATCTGGATCTTCACCAAAATCTAATCAGTTCGTCCTCGTCACAGACCCAACCTATTCACAAAATTTAATCTGGATCCGTCCACAACTTGAGATATGCTGCACACAGACAGACAAACAGACAGACAAAGGGGTGAAAACAACCTCCATCGTCGGTGGTGGAGGTAATAAACATTTATGGAATGTGCTATTCCCAACTTGTTCCACCCCAACCCCATCTTGATACCCGATAATCTAAGGTCCTCAGTTTCATATTAATCTCATCAAAAGGCCGAATCTTAGGATTGCATTGCTCACCGGAGGCAGGTTCATTGCCTTGCATTTTATTTATTTCTTTTTACTTGCTCTATTCTTGTCGCCCTCTTGCCCCCTCACCTCTCCAACACCCACGTGCTTTGCCAGAAACCCTTTCATGTTGTCCCCAAATTTTAAACTCCACATATGTCTCTTCATTCTTTCGTCCCCCCTCTTTCCTCGCTTGTGGAGCTGTCTTCAAGGATTCCAAGTCAGCTTCCCACCACAACCTCGTGATATCTCACATTTCCATTGCTGAGCTTGACTCCACCCACTGTGACCCCGTTCCCACCCTTCTCCTACAATTCCTCCTCTTGTGTTGTGGTGATAGTTTGTTGTCCCACTGTTTTCCCTTTCCCCTGTATCTGATGATCCTTTGCCCCCTGTTGTTCAGCGATACCATAAACCTTGGTCCATGTATTAAAAACAATCTTTCTAATCACACACATGCTGGTAGACTAAAATAATAAAACATTGGCATTTCCTGGACCAATGTGAGCATTTTGAACATCACTCGTACACCCCTCCCCTGAAAAATGGGATGTGTCTAATTGGCTCATGGTGTAATAATCTGGAGCATTTTATTGTGTAGGAAATGAGCCTTTGAAACACGAATCACAACTGGTAAACTGTTAGCGAGGCAAAGAGGATTGTGCTGGTAAGAAAAATGTGACACCAAGAATAATTTGGAACAGGATACTGCGTTCACCTATTCCAGCTGGCAGGGGGTCTGGCAAGCCCCCGTTAGTTATGTGCCACACTTGGGTTTTCTGTTCCCAACTCTTCTTGATTCCCAACTTCCCCTGCCCCGCATTCCCAATCAACTTTCTGCATAAACATGTTTTGATCCATTCCCACATTATTATTTTGTTTTTGATCCCCTTTACCCCAACTCTGTTTCCTTAGCCCTTTGGTCCCTTGTGGACAAAGGCAGGAGCTTTATGATGAACGAAGAACCATCGGACCTACATCCTGACCCCAATTCCTCGCTTTCAGAAACGGAACTGCTTTCTGCGCTTCGCTCTTCCAGACCGATCCGAACGTTATGTCGGCAGGATAGCCTCAACCTCTCTGGTTTATCCCTCTCTCCCGACGACTGCTCTCAGCTGGCCAAAGCTGCACAGAACGGAAAAGCACCAACAAGGCTAATGTTGGTTGACTGTCATTTGAATGCCGAAGGCCTCAAGCCTCTTGCCCAGGCCTTGATTTACCCACAACAGTTGTGGTACGTTCCTCATTCAGTTACAGATATGACATCGATTTGTTAAATAAATGAGGAAACTTAAACAAGTATGGGAGAAAAGTGAAAGGTAGTGAGGATTGGTGGGAGGAATAAATATGGAGCATACCACAGTTCAACTCCATATCAACTTTTCAGGAGAATAAAACTAAATCCTGGTTTGACTGATTGCACTGTCCGCTACTGAGACATGCTTTCATTGTGATGATGCCGAGATAACTTAAGTAAATGTATTGTTGAATTGCCTTTACTAGCCTTGGGTGTTTTTTTTTTTTTTTGCCTCATCCGTAAGGGATGGGAGAGGCTATTGTAATAGATCTAATATTCCACATGTGTGAAGCGGCATGCATCGTGCATATCTACTTTCTAGAATCTAGATGGTTCTTTCTCAGATCCAATGTAATCTACAATACATGCTTTGCCAACACTGCAGTGAAAAACTGCTTTATATTTAACCTCCGCCATCCAAGATGGACGGAGGTTACTGTTTTCACCCCTGTCTGTTTGTTTGTTTGTTTGTGAACAGTATTACAGAAAAACTCCTGGACGGATTTCGACGAACTTTGTGGAGGGATTAGGTATGGTCCAAGGATCATGCCATTAGATTTTGGACTTGGTCCAAAGTCCAATATGGCCGCTATGGCAGCCATTTTGAAAAAATATTTGAATTTTTGTTTTTGCATTTCTACATGTTTTAAGTGATTTCCAACCCCAAAAAAAATTTGTTAGAGAAAAAAAAAAAAAAATTTTGCAACTTTTTTCAAAAAAATTTCGATTTTATTTTTTGGGCATTTCTACATGCCGGTCGATCTAGTTTAGTTTATTCAATCGTGGTTGAGTAGAGTCTGATCGTTTTGACCTACAATGAATAGGATATCAGGTTCACTTAAGTGACCCAGCAGTATTGGTGGCGGAGGTTTTGCACTCTACCGAGTGCTCCCCCTCTAGTTTCGTTGATGAAATTGGAGCAGTTTCAGTTAATGAGAACTAGTGAATACAGAAGCTGGTTTGTCTATCCCATGGTCTGAGGTACGCAGTAAGGCCTACGTGCTCAAGTAGTTTACCTGGGCAGCTTTCAGCATAGTTCAACAAAGCCGTCTCGGTTAACTGTAAACTTTTAATGTCAAATTTAACCATAACTTGATTTTGACCTTTAATGTGGATTGTTTGTGTACAACTACATCTTCTATTTTATTGCTCATTCTAAAGCATTCAAACGATTCCATTGCACGTACAGTCATGAATTTGGTGAAAACAGCTTTGTTCAGTCGCGAATTATATATATATATATATATATATATATATAGGGCTGGCAGGATAGCCCAGTGGTAGGCATTCGCCTCTGAGCTGTCCAGCCCGAGTTTGAATCGTTGCCCAGCTATGAACTGCTATCCTGGTGTTTCTCATCCCGGGTGTTTCAATGTGTGCTGTCCGTTAAACTAGGCATCCTGTCTGCCGATGGTCGGATGCTAGCTGCCACGGTGTCCTTTGCAAAGAGGAAGTGAGATCACCAGCACCATGAACAAATTCCAAATTGCTGCTCTACCTACAGGGGACACTACTTGGCACTACTGCCGTGCCCTGGGGCATTAGTGCCGCTGCTGTGCTCCTTCCAGATCTGATGCTAACGCACAGCTGCATGCTGATTATAAAGGGGGGTGGGGGAGTTGCACTCTGTCATGTGTAAAGGGATCACCGAGACAGACACCCTCGGTGAGGCTCTGCATTGTTTAATAATGATCTATCTTGTTCGGTGTTTGCAGTCTATCCCGCAATGCCATTGGGAATGATGGTGCACGACTAGTTTGTGATGCATTATGCCAGAAAGATTGCCGGATTCAGGATTTGGGGTAAGAACCTGTCAAAGCATTGCTTTCTGTGTTTGCTGGATCAAGTGTTCCAAGGAAAACCTCCCAAAACTTAATGGAACAAGTTAACTTTGTACTGTTAACATACATTTCTATTTCAACAGAAACCTCTCCTTGGATCACAAGCTTTAGCCACTTGTTTTGGAACTGCAAAAAACAACAACAATTTAACACACATGATTGGAAGTTAAACTTTTCACATTCAAATGTCCATTGAATCACTGATGGAGGTCAAGTTTTGTAAATACCATGAAACCCTGACATTCACATATTTGACATGTGCAGTTCATAAAATATGACCACCTTTCTACATTCACAGCCGTGCTTCACGTATTCGTGGTTTTTGCGAGTGCACAAACCATCTCCCACCAGCCGTGCATAAACGGCTCTAAAATCACCTCCACACCAACCGTCCATAAAGCACCTCTACGTGCACATAAACCATCCCCACCACAAACAATGGGCACACTATAACCACCCCTCCTCCATCTACCCACAACCCCTGCATGCCTACTTATGTTCAGCGTGTCCTGGGTCTCATTCTTTCTTCTCGTCCCGCTGTCTTGACCTGCTAACCCTGATCCTCACCTGCATCCCCTTCAGAGGGGTTCACTCTATTCTAACTCGTCATCGCATCAAAAATTGCGTCGTATCTTAAAAATTGGAGAGAGTACCTGCTGTTTTATGTTAGCATTGTTAATAAAACCGTAATCATGTGCATTCTTCGTAAAATATTCCCTCATGAATCACAAACTGCCAGGAACTTATCCCCTGTTTGCCCATTGAAACAATGCCTCAATATTCACAGCATTTTCAAGAACGTATTTCCCTGTGAATGTCGGTCTTGCTGTACTTGTAACGGTTTGACTTTTTTTCTAACTTATTTATATGCCTCATGACTTTTATATTCAAGTTAATTTTAAGAAATACCTTTAGCTGTGATATCTGGTGTTTAAATTGAAACAGGAAAGAATAAGCACAAGTTTTTAGGGATTAACAAAATATTTTGAACCATTTCGGATGCAGGTTGTGTGGAAATCAACTGACAGACGATATAGTGCCGCACTTGTGCAACGCCATAAGACGAAATGAAAGCCTTCAAAACGTGTGGTAAGCAAAGGGTCTGAATGCATTTCATATGGAGCCATCATGTATATATATGACACACACACACACACACACACACAGGAGGGGGGGGGAGGGATAGAAGGCAAAAAGGTGGTTTAAAGGGAGTATATGGACATGGGGTGGGGGTAAATCGATTTGTACTTTTATCGATGGCAACTTTGAGGAGGTTAGTGGTATACAAGCAATACATGTTTGCTGATTTGTTCTTTATCCACCCTGCCTCTTTACTACAGGCTCTGGGACAACCATTTCAATGACAAAGAGAAGCATGACCTCAAAGGGTTGGAATTTGCGAAATCAAAATTGGAAATACACGTCTAAACTTTTCCCTCACCTGAAGTTGCTTGCCCCATTTCTACCGCTCCAGAAATTCAGATTACACAACTGACTCGCATGTATTATATGCCCTTTTAAAAAATTTATTTTATTAATCAAATACAACCATCCATGTACGAAAGAAGGCAATGCACACATTTCGCTTTTTGTATTTAAAGATGTTTTATGGCCGCTGTGAAAGTCCGTATTTCTATTGCCAATTGCTGCTCTAAGGTTTATTTGCTTGATCGTGTGTCTGTACTGCACTTTTTTCTTTCTTTTTCTTTTCTGTAATTTGATTTTTTTTGTTTTACAAATCCCTTCCAAGAGTTTAACTATTGTAGGAATTGTATTTGTAACAATACAATGTATTGTATAACTGATTTTTCAAATGCCATTGAAGCAAAACAAATTATTGGTGTTACTACTTTATCAGCCATCAGGATATATAACTGAAATTTGTATAATAGTCTTGATGATGTGCTGATCTATTTGTACAAGTTGTATATAATATAACCACAATTTTGAAGCCTGAAATTCATCAAATAAAATCAGCATGAGCAGAACCCTTTCAGCCTGATCATTTTTGTGGTCATGAAAGCCATTTCCAAACAGGCCAAAAGATTGGCACACCATGGTGTCTTGGACCCTTTATTGGAGGAAACCACTCGGTCTACCGGGTTGGGTACATGTGAGTGCCATTTTGAATGTTGTATCATGGGTGTTTTTATTTTTTTTCATTTTTTGGTAGTTCTCTGATGAAGGTAAAAATTGTATTTGGCATGGCATGTTAATTTGTAATGGTACCTTTGGCTGCTCTAACACCATTGAAGGTTTGATGGAAAACGACCAGGGCATGCACAGTTGCTAATGCATGCCTCCTAATTGGGTGTTATGCAAACAGCTCAATGAAATGCCACTTCACCCTCTTATTATTTCAAAGTTTCATGGTTAAAATAAAAATTTACTTGTGCTTTCTCAGTCAGATTTTAAAAGGTGGAGAGGGAAACAAAATTACTTGGAAGTATTTCTTGCATTCATTCCTAAAATTGTCAAAGATCAGACAAATTAAGTTCCCAAGTCCCTATTCATGTTACAAAAAAAATAAAATCTGCTGCAAAACTAACTCGAGTTGACCTGTACATGTTCAAGTCTGTTAAAATTCCAATCAACATGCAAAAGCTTACACAGCAAGAGTTCCCAAGATGTCATGAGTTATCGGCAGCTTCCAATTCCAAATTGCTGCTCTAACCTATAGGGGCACTGCATCAATGACACATCTATACCTCAATGATGCAATCAGGCAGAATTCAAAATTGAATCCCAGTTCAACATGCATCATTACTAACCTATTAGTATTGTTACGGCCTGGGGTTCGAGGTTCACCATGAGGGGAAGCACTCGTTCCTCCTGAACACACGGTCCTGAGGCCACCAGCCATGAATAACTCCGCAGGTTGTTAATCGACCACAAATGCCGATTGGTAAGGCCAATCCTGGCAGGGTGTCACTACTTTGCGTGGTTACTTTACCTTTGGATGACGGCATCAAAGGGGGGGGCTCGTGCCCTTGATGCGTACTCGTCTCGACTCGTCTGATCAGGTGCAGCTGAGCAGAGCTGCCAAGTATGCACCGGCTAATGTGTAGAGCCAATCAGTGGGGAAGAACTTCCTGGCAAACACTGCGTGCTTACTATGCTGGAACAATGGAGGAATAGACATGATAAGCTGGGTACATTACAACAACATTTATTTACAGCAAGGGCGAGGAAAGGTGTAGTACAATAGGCAAGGGATTTAATACAAAAGAAAATATGTGCAGCAGGTAAAGCTAAAGGCCCAGTCACACCTTGACGTTTTAGCCAACGTATGCCGATTTTTGTAAAAATTGTCTAAAACGCTGGTACACGTCGAATACGTTATGGGTAAGTTTTGATAACATTGAGAGCACGCTGAAAAACACTGCCATACGTCGTTGCACGCTGGCTTTAAACGTTGTACTTTTCGATTGTCCTCAAAGCTTTCCATGCTTGAAATTTTACGACTTATGCCAGCGTATGACTCACACGTTCCACATAACGCTCGCCATAAGTTGTAGGCACGTCACGCGATCGTTGACACACGTTACTTGTAAGTTACTCATAAGTCGAAACACGTCGAGGTAATGTTTAGCGTACCCGAAACTTATTTCTAAGCTATGAGTTACGTGTTGTACTAACGTTACGCGATCGTTGACACACATCGACACACGTTACTTGAAAGGTGCTCATAAGTCGAAACACGTCAAGGTAATGGTTAGCGTCAGTGTTCCAGACTCCCTGGTTTTATTTTTTTTTTAATTTTTTTTTCTTCCTTCCTTCGGTATGATGGTGATGTTGACACTTCGATTTCTAGTGCGGTTGTAATATAATATAATTAATAGACTGCCGCTCAACGATTTAAATCATAACCGCACTGTACACTGAACACCGTCATACCGAAGAAAAAAAAAAACCGGGAGTCTGGAACACTGACGCTAACCATTACCTTGACGTGTTTCGACTTATGAGCACCTTACAAGTAACGTGTGTCGATGTGTGTCAACGATCGCATATCGTGCGTACAACTTATTCCCATCGCATGCGGAACGTGTGTCATACGGCAAGTACGTCGTAAAATTTTCAACATGCTTAAAATTACAAGACGTACTCCACTTAATAGGACGTATGATAGCGTACTTTAGCGTTTTATTCATGCATACCAAACTTACCCATACCGTATTCGACGTGCGCCAGCGTTTTAGACGCATTTTTCAGAGGTCGGCATACGCTGGCAAGATCGCCAAGGTGTGACTGCGATGTTGACACTTCCATTTCTGCGGCGGTTATGATTTGAATCGTTGTGCGGCAGCCTTTTCATAACCTACGCCACGTCATCGTCGGCGATGCGTGCAGCGTGCTATGCATGAGTTAGACTATCGTTGGGCATAGGTTGTGAACGCCGACAACAGGTTCAGCATTCGTTGGTATAAGTTATCTATAACACAACGAAACGTTCTGTGTCCATTACTAATACGTTATGCATAAGACCAAGTCGTTATGAATACGTCCGAATCTTTAAAAAAAACATCAAAAGTTCAACGTAAGCCAGCGTTTTACATACATTCTAATACGTTGCCATCGCTGGCTAAAACGTCAAAGTGTGACTGGGCCTTAAGATGGGTGAGGTGTGGAAAAAAAAATGCAGTTATTTACAAGAAAAGAGTAGACACAGTGCAGTTAGAACTTGTGCACACTTAACTTATTTCATAAATCACATTGGCACCAAATCAGAATAATCAGCAGAAGGGTAGATAAACAAGAAAGATGAGAAAGGCGAGTTATTACATGGCCTCTCTCACCGCGCAACTCCCGACGGAACAGTGCTCCAGTGCTGAGGAAAAGGCAAGGGAGAACTGGTATGGGGATAGCAGATTGTCACTGCACCAAGATTATTAGGATGCTGTGCTCCGCTGCATCCAGTATGCCTTACCTCGATACCAGCTCCGAAAGCAGTCTCCATTTAGCATACCAGAGCATGAATGTCGGGAGATAGAGATATCAAAGTCAAAGGGATTTCCAAAGAACGCCATAGCCAAGCCGAGCCTGTTCAAAGTTGCCTCCGGGATATTCATACGTCCCCAAACGGGGAGGAGTCCATGTCTCAGTGGGTGTGGCCATGCTGCATGAAGGCCAATCCCTGCCAACCTCGTTTGGAACATGCTGGCTCATTGGTCCCAGACCTTGGCAGAGTCACTTCCTCCACACACTTGGCTGCTTGGTGCGTCTCATTTCGTCCTCGAGACAGGCCATGGAGTGGAACTCCCTACCGAACATGGCAGTGTGCATCACTCCCCATTGGTCGTGCAAACATCCTGGAGAGTCGCAGATGGTTCCACAGGCAGTGCAGCACAGTGGTCACCACAGACATGGAGGAACAGAAATGCCAGCATAGACTTGCGCTAGACGGCAGTGAGCTTGGTTGGTTGTGGCACTCGAGCAGGAGAAAAGCGGTTCCCCGAGCAGGCGCAATGGTGATTGCCATCGTCAAAGGCGAGTGGTTGAGACGGTGGCTGAAGTGGTGTTCGAGGTGGGAATGGCACTTGGAAGATTAGTGTTGGCTGAGGTACGGTTGTTGTAGTCATGTGGTGAGGTGGCTGTGGCATTTGTGGTTCAAATACAGTGGTTCAACTGTGGAGAATCTCACGAGTGAGCGATGGAATGCGAGCTTGTATGAGGTGGTTTTAAAATGAATTTGTAATAAAAGTTTGTGTATGATTTTATCCAGAGTGGTGGAGTTATTGTGGTGCGGTTAGAGGTGGTATAGCGATTGAGTTTGGGTGCACGATTTGAACCGGGTTTTGGTGAAGTTATGCAAACGAGGCGGCACACATGGTGCTTCACTTCTTGGTGGTCATGCTACATGCCCCGGATTGTGTTTTTTTTTTAAAACAAGACAGAAAAAAAAACGGGGAGAAAGTGAGGGGAAAAAAACCTACACAATGCATATCCCCTTTGTAGCCCACTAAATATAGGGAAATGACTGTCTGGAGCACTTAAGGAAAAAGTATACCTCAGGATCCACTGTATGGTGGTTGCCATTACGGGGGGGAGGGACGGTTCACAGAACCATAAACTATGTTACTTACACATCATAACTGCAAGTCTGATGTTGGCTGGCTTAAGATCTGAGGGTCTTGAAGCCCCTGCCTTCTGTTTATTTAACACCAGGAGGGTTGACTCAGCCTGTTATCCTTCCGAGGTTGGCGAAATGAGTACCAGCATGCTGATAACGGGGGTACTGCATCAGTGGCCCAGCTGTGCTCCCATAAAATGATGCAGCCAAGCAGCCTAAGGCTGCATACAAATAAATAAATAAATACCCCAAACCACCTTACGCATTACACCACTCAAAATAGAGAATTGGAAGAAAAAAAAGACTGCAGGGAATTTTGCCATACTACAGCAACCAAACAAGCAGTTTCTTTTTCAGTCAAAGCAATATATTTAAAGTAAGGACATTGCCATTTGAGTTGTGCACTGTTTTGCTCCACATCACAATTAGAAAACTAACGTATCCCAAAATGCAATGACCATCTGCATCTGGTTTGTACTCAAACTAAACTTGACAAAAACAG
>CM068952.1:119013113-119025335 GCA_035128595.1 Eptatretus atami | reverse complement strand
GCAAGCAAAAAGTAAAGATGAAGTCATCAGGAGGAACCTGGATAGGATTCACATTTCAGTTGCTACTCCTCTTTCCTCAAACCCATCCAGGCACAGCCAAGTGAGCCTTATTCAAAAAAAAAGAAGAAAGAATCCAGATCAATTTTTTTTAAAATAATCTGGCTGCCAGACCATGCGTCCGATCAAGTTGAAATTTAAAACATGCATTCCCCATCACTAGTCGATCATAATTGTGAAGTTTCATGTTGATTGATTAAGCGGTTCCAGAGAAAACATTTAATATTTTACGTCAATCCAATATGGCTGCCAAACCATGTGACCTATCAATTATTCCTTAACAAACTTATACACCCATGGCTTGGGAACATTTGTGTGAAGTTTCCCTGATCTGTCCAGCCGTTCTGGGAGATTTTTTTTTGAGGGTTTTAGGGTAAATCCAATATGGCTGCCAAACATGTGGCTATGATGTGTGTGTGTGTGAACCTTTTGTTCCTCATGGACAGGTGGTCATTCGTGTGAAGTTTCACCTCGATTGTTCAGCCACTTCAGAGTAGATTTTTGAAGGTTTTTATTTTTTTTTTTTAACAATATGGCTGCCAAATCACGTGACGATGACTATTTTTTTTCTGTGGACCATTTTATCCCTAGACGACCCTCAAATTTTCATACTGATCAGATGTGGCATTCTACATATGCAATTATGATGTCATAACGAAGGCACCTATGCCATAAAAAAAAATTTCCAATATGGCTTGCACACCACATGACCTATGATGTCATAATTATGATTAAAACATTCTACATGAGTAGTTGCACTTATGGTGAAAATTTCATCTCAATCTGACAAGCGGTTCGGTTGTGGAGAAAAACACGAAAGTTCTGTGCAGACAATTAAACAAACAAATAAAAATGGCCCATAGGGCCAGGACTTGACGAAATTCATCCAGTCAAAGATACTCCCTCCTACGTCCGTGTTTCAAATTTGAAAGGAATCCGTTAAGATTTGGCGGAGACATTAATTTTTGAAAATCGGCCCATGCTAAAAGATACGGATTTTCGCGATTTTCAGGAATTTTTCCTGACCTTGACCTTTACCTTGACATGCAAAAGTTATAGGGTATCTTGTGGCCAATAAGTCCATTGGTGAAGTTCCATGACATTCCGACTCGAAATGCGACCTGTAGAGCGAGACTACACACAAACAAACAAACAAACAAAACAAACCAACATACTTGACAAAATCTACGATTTTGTCAAGTAACAAACTGTACCGACCAACATACTTGACAAAATCGTAGATTTCGTCAAGTAAAAATGGCCCATAGGGCCAGGACTTGATGAAATTCATAAGTGATCATGACTTCCATGAAAAACCGTAGATAGCACTTACCATGTTAAATTAAAATACCTGTCACCTCCGTAATCTGTAACGGAGGAGAGAGAGAGATGAAAAACTGCTTTATATTTAACCTCCGCCATCCAAGATGGACGGAGGTTACTGTTTTCACCCCTGTCTGTTTTGTTTGTTTGTTTGTTTGTGAACAGTATTACAGAAAAACTCCTGGAGAGATTTCGACGAAACTTGTGGGAGGGATTAGGTATGGTCCAAGGATCATGCCATTAGATTTTGGACTTGGCCAAAGTCCATATTGGCCGCTATGGCGGCCATTTTGAAAAAATATTTGAATTTTTGTTTTTGAATTTCTACATGTTTTAAGTGATTTCCAACCCAAAAAAAATATTGTTAGAAAAAAAAAAATTTTGCAACTTTTTTCAAAAAAATTTCGATTTTATTTTTGGGCATTTCTACGGCGCGTCGATCTAGTTTAGTTTATTCAATCGTGGTTGAGTAGAGTCTGATCCGTTTTGACCTACAATGAATAGGATATCAGGTTCACTTAAGTGACCCAGCAGTATTGGTGGCGGAGGTTTTGCACTCTACCGAGTGCTCCCCCTCTAGTTTCGTTGATGAAATTGAGCAGTTTCAGTTAATGAGAACTAGTGAATACAGAAGCTGGTTTGTCTATCCATGGTCTGAGGTACGCAGTAAGGCCTACGTGCTCAAGTAGTTTACCTGGGCAGCTTTCAGCATAGTTCAACAAGCCGTCTCGGTTACTGAAACTTTTAATGTCAAATTTAACCATAACTTGATTTTGACCTTTAATGTGGATTGTTTGTGTAACACTACATCTTCTATTTTATTGCTCATTCTAAAGCATTCAACGATTCCATTGCACGTACAGTCATGAATTTGGTGAAACAGCTTTGTTCAGTCGCGAATTTATAATATTATATATATATATGGGCTGGCAGGATAGCCCAGTGGTAGGCATTCGCCTCTGAGCTGTCCAGCCCGAGTTTGAATCGTTGCCCAGCTATGAACTGCTATCCTGGTGTTTCTCATCCCGGGTGTTTCAATGTGTGCTGTCCGTAAACTAGGCATCTGTCTGCCGATGGTCGGATGCTAGCTGCCACGTGTCCTTTGCAAAGAGGAAGTGAGATCCACAGCACCATGACAAATTCCAAATTGCTGCTCTACCTACAGGGGACACTACTTGGCACTACTCGCCGTGCCCTGGGGCTTTAGTGCCGCTGCTGTGCTCCTTCCAGATCTGATGCTAACGCACAGCTGCATCTGATTATAAAGGGGGGTGGAGTGCACTCTGTCATGTGTAAAGGGATCACCGAGACAGACACCTCGGTGAGGCTCTGCATGTTTAATAATATCTATTCTTCGGTGTTTGCAGTCTATCCCGCAATGCCATTGGGAATTGGTGCAACGCTAGTTTGTGATGCATTATGCCAGAAAGATTGCCGGATTCAGGATTTGGGTAAGAACCTGTCAAAGCATTGCTTTCTGTGTTTGCTGGATAAGTGTTCCAAGGAAAACCTCCCAAAACTTAATGGAACAAGTTAACTTGTACTGTATAACATACATTTCTATTCAACAAACCTCTCCTTGGATCACAAGCTTTAGCCACTTGTTTTGGAACTGCAAAAACAAACAACTTTAACACACATGATTGGAAGTTAAACTTTTCACATTCAAATGTCCATTGAATCACTGATGGAGGTCAAGTTTTGTAAAACCATGAAACCCTGACATTCACATATTTGACATGTGCAGTTCATAAAATATGACCACCTTTCTACATTCACAGCCGTGCTTCACGTATTCGTGGTTTTTGCGAGTGCACAACCATCTCCACCAGCCGTGCATAAACGGCTCTAAATCACCTCCACACCAACCGTCCATAAAGCACCTCTACGTGCACATAAACCTCCCCACCACAAACAATGGGCACACTATAACCACCCCCTCCATCTACCCACAACCCCTGCATGCCTACTTATGTTCAGCGTGTCCTGGGTCTCATTCTTTCTTCTGGTCCCGCTGTCTTGACCTGCTAACCCTGATCCTCACCTGCATCCCTTCAGAGGGGTTCACTCTATTCTAACTCGTCATCGCATCAAAAATTGCGTCGTATCTTAAAAATTGGAGAGAGTACCTGCTGTTTATGTTAGCATTGTTAATAAAACCGTAATCATGTGCATTCTTCGTAAAATATTCCCTCATGAATCACAAACTGCCAGGAACTTATCCCCTGTTTGCCCATTGAAACAATGCCTCAATATCACAGCATTTTCAGAACTATTTCCCTGTGAATGTCGGTCTTGCTGTACTTGTAACGGTTTGACTTTTTTTCTAACTTATTTATATGCCTCATGACTTTATATTCAAGTTAATTTTAAGAAATACCTTTAGCGTGATATCTGGTGTTTAAATTGAAACAGGAAAGAATAAGCACAAGTTTTTAGGGATTAACAAATATTTTGAACCATTTCGGATGCAGGTTGTGTGGAAATCAACTGACAGACGATATAGTGCCGCACTTGTGCAAACGCCATAAGACGAAATGAAAGCCTTCAAAACGTGTGGTAAGCAAAGGGTCTGAATGCATTTTCATATGGAGCCATCATGTATATATATGACACACACACACACACACACACACACAGAGGGGGGGGGGAGGGATAGAAGGCAAAAAGGTGGTTTAAAGGGAGATTAATGGACATGGGGTGGGGGTAAATCAATTTGTACTTTTATCGATGGCAACTTTGAGGAGGTTAGTGGTATACAAGCAATACATGTTTGCTGATTTGTTCTTAATCCACCCTGCCTCTTTACTACAGGCTCTGGGACAACCATTTCAATGACAAAGAGAAGCATGACCTCAAAGGGTTGGAATTTGCGAAATCAAAATTGGAAATACACGTCTAAACTTTTCCCTCACCTGAAGTTGCTTGCCCCATTTCTACCGCTCCAGAAATTCAGATTACACAACTGACTGCATGTATTATATGCCCTTTAAAAAATTTATTTTATTAATCAAATACAACCATCCATGTACGAAAGAAGGCAATGCACACATTTCGCTTTTGTATTTAAAGATGTTTTATGGCCGCTGTGAAAGTCCGTATTTCTATTGCCAATTGCTGCTCTAAGGTTTATTTGCTTGATCGTGTGTCTGTACTGCACTTTTTCTTTCTTTTTCTTTTCTGTAATTTGATTTTTTTTTGTTTTACAAATCCCTTCCAAGAGTTTACTATTGTAGGAATTGTATTTGTAACAATACAATGTATTGTATAACTGATTTTTCAAATGCCATTGAAGCAAAACAAATTATTGGTGTTACTACTTTATCAGCCATCAGGATATATAACTGAAATTTGTATAATAGTCTTGATGATGTGCTGATTTATTTGTACAAGTTGTATATAATATAACCACAATTTTGAAGCCTGAAATTCATCAATAAATCAGCATGAGCAGAACCCTTTCAGCCTGATCATTTTTGTGGTCATGAAAGCCATTTCCAACCAGGCCAAAGATTGGCACACCATGGTTGTCTTGGACCCTTTATTGAGGAAACCACTCGGTCTACGGGTTGGGTACATGTGAGTGCCATTTTGAATGTTGTATCATGGGTGTTTTTATTTTTTTTCATTTTTGGTAGTTCTCTGATGAAGGTAAAAATTGTATTTGGCATGGCATGTTAATTTGTAATGGTACCTTTGGCTGCTCTAACACCATTGAAGGTTGGATGGAAAACGACCAGGGCATGCACAGTTGCTATGCATGCCTCCTAATTGGGTGTTATGCAAACAGCTCAATGAAATGCCACTTCACCCTCTTATTATTTCAAAGTTTCATGGTTAAAATAAAAATTTACTTGTGCTTTCTCAGTCAGATTTTAAAAGGTGGAGAGGGAAACAAATTACTTGGAAGTATTTCTTGCATTCATTCCTAAAATTGTCAAAGATCAGACAAATTAAGTTCCCAAGTCCCTATTCATGTTACAAAAAAAATAAAATCTGCTGCAAAACTAACTCGAGTTGACCTGTACATGTTCAAGTCTGTTAAAATTCCAATCAACATGCAAAAGCTTACACAGCAAGAGTTCCCAAGATGTCATGAGTTATCGGCAGCTTCCAATTCAAATTGCTGCTCTAACCTATAGGGGCACTGCATCAATGACACATCTATACCTCAATGATGCAATCAGGCAGAATTCAAAATTGAATCCCAGTTCAACATGCATCATTACTAACCTATTAGTATTGTTACGGCCTGGGGTTCGAGGTTCACCATGAGGGGAAGCACTCGTTCCTCCTGAACACACGGTCCTGAGGCCACCAGCCATGAATAACTCCGCAGGTTGTTAATCGACCACAAATGCCGATTGGTAAGGCCAATCCTGGCAGGGTGTCACTACTTTGCGTGGTTACTTTACCTTTGGATGACGGCATCAAAGGGGGGGGCTCGTGCCCTTGATGCGTACCGTCTCGACTCGTCTGATCAGGTGCAGCTGAGCAGAGCTGCCAAGTATGCACCGGCTAATGTGTAGAGCCAATCAGTGGGAAGAACTTCCTGGCAAACACTGCGTGCTTACTATGCTGGAACAATGGAGGAATAGACATGATAAGCTGGGTACATTACAACAACATTTATTTACAGCAAGGGCGAGGAAAGGTGTAGTACAATAGGCAAGGGATTTAATACAAAAGAAAATATGTGCAGCAGGTAAAGCTAAAGGCCAGTCACACCTTGACGTTTTAGCCAACGTATGCCGATTTTTGTAAAAATTGTCTAAAACGCTGGTACACGTCGAATACGTTATGGGTAAGTTTTGATAACATTGAGAGCACGCTGAAAAACACTGCCATACGTCGTTGCACGCTGGCTTTAAACGTTGTACTTTTCGATTGTCCTCAAACCTTTCCATGCTTGAAATTTTACGACTTATGCCAGCGTATGACTCACACGTTCCACATAACGCTCGCCATAAGTTGTAGGCACGTCACGCGATCGTTGACACACGTTACTTGTAAGTTACTCATAAGTCGAAACACGTCGAGGTAATGTTTAGCGTACCCGAAACTTATTTCTAAGCTATGAGTTACGTGTTGTACTAACGTTACGCGATCGTTGACACACATCGACACACGTTACTTGAAAGGTGCTCATAAGTCGAAACACGTCAAGGTAATGGTTAGCGTCAGTGTTCAGACTCCCTGGTTTTATTTTTTTTTTAATTTTTTTTTCTTCCTTCCTTCGGTATGATGGTGATGTTGACACTTCGATTTCTAGTGCGGTTGTATAATAATATAATTAATAGACTGCCGCTCAACGATTTAAATCATAACCGCACTGTACACTGAACACCGTCATACCGAAGAAAAAAAAAAACCGGGAGTCTGGAACACTGACGCTAACCATTACCTTGACGTGTTTCGACTTATGAGCACCTTACAAGTAACGTGTGTCGATGTGTGTCAACGATCGCATATCGTGCGTACAACTTATTCCCATCGCATGCGGAACGTGTGTCATACGGCAAGTACGTCGTAAAATTTTCAACATGCTTAAAATTACAAGACGTACTCCACTTAATAGGACGTATGATAGCGTACTTTAGCGTTTTATTCATGCATACCAAACTTACCCATACCGTATTCGACGTGCGCCAGCGTTTTAGACGCATTTTTCAGAGGTCGGCATACGCTGGCAATCGCCAAGGTGTGACTGCGATGTTGACACTTCCTTTCTGCGGCGGTTATGATTTGAATCGTTGTGCGGCAGCCTTTTCATAACCTACGCCACGTCATCGTCGGCGATGCGTGCAGCGTGCTATGCATGAGTTAGACTATGGTTGGGCATAGGTTGTGAACGCCGACAACAGGTTCAGCATTCGTTGGTATAAGTTATCTATAACACAACGAAACGTTCTGTGTCCATTACTAATACGTTATGCATAAGACCAATCGTTATGAATACGTCCGAATCTTTAAAAAAAATCAAAAGTTCAACGTAAGCCAGCGTTTTACATACATTCTAATACGTTGCCATCGCTGGCTAAAACGTCAAAGTGTGACTGGGCCTTAAGATGGGTGAGGTGTGGAAAAAAAAATGCAGTTTATTTACAAGAAAAGAGTAGACACAGTGCAGTTAGAACTTGTGCACACTTAACTTATTTCATAAATCACATTGGCACCAAATCAGAATAATCAGCAGAAGGGTAGATAAACAAGAAAGATGAGAAAGGCGAGTTATTACATGGCCTTCTCACCGCGCAACTCCCGACGGAACAGTGCTCCAGTGCTGAGGAAAAGGCAAGGAGAACTGGTATGGGGATAGCAGATTGTCACTGCACACAAGATTATTAGGATGCTGTGCTCCGCTGCATCCAGTATGCCTTACCTCGATACCAGCTCCGAAAGCAGTCTCCATTTAGCATACCAGAGCATGAATGTCGGGAGATAGAGATATCAAAGTCAAAGGGATTTCCAAAGAACGCCATAGCCAAGCCGAGCCTGTTCAAAGTTGCCTCCGGGATATTCATACGTCCCCAAACGGGGAGGAGTCCATGTCTCAGTGGGTGTGGCCATGCTGCATGAAGGCCAATCCCTGCCAACCTCGTTTGGAACATGCTGGCTCATTGGTCCCAGACTTTGCAGAGTCACTTCCTCCACACACTTGGCTGCTTGGTGCGTCTCATTTCGTCCTCGAGACGGGCCATGGAGTGGAACTCCCTACCGAACATGGCAGTGTGCATCACTCCCCATTGGTCGTGCAAACATCCTGGAGAGTCGCAGATGGTTCCACAGGCAGTGCAGCACAGTGGTCACCACAGACATGGAGGAACAGAAATGCCAGCATAGACTTGCGCTAGACGGCAGTGAGCTTGGTTGGTTGTGGCACTCGAGCAGGGAAAAAGCGGTTCCCCGAGCAGGCGCAATGGTGATTGCATCGTCAAAGGCGAGTGGTTGAGACGGTGGCTGAAGTGGTGTTCGAGGTGGGAATGGCACTTGGAAGATTAGTGTTGGCTGAGGTACGGTTGTTGTAGTCATGTGGTGAGGTGGCTGTGGCATTTGTGGTTCAAATACAGTGGTTCAACTGTGGAGAATCTCACGAGTGAGCGATGGAATGCGAGCTTGTATGAGGTGGTTTTAAAATGAATTTGTAATAAAAGTTTGTGTATGATTTTATCCAGAGTGGTGGAGTTATTGTGGTGCGGTTAGAGGTGGTATAGCGATTGAGTTTGGGTGCACGATTTGAACCGGGTTTTGGTGAAGTTATGCAAACGAGGCGGCACACATGGTGCTTCACTTCTTGGTGGTCATGCTACATGCCCCGGATTGTGTTTTTTTTTTAAACAAGACAGAAAAAAAAACGGGGAGAAAGTGAGGGGAAAAAAACCTACACAATGCATATCCCCTTTGTAGCCCACTAAATATAGGGAAATGACTGTCTGGAGCACTTAAGGAAAAAGTATACCTCAGGATCCACTGTATGGTGGTTGCCATTACGGGGGGGAGGGACGGTTCACAGAACCATAAACTATGTTACTTACACATCATAACTGCAAGTCTGATGTTGGCTGGCTTAAGATCTGAGGGTCTTGAAGCCCCTGCCTCTGTTTATTTAACACCAGGAGGGTTGACTCAGCCTGTTATCCTTCCGAGGTTGGCGAAATGAGTACCAGCATGCTGATAACGGGGGTACTGCATCAGTGGCCCAGCTGTGCTCCCATAAAATGATGCAGCCAAGCAGCCTAAGGCTGCATACAATAAAATAAATAAATACCCCAAACCACCTAACGCATTACACCACTCAAAATAGAGAATTGGAAGAAAAAAAAGACTGCAGGGAATTTTGCCATACTACAGCAACCAAACAAGCAGTTTCTTTTTCAGTCAAAGCAATATATTTAAAGTAAGGACATTGCCATTTGAGTTGTGCACTGTTTTGCTCCACATCACAATTAGAAAACTAAGTATCCCAAAATGCAATGACCATCTGCATCTGGTTTGTACTCAAACTAAACTTGACAAAAACAGATTTTTTTGTGGGTTTTTTTTTTAACAATTAGTGTTCTCCATATTCTCTTAATAAAGCTTTGTTGAAAGTTTTATTACAAAAGCTCATATGGTAAATAGAAAGCATCTCAAAATGCAAGCAGACAAAAGAAAGAAACACAAACTATTAAAAATAAAACAAGAAAAAGAGCAATCAGAGAGTGCAGACTCTTGCCAGGACTGCTTTTGTGTGGAGTTTGTGTACTGGTGTGTTACGTAATTAATAAGACATAATTAGAACTACCACTGCCCACTGGCAGTGATGACCGGGTACCAAGACGTCCCGCTTTGATCGGACACACGACCCTGACCCATGATGTTTTTTTATTATTTATTATTCAATTCAATTTAAAATGGGATTAAAATAAATTCAATTCAAATCAAATGGAAGACCAAATAGGAACAGTCCTGTATTGGAGTCATCAGAAGGAACCCAAGCAAGCAAAAAGTAAAGATGAAGTCATCAGGAGGAACCTGGATAGGATTCACATTTCAGTTGCTACTCCTCTTTCCTCAAACCCATCCAGGCACAGCCAAGTGAGCCTTATTCAAAAAAAAGAAGAAAGAATCCAGATCAATTTTTTTTAAAATAATCTGGCTGCCAGACCATGCGTCCGATCAAGTTGAAATTTAAAACATGCATTCCCCATCACTAGTCGATCATAATTGTGAAGTTTCATGTTGATTGATTAAGCGGTTCCAGAGAAAACATTTAATATTTTACGTCAATCCAATATGGCTGCCAAACCATGTGACCTATCAATTATTCCTTAACAAACTTATACACCCATGGCTTGGGGAACATTTGTGTGAAGTTTCCCTCGATCTGTCCAGCGTTCTGGAGAATTTTTTTTTGAGGGTTTTAGGGTAAATCCAATATGGCTGCCAAACCATGTGGCCTATGATGTGTGTGTGTGTGAACCTTTTGTTCCTCATGGACAGGTGGTCATTCGTGTGAATTTTCACCTCGATCTGTTCAGCCACTTCAGAGTAGATTTTTGAAGGTTTTTATTTTTTTTTTTTTAACATATGGCTGCAAATCACGTGACCGATGACATCAATTTTTTTTTTCTGTGGACCATTTTATCCCTAGACGACCCTCAAATTTTCATACTGATCAGATGTGGCATTCTACATATGCAATTATGATGTCATAACGAAGGCACCTATGCCATAAAAAAAAATTTCCAATATGGCTTGCACACCACATGACCTATGATGTCATAATTATGATTAAAACATTCTACATGAGTAGTTGCACTTATGGTGAAAATTTCATCTCAATCTGACAAGCGGTTCGGTTGTGGAGAAAAACACGAAAGTTCTGTGCAGACAATTAAACAACAAATAAAAATGGCCCATAGGGCCAGGACTTGACGAAATTCATCCAGTCAAAGATACTCCCTCCTACGTCCGTGTTTCAAATTTGAAAGGAATCCGTTAAGATTTGGCGGAGACATTAATTTTTGAAAATCGGCCCATGCTAAAAGATACGGATTTTCGCGATTTTCAGGAATTTTTCCTGACCTTGACCTTTGACCTTGACATGCTAAAAGTTATAGGGTTCTATTCTTGTGGCCAATAAGTCCATTGGTGAAGTTCCATGACATTCCGACTGAAATGCGACCTGTAGAGCGAGACGTACACACAACAACAAACAAACAAACAAAACAAACCAACATACTTGACAAAATCTACGATTTTGTCAAGTAACAAACTGAACCGACCAACATACTTGACAAAATCGTAGATTTCGTCAAGTAAAAATGGCCCATAGGGCCAGGACTTGATGAAATTCATAAGTGATCATGACTTCCATGAAAAACCGTAGATAGCACTTACCATGTTAAATTAAAATACCTGTCACCTCCGTAATCTGTAACGGATGTGACCAATTTTTAATCCAGTCAAAGATACTCCCTCCTACGTCCATGTTTCAAATTTGAAAGAATCCGTTAAGATTTGGCAGAGACATGAATTTTTGAAAATCGGCCCATGCTAAAAGATACGGATTTTCGCGATTTTCAGGAATTTTTCCTGACCTTGACATGCCAAAAGTTATAGGGTTCTATTCTGGTGGAAATAGTCCATTGGTGAAGTTCCATGACATTCCGACTCGAAATGCGACCTGTAGAGCGAGCGTACACACAAACAACACAAAAAAAACCAATGTCACCCTTAGGGTGACCCGTATCTTGCCAAAAGGTGACCACGTGTGACTTCTTTAAGGTCACACTGAGGTGAACAGAGCTGCTATCCACCAGGAGCGACTCCTTGAGGAATATCTGCCTACGAGAGATTCCGATGAGAATCGTTCTACGAGTAACCATGAAAAATATGCGTTTGCCTCATAACGTCACCAAATGACGTCATAATGTCTTAAGCTTGACATATCTAGAAAGCACTCATCGAGGTGTTCAATTTGAGGTACTACACGATATGGTTCCTAAAAACTTGAAAATTTGACCTTGGGGTCAAATATGTTTGACCTTAGGTGCTAACCATGAAGGTCAAGGCCAATCGCCACCAAAAATTAATCAGCTGAGCGCCAGACCATATACTACATTCCCATAAAGTTTGGAGACGATTCGATTAAAATTACTCAAAAAATAAGGGTTTCGTCGACTCCCCTGATTTGCGACAAAGTGACCTTGACCTTTGACCTTGACCTTCAAAATTTTATGCGCTGAAAGGGACCTTTATAGGCCTCTGATATGCGAAGTTACAAAAATTTCCAATGATAACTTGCTCTGCAGAATTTTTTATACGTGATTACAGACAAACAAACATTAAAAAAAAATT
>CM068952.1:118998186-119013088 GCA_035128595.1 Eptatretus atami | reverse complement strand
AAAAAACATACAAGCTGACTAACATATCTTGCAAAAACTTCGTTTTGGCAAGATAACAAACAAACTGAACCGACCAACATACTTGACAAAATCGTAGATTTCGTCAAGTAACAAATGGACTCAAACGCAATGCCCTCTCCTTCGGCGAGGGTAAAAAAAACCGGCCAGCTCGCGTTGGACAGCTAACAAGGGCTATTTGTACTCGTTCTGACTGACATTTTGACCCAATTATTGATGAGTCTTCTCGATATTCTTATGAAGCTTTGTTGAAAATTTGACGACAAAAGCTGAACTGGTAAAAACACTATTCCATGGAAAGACAAGACAAGACACACACAAAGTGTGCAGTTTGACCACCAAAAAATATATAAAAAAATAAATAAATAAATCTCCCTTTGAAAGTGAAAGTTTAATTTGACAATTTTCAAACAAACAAAGCTTTGTCTAATTATACTCATCACCAGTATCAAACAAGAATGAATAGACTGAAAAAAATAAAACATGACAGATTTTTTTTTATCGTGTGGGTTTATTTACGCTTTCTGTGCCCAAGATAGCAACCTTGGGATAAAAACAGCTCCTCAAGCATCGTCAAGGCCTTGTTGCTCATTTTACTACCCTTACACCAAACCTTGCCTCAACATACTATTAACTTAATAATTATCACGGATCCCTCATCCTTGTGCGTTCATCCTTGGCACCACTCAACTATAAACAATGAAAACAGCAGCAATGTATTACACGTCCCAACATTTAATATGTCACCTCACACCGTCTTTCCTTTTTCACAACATTACCAAACTCTTCTTTTCTTAAATCACCTTTTTCACAAACTTTCATTGAAGTGACATCCAATCCACAACCCCCACCTCGCCGAGGCAGTCATTCCAACTGTTTAAACGAGTTGAGAGTCAGCGCAGCGTCGAAGAAGCGTCTATTTTCAGCAAGATGCATGGCCTTGTTTCCCGTTGCAGGGGCAGGTTGGGGTCCCCGGCCGGCGTACCTGCACAACGTGGCGACATTGGGGAGGCGAGTAAGAAACTTGCAGAGAAAGGATTTTCCTTTGTAAATGATGTAGCACAGTGGGACGTGCAAACGTTAAGGTAGTTTCTTCCTTCCAAACAGATGTTCAAAGTACAGCTCTTTATTGAAACGTGTCCATTTGTGTTTAAAATAGGCACAGGAAGATAAATTGTCTGTGGAAATTAAATGTGGAGTGCGAGCCAAACAATGAGACGGTGCAGCTTCGAAGCCTGTTTCGGGCTTGGGGACATTGTTCTCGGACATTATTTTGTAACCTCTGCTGCCTTTCCCAAACATGTTTACGACAAAATGCCTTTGGCCAATAGTTAACGGTCATGTACTAACCGAGACATTAAACATTTACTCGGTAAATCAGAGATAGCTTCCTCATCCCAACACGTAATCTTTTACTAACCCCCTCCCGTACCCCAAATTGACCCTGCTTAACCCCATTTCAAATATCTTGCAGGTTTTATTTTGTATTCCAAGTCGAGGCTTGTGGAAGAGCTAGAACAAAATGAACAGCAGAAAGAGAGGGGAAACACCAACAGCAGGGTGGAGGGACAAAATAGAAAGGGACTTGGACAAACAATGGATGAGGGATAGGGGACGACACACAGTGTGTTATTCAGACACACAAGAGATGGATTCAGAAGTCTTTTTGTTTGTTTTTTTGAGTGAAAAATATAGATTTTGTTATTTTAACATTTTTTGAAGTGTTTATTCCCACTTCTCTGGTTAGCTCATTCCCTTGCTTGTTATATCCAACTATGGCCCTTCCATCACCAAGTTGCCTTTTTACACTCAATCACCTCACTCTTTCATGAGCCTTGATCTTGTTTAGCAAATATATATATATATATTACACACACATATGGATTCCACACCAAATACTGGCGACAGCAGAAATGTGGTTTGTCGGCTTCACCAAGAGTTAACTGTCAGGAATTGGATAGCTCGAAACAGGATAACGTTACAGGGATAAACAAGGAACTGACGCATGACAAGACTATTTGGCACATCATCGTTGATCGAGTCAATCTATCACTTTCTATACTTAATCTCACTTTGGGGGGGGGGGAGCTGAAGTACAAGGTTCATCACTGGGATGTGGTTATTTTTGTAGATGTAAAATTGGAGGGGGAGGAATGATCAAACAACAACAGCACTTTAACCTTCTCACAGACTCACAATAGTTACACGTGTATACATTTACCCATGCGTATCTAAACTACCTTCTTATCTCACCGATATCCACGTTTGCTTCTGTTACTACGTACCTATCCAGTTGTGGTTTTAACTAATCTACCGTTTTCTACTGCCATGACCGTTCCAGGTAAACTATTCCATGCATTAACTACTCCCTGAGTGAAAGACCCTTGCCTTCCTACAGTCTCAATTCACCTCTTCTTTACTCTCACGCTATGACCCCCTGATCCTGTTTCCATCCATTCTGCTAAAAAAAAAATTTGAATTTACTTTGTCTATACCCTTCATCATCTTAAAAATCTCTATCAGATACTTTCTTAATCACCTCCTTCATGGTGTTCATGAAATAAACTATTACTCCAGCCGGGCATCTCTTTCATTATCTCCCAGCACAACCCACCCACTGATTTTTTTTTTCCCATTCTGCAGCACCTGTTGCAAACGTGGCTAGTTCTGAACAGAAGTGCATTCTCCGGAGATTCTTGGCATGATTGTTTACCCTTTCTCGATTACAAACAGCTATCAATGAAGCATCCTTTGACACACTTTTTTTTTTTTTTATCTCTCAAAGCATAACAAGAATGACCGTGCTGTGGTCAGAACCTGTGACACAAAATATATATTTTCTGCTGCCTCTGTCCACTCATCCTTGTTCATATCCCACGTGTCTATGTGGTGAAAGCTGGGTCTGAGAATAAAAAATAAAAATTATTAAAACCCCTCGGCTCCAGATTACATTCTCTAATCTGCCTCATTCACCTTGTGCCGTGTCTGTCCTGTGTTCCCATGTGAATAAAGATTAGATAGAGCAGTGTCTGTCCCATGTTCCCCTGTGAATGAATAAGATTAGAGAGATAAGATTCATAGTGATTCCGAACAGGGGATTTACCTTTATATCTGTTACCTCAGTTTTGGGGTGTGTGTGTGTATGTGTGTCCTCTCTTATGCCCTCCTTTTCTCTCTCTCTGGTAATAAACCTTCTGTTCATAAACACTTGTATGTGGTCATTCGAGGTATGGGACCTCGCCATTAAGCGCGAGTGAGTTGGCTTTAAAAAATCTGGTAATGGGCTGATTGGGAAACGTGCATTTAAAGCAGTCTTATTAGTCGATTCGTCATGGTTATATCAGAACAAGCCGATCCATCACACGCTCACGGATTGTTTAACTCCAATATGGGGCCATTCAAAAATTACACAACTTTTTTGTTTTTTTTAGGGAGGTGCGTACCATGCGTGCTGACTGGCTTAATTAAACATTACTAATCATTTTTATTCCACATGTGATTAGATTTGTTGGGGTCCCTCATCGTGATTAACACACCACCCAACCAAAGCCAATGGAAATCTGACGCAACAAAGCTGGACAGTGTAAAATCAGGAAGAGGCCTACAGGGTTTTATGGTGGGCATGTAGGCCGAAGGCCCACCATAAAACAAAGACGGCGGCCATATAAAATGTTGTATAGGTGCCAGATTGGGAGTCAAGGGAGCTGTTGGTGTGGTCCAAGAAGAAGAAGAAGAACAACAACAACAACAGCAACTGGGAGATCTTGTAGACCTGTGATATGTTGCAGGTAAAAACGACTTCATTCACAGCATTACAAAAATATAGGATACCTGCTTTCAATCATTAAAAAAAATAAATCTAGCATGATTTGAAATGCCAGCAATAAACATGACAGTGTAAAAGTGCCCCCCCTCCCCACCGGGAAAGAATGTCCCTCCTTATCTATAAAAAAAATACTGCAATGTCATTCCTGAGTATGAGATGCCTCAATGAGGGGGTGATCTCAAGCTGTTGCATCAAAGGTCAACACCGGGGCATTTACCCTTTAACTGAATTTTTTTTGTTACTGCAATAATTTGTGAACCACTGAAGGATTACAACCAAGTCTGGCACAAGTATGGACTGCAATACAAAAATGAACATCAACCAATTCAATTTTGGGTGCAATGAGTCAAAGGTCAAACATCAAGTCAAATCACATGCCCTTTGAGAATCACTGCGTAAACAACTTTAATTTGAAGCACATGATGCTTTTTCACTTCTACTCATCTCTTTTTCTCTTGAGCTCTTTCTCATGTGACGTTTAATTTTTCACCAGACCTTTAATCGAGATCAAACGTAACAGTGGGTTGACATAAAACGTTGGCAGAGGCATATCCAACGACGCATTCACCTCAACTTCTATTTTCTAGTTATTTTTTATTTGGCAAAAATGTCCTCCTGTCAATACCTTTCATACAAGGTATCTGTGGTAGTAGGTGCGGAGCTGTTCGAAAAACCTGGAAAATGTTAAGCCTGTCTAAAGGGAGACCACTGAGAAAAATAAATATTGTCATCTCAACTTTCCAGATCAGAGATGCTCCTGTAAAGCTATTGCACAAGTCTTTTTCAAACAGCTTTCGATTTTAAAACACACACACACACACAAGCACACACACACACACACACACACACACACACACACACACACACGACTGGATCGCTGGTTTAATTCCCACCTTTCTGTCCTCTATTCTGTAGAGACGAAGGCTCAGGAAATATTAGCATATCCCAATATGTGACGTATTAAGTGAACACATGCTGGCATTTAAGCAAGGAGCAAATGAGCCCGATATGTCGGCCATGCTATTGCTCACAGGTTTTTCTTTTTTTTCTCGATTTCTCTGTTTGCCATTTTGATTCTATGACAAATACTAGTCTTCAGCAAAAGCTGGACTAGTCTTCACCCAAAATTAAAAAAAAATAACCCGGGTTCTGTACATAAGCAAAAACTCTGATCTCTTGTTGAAAACACCGCATATTTGGTGACGAGGACATATAATATTTATTCAATAATATCAATCTCTCCGATGTCATGGTGACCACCTACAGAGAAATTAAATAATTTTGCACGGAAAAAAGGCAAGTGTGCTTTGTACTTGGAGTGACTCCACTCATATTTTGAGGTAAACAACATCTGACGAAGATAAACGTCGAGCCGTTGTGCTAACTGGAAAAGAAAAATAAAATAAAAAGCAACTACACAAGTCTTCATCGAGGATACAGAATCCAACCACACCTTAAAATTTGGACATGTAATATTTTACATTAAAGTGGAGAAAAAAAAAATGTAGAAAGGAAAATGAATAAATAAATAATTAAAGGTGATATGCCTACATCAGTGATGGTAAAGTGTATATAATACATAAATAAAAGTTGTGTGTTGATAGAGGTGGTAAAGTGTGGATAAATAAGTAATTACAGGTGTTATATCGGTAGGAGTGATGGCAAAGTATATAAATAAATAATCGTTCCCAAAACATGACACAATCTGTACGATTCTCACCTGTAATATATTATATATATATATATATATATATATATATATTCGTTAATGGAAATTGCCAAAATTCAGAAATAAATCATGGCCCCCATGACTTTTGGATCTGATCTCAGAATAATTTTATGTGCTTGGTGCCCAGATATTATTGCAAGCATGCACTGAATATGAAAGAAATGCGTCCAGTCATTTTTGATTAGAGGCTCTGGACAGATGGGATGGGTCAGACAGACAGGACCCAAAATACAGGCCCTCAAACGGCCCAGTTGGGGGCTAAAAACAAAGCATCATTAACGCAAAGACGTACTCACGAATACAGTTTGGTTGTACCGTCTAAGTCATCAGAGAAGACTTTCAGCTAATTTGTTCAACTTGTGGAGCAGCACTAAAAACCCAAGCCATCACCCATTCATTGTGCAATGCTGCAAGACAACGTGTGTATGCGTAAGCAAGGTCAATCGGTCTCCAGTTATGTTGCTCAGCTTCGCGGACTCGGTGAACGCCGACTATGGCTCAATGTTGTTGGATGTGTTGAGGGACCATTTGGTGGCTGTTATTAATGACGCAATGCAAAACGTCTGCTGACTATAGAGATTCTTGTTCCAAACGTGCAACACATTCTTCCAACACATCCCTTTATTTGGGTGGTGTATAGGCAATATACTGTTGCCTTGATCACTGCCGAAAATAAAAAAATAACCCGGGATCTGTAGATGAAGCAAAAACATGCCTACCACTGATGTGCATATATAGTACATCGTGGTTATATAGCTCAGATAATTAAAATTGCACTGGCCCATAGGCTGATACCAGAGGCCTGAAACCTAAGGCCTATACACAAGGGGACCAAGAAGAGAGAGACAGGCCGGGTAACTACTCCGAGGCCCAAACCTAATAGGGGCCGTAATGTTTGATGATAAAACACCAGGGGGCAGGTTTATTTTTGTATCTCCCTCCAAGACACTCAAAGCGATTCCCTGGCATGGGCAGTGACACCCTCCCTCATAAAATAAACGACTATGGAAACAATTGAATCGGTGAATACCATAAGGGCCGAACTCCACCATTTTGTTTCATGGAGTTGGGCCCTTATGGTATTCACCAATTCAATTTAAACAATAACAATCACGGTAACGATGTAAATGAACACAGCAGTATTGGTCACACCCCATCCGGATTAAATGGGTTCAACAAATGCACGTGAAGGAATAAGTGAATATCACTCCAATTTCCCTTAAACATGGCATGTGTTTCTGATGACAAAAACTATGGAAACCTCCGTATAGGTTTAAAAAATTTTTTTGAAGAAGGCCCAGGTGAACAGGGCCCAACACTTAGTATGCCATGGGGCCATTGTGGCTCTCGGCGGCCCTGCCTATATATATGTATATATTACACAGTTGCCTTTGCAGGGCCATAAACACCTATCTGCTCCAACTTTCCATATTTGATGATCCTTTTTACAGGTTGTTTACACTCGATGGAAAACTTATCAGGAGGGCATGCAATTGTGAATACAACACTTCAAGGCATAGCATCACACAAAATGGCAGACATGATTTTTTTTTCTGGTTATATGTGGATGGCATCAGGCCAGCTCTCCAACAAATGAGCATAGAGCAGACATACTGCACATACATACATACATATATATATTAGTTATGGATTTCAGAATCCGATCCGACTAATGCATACAAACATTTAGGTCCTCAGACAGTTATTTCCCTCAATGCATGTCCAGGAGAGACCCATCCCTATGTCTGGTGGGATTCTAACATTGATGCGTTGAAAAGAGTATAGAATAGATTTCCTTTCTTATGGGATGGCCTTTTTCTCTTTACGACACATTCATGCGTGCGAGATAGCCGTTAGCCCAATGGAGGCTCGTCTACCCCCTTTCCATCGGGACACATTGGCTTGGAGGTGGATGATTTATTTACACTTTGGACTTACAGGACAATTGATTAAGCACACCACGGGCTTTTCCTGAGCAGTTATTATGACGGTCAAATACGGCTGTGGATCATTTACCTCACCCACCTATCTTTCATCGAAGTTGGACACCCAACTCTTTCACTGACGTTGACGTCCACCTTTTAACATCGACGTTTGACACCCACCTCTTTCACCGACCTTGACGTCCACCTTTTGCCATCGACGTTTGATGCCCCGTTTGGCAGCTCTATGGATGCTGGCTGGCTCTTGTTCGTGTCGGGCTGAACAAGGAAGGCATGATCGCGAGATTGACGGTTGGTCACGTGCAACGATGCGCCAATAGGCAAGGTGGATTTGGCTGTAGTCTGCTTGAGGCTCCGCCCAGACTGGTCGCCTATAAAAAGGATGGGAGGACCATTTTTCCAGAGAGTTTGATGACAGTTGGTGAGTTGGTGACAGCCTTACAGCTCTGACCACTGGTGAGTTGGTGACAGCCTTACAGCTCTGACTACTGGTAACAGCTGGTGAATTGGTGACAGCCTTCCAGCTCTGACCGCTAGTGACAGCCTTACAGCTCTGTCCACTGGTAACAGTTGGTGAGTTGGTGACAGCCTTACAGCTCTGACCGCTAGTGACAGTTGGTGAGTTGGTGACAGCCTTACAGCTCCGACCACTGGTGACAGTTGGTGAGCTGATGAGTTGGTGACAGCCTTACAGTCCTGACCGCTGGTGACGGTTGGTGAGCTGCTCCTGATGGTGGGTGACGGTTGGACCGTTCCTGCTGGTTCTGCTCAGGACCTGCTCTTGGCGTACCTGATACATGGCGTGACGACGTGATGTCGATTGGTGTTCGAGCCTGTTTGCGAGTGGGTGTACGGCGAGACAGGACGCTGGCAACGGACGAAGGCACGCTCACACATTTCGGGACATTTTATTTGACGCACGATGACTTCTACCTTGGTAAGCCGAGACCGGATTTCTTCCCCCCCCCCCCCCCCCCCCTGAATGATCTGTTGGGTACCCCTGTCTCGTGTTGAATCGCTAAGTAAGCCATAGTGATAATCATCTGCTCTTTGTCTATTTTTCTATCAATGCCTGATTGATTCATTTGCTTGAGATTATTTTGATCGATTTGAATTTACCTATTTTCACCACAAAGAAATAAAAAGTTCTTCAGTTCATTTATTTTTTCCTCATTAATAAATTCCTTGTTGATGTTTCAACCTGTCCGTGTTTGTCCTTTCCTTTCATTGATCCAGCATTGTCCGAACCTAGAGAGACTGGGAGGTAGTTCCCAAACTAATTAACCTGTCATAGTCGGAATGCACCAGCGGTTAAACACTCCGCCGCCATCCTCAAGATAAGATTGGTGCATTGCCAAGGGCATGCTCCCCATTCAGGAAGCCACATGACCTCTAGTTAAACGGCAAATTAGACGGTGGACACTGGAATTCATGGTCAACTGATTGGTGTTCGTGATTGTAAGCAACCCACCGTATCACGAAGTTAATTTTGAGCGGTGGCCCCAGGTCTGGCTCTTCCGAGGAGAAACGGGGATTAACCCCCTCATAATACACTCGGTACCCGTGGCCGTAACAACACACAAACACAAACACAAACACACACCCCAGATTTCAACAAGTCACTCGAGATTTGCTTTGGTGTGGAATTGGCTACACGCAGTGCTTGGGATCTTCAATACAGTGTGGCATCAAGTTCCAGAAAATGAACTACTCCCTCCAAGCACATCCATAATATCCCTCGTTCACACAAACCCATGGGTGCATTCTGATCAAACTACAAAATGCATTCTGATCAACAACATAACTCCTCAACCTGACAGGAAACAGAAATCATGTTGCCAAAGCGATGACCAACATGACTCTCGTACCTGACCTGCCTATAAATTCTGAGTGTTAATAATGTGGAACAAAATAACAAATTGTGCTTTTGCAAACTCCCAATTATTCTTAAAAAGACACAGGAGGACGATAGTAAGACCATTTTTAAAATGAAGGGTTCAGGATAGGCACCTCAAGGTTGAACGGGAAACTCACCAAACAGGTCTCTTGCGGCAAGTGGCTGTGCGGATCCGTGGTTTCACGTAGTCATAATAACCCTGATTTTTGTGTTCCTCCTGACACCATACCAGCTCCGCAGAAGGAAATCGAGCACATTCCTCAATCACAAGGTCATGTGGAAATGGGGAAATCTGAAGCAGGTGACGAGATGTGGTACATTTGAGTCAAGGAAAAAGGCAGTGAGAGATAAGGGGATGGGGAAGAGGGATCATAATGAAAAGAAAAGATGAAGAAGCAAAGTTTGACATTCTACCTGAAGGTTATTTCACCTGCTCAATGCGACAAATCGCAATGTCGTTGTCCAGCCCTCTGTTTGCCCGTTCCTTTAATAGCTCATAGTACACCTTCCCAGTGCACATCAGGAGCCTTTTTACAGCTTCCGGTGCTTCGCCCGCTGGCCCAGAATCAGAGATCACACGACGAAAATCTGTCCCTGTGCCAAGCACAAGATGCACATTCTATATCAATTGCACTAAAATTTATTGAACAATATTATTACCTTTTGATGTAAACAACACCACACACAACACAATTGTAAAGTGATGTATTGTGGAAAAGCTTGGCAATTCAATTAAAGGAGGTGTAATGCAATTGTGTCAGCTACGGTTGGAACAGTTTGTGGCTTCCATTGTGATTTTGTTTATTTTGACCACGTGATTTAACCACTTTGCTTTGTAGTTTTAGTTAAGCATTTTTTTTTCTGGCAAGCACCGTCAACAACGACCTCTCTGACGAGCTCCGTCAACAACGACCTCTCTGACGAGCTCCGTCAACACCTGACCTCTCTGACGAGCTCCGTCAACACGACCTTCTGAGAGCTCCGTCAACACGACTCTCTGACGAGCTCGCGTCCAACCGACCTCTCTGACGAGCTCCGTCAACACCGACCTTCTGACGAGCTCCGTCAACAACGACTCTCTGACGAGCTCCGTCAACAACGCCTCTCTGACGAGCTCAGTCCAACAAGACCTCTCTGACGAGCTCAGTCAACAACGACCTCTCTGCGAGCTCCGTCACAACGACTCCTGACGAGCTCCGTCAACAACGACCTCTCTGAAGAGCTCCGTCAACCGCCTCTCTGACGAGCTCCGTCAACAACGACCTCTCTGCGAGCCCGTCAACACAACCGACCACTCTGAGGAGCTCCGTCAACAACGACCCTCTGACGAGCTCCGTCAACAACGACCTCTCTGACGACTCCGTCAACACCGACCTCTCTCACGAGCTCGTCAGCAACGACCTCTCTGACGAGTTCCGTCAACACCGACCTCTCTGACGATTTCCTTCAACACCGACCTCTCTGACGAGTTCCGTCAACACCGACCTCTCTCACGAGCTCCGTCAGCAACGACCTCTCTGACGAGTTCCGTCAACACCGACCTCTCTCAGAGCAAGTCAGCAACGACCTCTCTGACGAGTCCCTCAACACGACCTCTCTGACGAGTCCTCAACACCGACCTCTCTGACGAGTTCCCTCAACACCGACCTCTCTGACGAGTTCCCTCAACACGACTCTCTGACGAGTTCCCTCAACACCGACCTCTCTGACGAGTTCCCTCAACACCGACCTCTCTGACGAGCTCAGTCAGCAACGACCTCTCTGACGAGCTCCGTCAGCACGACCTCTCTGACGAGCTCCGTCACAACGACTCTCTGACGAGCTCCGTCAACACCGACTCTTCTGCGAGCTCCTCAACACCGACCTCTCTGCGAGCTCCGTCACACCGACTCTCTGCGAGCTCCGTCAACACGACCTCTCTGACGAGCTCCGTCAACACCGACCTCTCTGACGAGCTCCGTAACACGACCTCTCTGACGAGCTCCGTCAACACCGACCTCTCTGACGAGCTCGTCAACACCGACCTCTCTGACGAGCTCCGTCAACACCGACCTCTCTGACGACTCCGTCAACACCGACCTCTCTGACGAGCTCCGTCAACACCGACCTCTCTGACGAGCTCCGTCAACACCGACCTCTCTGACGAGCTCCGTCAACACCGACCTCTCTGACGAGCTCCGTCAACACCGACCTCTCTGACGAGCTCCGTCAAACCGACCTCTCTGACGAGCTCCGTCAACACCGACCTCTCTGACGAGCTCCGTCAACACCGACCTCTCTGACGAGCTCCGTCAACACGACCTCTCTGACGAGTCCGTAAACACGACCTCTCTGACGAGCTCCGTCAGCAACGACCTCTCTGACGAGCTCAGTCAGCAACGACCTCTCTGACGAGCTCCGTCAGCAACGATCTCTCTGACGAGCTCCGTCAACACCGACCTCTCTGACGAGTTCCGTCAACACCGACCTCTCTCATGAGCTCCGTCAACACGACCTCTCTGAAGATTCCTCAAACCAGACCTCTCTGACGAGTTCCGTCAACACCGACCTCTCTCATGAGCTCCGTCAACAACGACCTCTCTGACGAGTTCCCTCAACACCGACTCTCTGACGAGCTTCTCAAACCGACCTCTCTGACGAGTTCCGTCAACACCGACCTCTCTGACGAGCTCCGTCAGCAACGACCTCTCTGACGAGCTCCGTCAACACCGACCTCTCTGACGAGCTCCGTCAATACCGACTCTCTGACGAGCTCCCACAAATTCCAAATCGATCGATCAATCAATTCTAAATTGACAAACTCCAATGAAGAATCAATGAAAAATAGCAATTATGCAATAAATTCCCACAAAGACAAAGCTGCGTTTTTTGTGAACAAGCATGCATACCATTGGACGTCAAATACAGAAATCTCTGCACATATTGTTTTGACTTGAGATCTCCACCCAGAGTGGCTGTTTCTAAAGCATATACTTTGGCACATTCGTTTAACTTTTTTTGTTTTTATAAGATTGAGCTAAGGCTCATGGAGGAACTTGTACAAATATAACATATCCATCAATACCGACTTTTAGGCACTCGAGGTGGGAGGAAGTAAGGGGAAGGGGTGTTGTGGGTGTCCGGAGGGACTGGGGTGGGAGGCAGGGGAAGAGGTGGGGTGAGAGGACAGTCAACATCAGCATATTTTTATACAAATTGCACAGACAGTTGGTGGGGATTTTATCACCAACGTTGCAGTGTTGATGCAAGTTTCATTTTAACCACTGTACGAGTCACGCATCACCAGCAGCTTAATCTTGACGGCAAACTCAGAACAAGAGCAAATAAACAGTTTATTATTTTTCAAAAAACATGTTGATGTTTGATGGGTCATTGTGAGATCAGTGAGTGGGTTTTGTCAAAACATGCATGTGCTGTTGGTGTTTGTTCATTCATCCTCAAACCCTCTTCACCCCCACTCACCCCAACATTAAAAAAAAGTATATATATAAATCTGAGCGTGTCTGTGGGCCTGTCTGTCTGTTTGTCTGTCTGTGTCTGTCTGTGTCTGTGGGTCAAAAGTGCCATCCATTCTACAGGCCATGCCCTGCAGCCATCAAGAAATCGCCACCACCTTTTTCTCTCCATGTAGCTCAGATTGTTTAAAGGCCTTATGTAAGTTTGAAGACTGAACAACAGGTCTATCATTAAATGAAGATACCGTTTTGAGGAAACAAAGGTACATTTTGATTACAACTTAAATGAGGTAATGCATGTTCTGTTCGCAGTGATCGCAGCAGCGGGCTAATATACACCACCCAATGAACGTTCATTCTCATGATGTAGAGCAGTGCTACTCAAAGTGGTGGTACGCGGACCGGTGCCAGTACGCGAGTCATTGACTGCCGGTCCGCGGTGAGTTTCCAGTTTCACATTATCATAATATATTACCTGTAATGTATAAAATGAAAATGTATAAAATCTTGAAAAATAATATATTTAAGCCGACACATTCAAAATACGAGAGAGAAGTATATATATATATATATATATATATATATATATATATATATATATTTTATATATATATATTATAATACAAAATGTATATTAAAAAATGTGTCAACTTTTATTATATTTTAATATTTTTCTGGTATAAATTAATATTACTACGGATGTTCAAACAATATTTCTCGGATCATAAACAAATAATAATAATATGGCACAAATATGGTACCGGTCCCTGGCACATTGAAAAAAAACCTGCCGGTCCGCCACATCAGATAGTTTGAGAAGCACTGATATCGTAGAGGACAGAAAATAGTGGTCTTTCATGAAGAAAAAAAATTTTTGTTTGTTTGTTTTCGCCAAACTTTTCAAGGCTTATAAACAAACTGATGGACATGCAATTCACACACACTGTATAATGTGAAGAAAATGAACATTAAAATCAGCTTTAAATATTATATGAAATGTACATGTACACTTTTGTACACTCAAGATCACCTCTGAGTTTATGTACCTTTTAAAACTGAACAAGGTTCGTTTTCATTACAATGAAAATACAAATGAATCAATATTTGACATCTTTAAATTATTTTTTTTTAAACTGCCCTTTCGTCGGTGTTTTGTATGTACTGTTCGCTGTAGAATTGTTTCGTGGTGTGTTCAGTTACTAAGTAGCTAGGTAATGCTCGTCAAGACAGCCGTTCCTTATGAACGGCTTTAGATGGAGTGCTTGCTTGAGTGCTTAAGCCACTTGGTGATCACTCTACAAGAAACTTGAATCTGAACACAAGCAACTTCACTTGGTAACTAACGGAGGGAGGGGAAGGGGTGGAGTGGGTGTCCAGAGGGACTGGTGGGGAGAGGAAAGGGTGGAGTTGGAGGAGGCAGGGTGGGAGGAGGAAGGGATGGGGTGGGAAGAGGCACGGGAAGGGTGAGGGTGGGAGTAGGAAAGGATGAGTATGGGAGGAGGGACCCAGTGTTGCCTGGCAATGCGCGGTACCCCTGATAGTAAACAATAAAAACAATGGGGAAGTCCTGTGCCGACCATTGTTCGTTGGGTGATAAAGCACAGGCATGATGGGCAAAAAATGGCCTCCTCCTGTGACCAAGTTCCTTGTATTGTATGGTATGTGGAGACAGATGGTACTTGGCACCAGGTAATCTTTACTCTCCATTACTTACAGTGGAGACACCAAGCCTGGTGATGGCTTAATGGTTCGGGTGGCTGGCTTGGGATCTTAGGGTCCTGAGTTTGAGCCCCGTTGGCCACCGAATTAACACCAGGTGGGGTTGACTCAGCCTGTCATCCTTCCGAGGTTAGTGAAATGAGTACCAGTGTACTGGTATAGGGGTACGGTATCGACGGCATAGTCACGCCCTAACAAAATGATAGCTACCCGGCAACCAAGCTGCCATACACAAGAAAAAGAAAAAGACAGTGGAGCCAAGCATTTTAGGGTGCAGTGTGGAAAAGAGGGACTATGAAGGAAAAGAGCCATAAT
>CM068952.1:118951227-118980600 GCA_035128595.1 Eptatretus atami | reverse complement strand
CTTGCATGAGCTGCTGATTAATTGCTATAAATGGGGCAATATGTATATATATATTTATATAATAATTATACATATACATATAATATAATATATTATAATATATATTTTTTTTTTCCATGATCATTGCTGTACCTGGGCAATTTATCTGCATCATCTGCAAGAGACTATTGTCATACTCAGTCAACTACCCATTTGGATATTGCAGCATATGCAGGGGCACGTACTTTCTTTTAAAAAATTTTTTGTATACCTTGTTGAGGCTCGTATGAGAGTTAACACACACGCACAGCAAGGGGGGCATGAGACAAGAGGGGTGGGAGTGGGAATGACGAAACGTGGGGAACAGGACATTAGAGATCTGTGGAAGGGAGAGGGATGGGGCAGGGAACATGGGGAATACAAGATGGACATTACAGGGACTTTCAGGAAGGAAAGCAGGGAATTTGAGGAGCTGGGCTTGGGTGGATTATCGGGGTAGAAAGATCGAGGATTTGGATGGGGTGATAAGAGGTGGTGGTGAACAGCTGTTTTGAAGGCCTGGAATGAAGAATGGGATTGAATAGAGTGAGGGAGTTTATTCCAAAGGCGGGAAAAAGGGAATGAAAGAGTGAAGGTGAGCAGTGATTCGTGATTTTGGTAGTTTTACCAGAAGGGGTTGTTGGCAGACCTAGAGCGCCTGCGGAATGGTGGTGGGACAATATCGAGAGAGAGTGGGGGGGGGGTGAGTCTGGAGAGGAGACAGTAGAGACAGAAAGACCACCGCAGCTGCGGTGAGAGAGTGAGAGGCCAAGACTTAGCCTCATCGCGGGGGATGTAATGATCTGAAATGCCTTGGTTTCCAAGTGTGAAGCGGAAAGGTGGGAGGCAGGAGCACCAGCCCAGGGGGAGAGCAGTACCCATAAAGTGTGGACGAAAGCTTTGTAAGTGGTCAGGAGCTCAGGTGGGCCGGGAAGGACTTTGCCGACGGGGATTCCCAGTCGGCGACTGGCTTTGGAGGCCAGATTTGAAATGTGGCTTTCCCAGGAAGGTCATAACTTCACCTTACACACAAGACACTGTGTGTTTGTAGATTTTTGCATTGATACCTGCTGTCCATAAAAGTTTGATAACAAATCTTATTGTACGATGTAGGAACTTCTGGATATATTTTGAAATAACACAAAGTTCTAATGGCATATAAACGCATACATTGTTTTATCTATCTATAATCAGCAGTGTGTGTGTGTGTGTGTGTGTGTGTGTGTGTGTGTGTGTGTGTGTGTCGTGACCGCTGTTTCTCGACAACCATGGTCGATCTCATTGAAACTTGCCACATATATTGCTGGGGCCCTGAGGATGTGCTTTCAAGGTTTGATATTAATCGGACAAGTGCTTCCAAGTTATGGCATTTATTTACCAACAAATGACAAGACGTTGTTCGTGGGCGTGCGATGGGAAGGGAAGCTCAGCACGTTCGCCATTAGGCCCTGTCACACTTGACGTTTAACCAGCATGGCAACGTATAAAAATTGATTCTAAAACGTTGACGTAGCTGAAATTTTGATGGTTTTTTTTGCAGTTTTTGGCGTATTCAAAACGTGTTGGTCGTTGCATAACATATTAGTAACGGGCACAGAACGTTTCGTTGTGTTATACATACTTTTCCAACGAATGCTTACTTGTGATCGGGGTTCAAGAACCTAAGACAAGCGATAGTTAACTTACCCTTTGCGCGCTATACGTATCGCCGGCGAACTCGTGGCGTAGCTGTTGAGAACTTGCCGGACGCCGATTGAAATCAAAACTGCCGAGATTTTAAATGTCAACATCGCAGTCACACCTTGACGATTTTGCCAGCGTATGCCATCTATGAAAATGGGTTACAAACGCTAGGCACACGTCAAATACGCTATAGGAAAGTTGTGTATACGTTAGATATGCTCCGAATCATTGAAGTACGCTGGCATATTACCTAGTCCGTTCGATACGTCGTGAATTTCAAGCATGCTGAAAATTTTAAGACGTACTCGACGTAAGGCTCACATGTTTCGCATGCGTTGGCATCTGTTCTTGCAGTTCCGCGATCGTTTAAACAGGCGAACACCGTTACTGTAGGTTGCATAGTCGAAGCACGTAGTTAATGGCAACCATACTTGAAACCAATTTAAATAACGTAGTACGTGCTTTGAACAAATGAGTACGTCAGCTAGCCTATGTTTAACGTGCTTGGAAAAGTATGAGTAACGTGCATTGAACTATGTATAACTGGCCTGAACCATGGCTACCGTGCTATGAACGTAAAGTAAGTGCGTTTAACTATGTGTAGCATGTTTTGAACCTAAGTAAACGTGACTCTAACCATTGAATAACATGCTATGAACCTATTTGTACGTATGTAATAACGCACATTGGTCGTATTAGACGAATTAAATTGACGTCTCCGGACAACCACAAGAACTTGCTGAAAGTGTTTCTAACTTACATCTACGTGTACTGACGTATTGGCAGCGTTTAGGGGAATTGGTATATACAAATGGGCTTCACAAGAGGAACCATCATTGTTCCAGACTCATGTTGAGTAGATGTCAATGCCAGTAGTATCAGTAGTAGTAATACTATTGGCAGTAGTTTGGTGTGCGTGACAGTAGTAATAGTAGTAGTAGTTGTAGTAGTAGCATTGGTAGTAGTAGAATGTCTACATCAGTAGTAGTAGTGGTATGTCTATGTCAGTAGTAGTAGTAGTATGTCTATGTCAGTAGTAGTAGTAGTAGTAGTAGTAGTATGTCTATGTCGTAGTAGTAGTATGTGAGGCGTGATGGGGAGGGGTGTGATGATGGATCCTCTTATCGTCCACGATAGGAGACTACTTGCACCATTGTTGCGATGTTCTTTTCGGCTAATTTTTTTCCTCATTCCACGATGAAATATTTCTTTGTTTAACTTTTTAAGTATTAAAAACGACTTTGAAAATGCATAATGTACTAGTATGAACAAGAAGCTTTCGATACTTATACATAAGTTTTACAACGATTGTTTATCGTGTTTTAGCGTCCACACCTATGCCCAAGATAGTCCAGGCTATGCATAGCTAATATTCCAAGCACGTTATTCATAGGTTATATAATAGTCACGGGTACTAAACATTACTTTGATGTGTTTCGACGTATGAGAACTTTCAAGTAGCGTGTTGCGAAGTGTGAACAACGTTTGTGTAGCGTGCTTACAAAACGTTACTCATAGGTTGAATAAGTTTGGGTACGCGAATGTTACCTTACGTGTTTCGACTTATGAGTAACATACAATTAAACGTGTCACGATCGCATAACGTGCCTAAACTTATGGCCGGGTAGCGGAACGTGTGGCCAAACGCCGAGTACGTCGTAAAATTTTAAGCATTCGAAAAAGAGAGACAAGCACAAAGTCAACGATTAAGCCAGCGTACAACGACTTTGGCAGTGTTTTTTCAGGGTATTCTAGTATACAAACTTCAATAACGTATTCGACGTGTGCAGCGGTATTCGGGCAAATTTGTAAAAAAACGGCATACGTTCGCTAAATCGTCAAGGTGTGACAGCCCTTAGGGTTACAACGTGCGGACTTCCGGATAGTGATGACTTCGTGTATTCTAATAATTTCTCGATTTCTTATCGCATTTAACGATAAACACAATGCCCGCAAGTATGATCGTCTTTCATTTAGCGTGCATACATTTCGGTAACATCAAGTGTGGTATGCTCCGACCCAGGAAGTAAATTTTTTTTCTCTCTTCTCTTCTCTTCTCTTTTTTTTTCCTTCGCACGACATTGCGAAAAGGTAAAATACGTTGGCGCTATGAATAATTGGGTATAAACTAATGCGAATAATCGTACTGTGAATAATATGCCACTTCCGGGCCACGGCCGTGGGGGCCGCGAGAGCGAACGAAACGCCTGTGGTGGTGTTTGTTTTTGCTCGCGGTTTGACAATTTATTTAATTTAATTTTTTTTTATTATTCTTTTTTTACGGGCACGTACTAGTAATAAGAAAAAATATATGGCCTGTAGGGTACGATGAATTACCCATTGGCATCGTCCATCCCACAAATTAATGAGATTAGTGCTGAAGGGAGCGTTTTCTTGTATGCTGTAAGCACAGATTCTCGACATTCAGATCTGCACACGTGGATTTCCAAATGTTTGTGTGCTCTGCACAGTTTTTGGGGTTGTGTTTGGTGCAGCACTCCTGGCTATCTTATCTTGAATAACTTTCTGTTTTGATACAAAAGGACCTTGGTGTAGGGCAGATTCCCACTGGATGGCGATTGTTGGCCTCTTCCTCCACAGTGGATGGATCAGTGTCAAACGCCGCAGATCTCTTTCAACACACCCATGAATTTGGGCACTCTATTTGTTTATGGAACACTTAAAGCTCACGTAGGTAACCCCAGGCTAGAGATTTTTTTATTCTCTTATTATTATTATTTTTAAACCACCTCTCGATTATCTGATACGTTTTACCCTCCTCTCCCTAGAACATGGACATGTAACATTTGATAACTTTAATTTGCATGACTTCATTAAGTGGGGCGTGCACCGAGGCGATTTGCAGGTGATTTGCCCTTGCTGGAACTTCGTCCAATCGTCGCTTTGAATCTTAACTCCTGTGAGTGTATGGTTCCACGAGACTCCAATGAATAACCTTCGTTTCAATTCGGCCACAATCGGCACGAATGGTGCCTGTTCAACTTTTCAAGTTGATTGCCACCGATTTTGCCGAAGGGGGTTTTCATCGCTCAGCATTTTCAGGATCGCAATTGGATTTTTCACACGTTGAGCCTCTCAAGATGGCTGACTCACTTAGTTTAGGGAAGTAAAATTTCCAAAGAGGATATAAAACAGAAGTGGATGGAAGCTTTTTATTTTTATTTTTAGTTATTATTTATTTTGAGGATCGAAATTTGTAAATGCAGGACTGTTTCATCACATTTAAAATTTGCATGAATATGCCTGGGAGTCTGCATCGGTGTATGCTCGGATCGTGCATGGGAACACCACATTAATGTATCACTTGCTCTTGAACTATTGCAGTTCAATTTGTACGATCAATCACTCAGTATCTGTCTGTTCATGGAAAGTTGATCGCAGGAAGATGACACAACTACACATCATAATGGATTTTTTTTACACCTTTCTCTTCCCTTTCCCCCACAGCCACCTGATGTTATGTCGATAGTCTCTCTAAACGTCCACATCCGTGACATACTTGTGCCTTTATCTGCAATCAGGTCTATGGTGCTTCCTCAAAGGCATGCTCTTGCAATATAACTGAGATTTATGTCCAGACAGACTGCAGATGCAGTCTGACGTTTGTTTAAGGTCTTTGTCCCACAGTGTGATAATTGAAAGCTTCGTAGATCTCAGTTTAAAAGGTTTAATTTTTAAGAGACAACTTTACTTTTACATGGATGGATTGCAAGGATACTGGGAGACTATTGACAGAATCGACACAGTAAACGGGATTTGAACCTGGATCCAGAATTCAGGCGATTGTGTTGATGCGAGATCAGTTTTGAGAGCTTCTTATGATCCGAGGCTTCAAGACTGTATAGGCTACTTTAACAGTTTTAAACTTGCCAGTGTGTACCATGACTCAATCCTTACTGTGATGTCTGCTTGCACAGTGTTTGTTCCAAATGCTGTAGCTATGATTGCCTTCTCCTTGTACAGTTAATGACTGTTTTGATAGAAGCTGCAGGTCTGAAATTGCCCTGGAAGTGTTGAGTGCCAACCGACCACTCAATTGATTGAGTGTATTAGCAGGGCACAGTTCTAGGCATGGGATGATTCAGCTCGATATTTGCAGTTGGACTGGATAACCGATTTGGCGCCTGTGTAGGTTTTGACTTGGCTACGCCATGGCAAGCCCAATGCCGTCATTTGCTGGAAGCCCAGTTTGGAGATTTCACAACATGCGCAATGCAGCATCGACCAGTTCATCTCGGCGGCCAAGCCAAGTGGGTCAGGCAGAATGGTATCGTGTTGCTGCTTCCACATGGCATGGAGGGAATGGTGAGGCCTGTCTTGTGATTGGAAAATTATCCGATGCTGTTTGTGGGAGAACAAAGTTGTGCAACTGTCCTTGCATTTTTGATGTTTTGAAAATTTGTTTTTCCCTTTTCCCACATCATGAAACCCTTAGGCCCTGAGCATTCCTCTGCTCGCCCTGAACGGTCCTGCAGATGTGCAACCGATGATCCAGATCTTCTTGCCGTACCTGACAGTCCACACCACAGTCACTGCATATCTCTAATCTATTTACGGGTGTGGTTCAGGGTTAAGCTGCACTTTTTGTTCTTCACAGCAGCAGAAATAATCTGGGTATTCAAAGTCTGTGTCACGTGCATGTTCGGTGTGCCACAAGTGTTGTTTCTGGTGAACGATGTCAAGAAAACTATTTTGCAGGAGATTAGCCATGTTCACATGTGGTGCAAAAGGTTTAAAAGTGAACTTGAATCGACTAGAATTGAGCTTTAATGAGAAGGGTAAAATAACCTTGAACATGTATTTGCCGCGATGTTGTAAGTACAGCTCTTTGCATGGAGTCAGCACGGATCTAGGAGATTTTCAAATACGACTTGTATGCAAATGTACAAAAATCTCACCAAAAATGACCATTTATTTAGAGAAAAGAACGCATCTGTCACAAAGACCAATTTTTAATGAAACAACAGTGAGGCCAGATGTTAAGCTATAATAAAAATTTTTTATTTTTATTTATTCATTATTGTTCACACTGTGAAGTCCTTGGAGTTTTATCTTAGCTCCTCAAAGTTGAGCTACAATTGTTGTACTATATATACACTACCAGTCAAAAGTTTTAGAACACCCATTTTCCAGTTTTTACTGAAATTTAGCGTTTAATGTTTTCAATGTACTCGAAATTACAGCATCGAACAATAAACAATTGCAGTGAAAAGAAATCATGGATTCGTTTTGTTGAACAAAATTTCATCTAAAATTTTGACTCTAAACGTGCCACGTTTTGCAGATATCAGCCAACATCCTCGTGGCATTCTTTCTGCTGGAAATAATTTTTTGGAAAGTTCTTCCCAACACTGTTGCAGAAGTTCCACAAATGTGTTTGCACTTGTCGTTGCTTTGCTTCACCCTTCTGTCCAATTCATCCAACAGCTCGATGGGATTTAAGTTGGAGACTGTGCTGGCCATTCCATGTTTGAAGCCTACCGTTTTGTTCTTTTCTTCTACGGTAGTTCTGACAGTCTGGAGGTAGTTTTGGGTCGTTATCTTAATAAATAAATAAATAATTTTTTGAAAAAAAAAACGACGCAGCAGGCCATGAAGTAAAAACGTCATAGGATATTGACCAAAAGTATGTTGTTGACCACAATGTGCCTGTGTCTAAGGTCCATGTAGTGCAGACCACGATCAGCTGAATTACCCCAACACCCCCACCCCACGAGAGCCCCAGTGACCACGTTTTGACCTTTGAAGTCAAACCTGTGTGGCCAATGACACACTGACTGGAACAACCAAAATGTCACTGAAAGAACAATCTAAAAACGTTTACTTTATCGGCGTAGATAGTATGGAGGACAAAGAACGGTGCATCGAAGTCAAGGGACAAGATACTATTTTAAAAAATTAAAAAAAAATTTTTTTTAATGTTAATGCATCTTGGATTTTCGAATCTCATTGCGAGAACTTCTTAAACACCCTTTGGAGCAATTTTGTGAAAACATCTCATGCACTGCAAGTAATGGCAAATTACATGAAGAGCCCAAGCAGGTTAACATCTCAATTTGTACAAGACAAATCTCAACCTGTGTCAAGGTGCAGTCAGTGCTTACCCAGCACCCCAAACTCAGAGAGAGAACTGTTGCAAACAGTGTAAGGTGCTTGATTGGGCCACAGGTGGTTCATTGGCACAACAGTTTTCTTGTCTACGTTTTGGTCATGCAGCACGTGGTGTCGATGGCTGTGGGAAATGCAGACCTAGGTTAGGGCTCCACCCTTCGTAGTGATAATGGAGGGCGTTTTAGTAAAAGGAACCAAAAATAGTAAATGTTATCACCCACCACCACACAGTACCTGAAGGTACCCCTCTCCACATCCTGACCACTCAAACGCACGTGCGTGCCCTCTCGAAGCAAAGAACCAAATGCCATGTACTCAGCCAGTGCCCAGTCCACTGAGCGTTTGGATACCATGTTCCGCCGACCACGGAGCATGCGCTCAATGCCTGCACAAAACGGGAAGAATGGAAAAGACTCAAATCAGGTAAAAACACAGTGTAGTTAGGGAAACATCATGTTAAACTAGAAGAGCACACGGTGGAGTGCATACCTCCATCCGGATTCGGACCTTCACCAAAATTGAATAAATTTGACCTTGTCACACACTCAATCTGTCCACCAAGTTTCGTCCGAATCCGTACACAACTTTTTGAGATATCGTGCTATATATTGTTTTTGGCTCCTATCTCTCAATTGGGAAGAATCACATTTTTTAAATCCTAGTTGCTGGATCCGGATCCAGATCTTCACCAAAATCTAATAAATTCGGCCTTGTCACACACACCAAACCTGCCCACAAAATTTCATCCAAATCTGTCAGCAACTTTTTGAGATATCCTGCACACAAACAAACAAGACAGAGAGACAGACAGACAGACATGAAAACATAACTTCCGTCTACCTTCGGTTGGCGGAGGTAAAAATATACACAAGTATACACATGCTCTCTGTTCATCGCTCCACATCAATCTCACACATATGCTGCACTTCCAAGTGCCACCTTGTCATAATGGGGGCAATTACCATGATGCAAGTATCTGCATATTGGCACAGCATCCAAAGGAACCTATGATCTCCTGTCAATGTGTTCATAAAAGTCCGAGGAGGAAATGCAATGCAAGGCAAGATCACAGAGTTAAGTTTATGGAAATATCTTATGGAGGTATCAAGCTATTTTACGATGGATGGACTTACGATGCATGCCGACTGTTTAAATCAAAATTCAACATGATGTAATCGGTGAGTTTGGAAGAAATGTTCAGAGATTAAATTGACAAAGCTCAAATTATTGTTGTGAACAAAACAATTTTTTTAATGTTGTTTGCAAAAGTTAATGGCAGACAACACTCATGAGAATGTGTATTCTGTTAACAGTTAATCCATTCTTTCTGCCTATATGACTGTCACGCACCTCAAGACGGACGTTTGCGACGTTCTGAGGGTAGAGGTCCTATAGTCCATGAGGCCGACCACTTTGTCCGGTACCAAATTAGTGCCCGGTTGTGTTTGGTATCATTGAAAGCTTATGACCTCTATGTTGTGGAAATGCATGATAGCAAGCAAAACAGAGTAGCTGAAGCGTTTAATTAGCCAAATTCAAAATGACCGACGCTGAATTCCTGTGTTTTTCAATATTTGAGAAAATTTTAATCCACATGGCAGAATATGCATATGTAGCTGCATATTTATTACTATATGTTATATACACTACTTGAAATAGATAAGTAAATTGAAACTCTTTCAAAATGTAAAATCCAAAATTCCGCATATACAAAAAGTGTCATAACTTTGGAAATAGTCCACATAAAGGGTGATTTTGTGTCTACATATATGTTTCATATATATGAGGATTCCATTAAAACCATACTTGATGTAATCAAACCTTCCTTGTCATGCAGCAAAACAAGTGGAATACATCAAAATGAAAAAGCAATATTAGTGTCTTGTGTTATGTTAAGAATATTTAGTATAGGTGTTAGTATTCAGTGGCTGATCCATCTATTGATGAAATTTGATACTCAATAGGCCTACCAGGACTCGGCCATCACTTGTCTGGTAATCTATACAGGGAATTCCTTACAGTTTGGAGTATAAATGATGATTCACTCCATCGTTTTGAGTTGTGGCCTTATCCCTGACAATTTAAAAATATTGTACTGGTGGTAGATAGAAATAGATTATGTGTTTTTCTAACATATCTAATCATATTATAGCATATATTCAAAATCGTTCATTCCTTAGTCTGTCTGTAGGCTTGAAATGCAAAAAATTGTACTGTTGCAATGCACTTTTTGCTTCATGTAGTAATTTGAGACTGCACTCATGCAATAAGTTGCGTTGTTTTTCATTATAACAAATGATTGTGTTGCTTTATTTCAGGTATCCCAATCAAGCATAAAGAATAATAGCCATGCAATCCTCTAACAGTGGTGAAGGCCCTCACAGACCGCTTTTCAAACAGATTCGCCCCCAAGAAAAAGATCTAAACCTTTTTGTGTTATCCATTATCCAGAGAAGATTCCCAAGCTCCGCTCACTTCACCAAAAGATGTTTCATCAGGCAGACATTGCTAAATGCTGCATGTGTACGTCAGCATGCCCCATTGCTGGAGAAAGCTCAAAATCTATCAGAAGGACAGGTGCCTGACATAGTTTACCATAGACAGTGTCGTCACGCTTTACATTGAAACGCGATTCAGCTCTTAGAAAAACATCGAGAAAGGCGTGATGATGTGAAACCACAGTATTTGGTAGCAGTAAACATCTTCCCAGGTCAAAGCCTTCAACAGCAAGGGTTTACAAAACAAAATGCATATTCTGTGAAAGAGAAAAGTATAAAAAAACATCAAGAACAAGAGAATCAATTGTACAGTGCACAGAGCTGCGATGCGATAGAGAATACGGGAGTGCGCAATGCAAAAGAGCGACCCGAAGATCTTAGCAGTTGCGTCAAGAGACTTAGTTGCCGCTGAGGCACATTACCACCACTCATGTTACCGCATGTACACTAATAAAGGCGGTGAAACTGCAACAACTGATGTGTCTCCTGATGCCGAAGAAGACTGCCTGTACAACGAGGCTGAAAGACATGCGAACGAATCGCTCACACATTTATCCGTGATGATTTATTCACGAATCCTCGTGTATAAAGATGATTGATCTCACAGCAATCGTCGTTGAGTGATGTCAAACACAGGGATCACCATGACCAAAGAATCCACCAAGAAGCATATTGACAAATATTGAAAAGGAATTTGCAGATACTTTACATTTCTGTAAAGATGATAAAGGGAAAACACTCGTATTCCCTCACACTCTCACAATCTACGAACTTGTGAAAGAGAACCAGAAGCTCAAGGACAAGATAGAAACCCTTACAGCAGTAACATCTGGTGATTCTTCTGTCTTATCAAAGCTGGCCAAATAATTCGATCTTCCATAAAAGAGATCCGCAGGATCAAGTGTGGCCTTTACGCCGCTTTGGTGAACTGGAGTGGCTTCCGATTACCAGAACTTCTGCAAATCTTCATAACGTGTGTCCTTTCAGGTGAACCAAGCTATCACAGTGCCTCGCAGAAAATTCAACTGTTAGTGGATTCTATGGCCAAGATCTGGTCTACAGTGTCACCTGTGGTCGTGTGAAACCACCGAAGCACATCTTGCTATCAAATGCAGTGAAAACACTGACAGGAAACTCGGAAATCATCCAGATAATGAACAAACAGGGCATGGAGTTTCATATACTGTTCTCGAGGAAACGACACTGCCTTGAGCCTTCAGAAAATAGCCTCATCCTCAGATGATTCTGTCCACTTCCTGATTGTGTTAACCCCTACATATATTCCACTCTCGTTTGGGACAATATAGATTTCCTCGAGGAAACTGCAACAGGAGCAGGAACAAGCCACAGGGTCAATGGCATCATTGTCCAACAAAAGGTGTATGGTCCTAAGCTGGAATCGGCACACCTGTAATAGAAAAGAAAAAGCAACGTTCCATCAAATATGAAGAACAACAGCTTCCAATTTATAACAATGGGAAAAGAGAAGGACCTGGAAGCAAAACAGTTGCTGAAAATACCACACTCTTCCTCAAAAATCCATCCACAGAAAGGACTTGATCTGGATTCTTCTACGGCAAATGCACCCGGAAAACCAAATATTCCAGATGGACAGGAATCAACATCATTATGAGACAGGACCAGACAGTTCATCAGCACAACATAGGCTATCTTAACCCAATCAATTTTCCAGCAACCAGCATGGCGACAGCAGCTGAGATTTTGAACAGGTCAATGAAGGTAAAAGAAAGCCTACATCTTCAAGAGTTGTACTGGTATTCGACCAGCCCTTTATTCCAAAGTGGCAGAAGTTCTGTGGAAACACAGATGTCAATATCCCGGAGTAATTCTTCGCCTCGGCTCTTTCATATGGTCTGCAACTTTCTGGAATACTTGAAAAACGTTTTGAGGATGCAGGCCTGCGTGACCTTTGCATTGAGGCAGAATAGTGGCAGAGGGGTCTGTAACGAGTGTCATGGCAGGCAGACAGTAAAAGGTCTCCGAACGCACAAATACATATATGAGGCCCTTTTCAGATTGCTATGGGCGGGATTTCTGCTATGGCTGAAGGAACAACAACCTACACAGATGAACCAGATCGATCAGTTATTGGAATTACCGAGTGATCTTCTGGACACTTCTCGTCAAAGTTCAAATATGAAGAGACGCTGAACCATGAATTGTTCTTGCAGATGCTGGAACACTTTGAGAAATATTGTGAACATCTACGGCACACCAATGGACTCACGTTATGAGTCATACTTGACATGGTTGGGGGGGTATTGCTGGCCCTAATCCTCTTCCAGAGAAGGTGATTGGAATTTGCACATGGCTGCAGTTCGTGGCATGATTGTCTGGGCTTCCCTATGACTGACAGAATTATGCCCGGTACCTTCCAGTATACTACCTGAAATGTCCCAGCTCAGAAATGACCATCCAGAAGTGCTTCAACACTTCCTTGAAGGAGAGTTTTCTGTCCAACTAGGAGAAAAGAACCCTTTGCTAGATACCCTTGGACCAGACAATTGAAGAGACAGCCAATCGTGACACAAAAGTTGCGGAGGAGTGCGCAAGTATAGTCTCAAACCTGGTGCAGTGAGTCGTTCTTCCTGAAGCAGAAACCGGTCATCCTTCTTGCGTCATCTCCGAGACTGTTAGTCACAGGCAAATCTGATCATGGACATGTAGAGTTACAGAACAGCAGAATTAAAAAGGATGAACTGGCTGTCAATGCTGTTGTAGAAACCCTGCAAAACTGGGTTGATCCCTTTGAAGAAAATCAACAAGAACTAGTCAGTCTGTCTACAGCTGCTGCTGCAACAAGGCAGATTGCCACACAGTTGCTAGAAGCAGAAAAGCGTGGTGAGGCAGCTTATCAGAGCTTTAAGTCTGAAAGACTCGAATCAAGTCCACCAGTCGTGAAATTTCATGATCCATTGCCTAAGCTGAGGCTCAAGACCTTTTCAGATATGACCAAGAAGCAGAAGAAAGTTTCTTAAAATGGAAAATAAAGATTCTGAAAGCAGACCGAAAGTTGTTTGGGCAAATGGTACTCATTGCACAAACAAGAAAGAACCTGGATATGAAAGATGTCCTGGCACATCCCCTAGGTCCCTGCCATGGTCTCGAGCCTGTGAAGATGGGAGTATCAGGAAGACAAACAAAGCTGTGTTGGCCAGAGCATTACAAAAAGATGCACAAGCAGAGAACATTCCCACACCATCAGCCACGATTATTGATGGCATGGCTTTGGTTCAAAAGATGAAGGGGGACCAGAAAACATTTGGAGACATTGCAAACACCTTGCTTCTTTCTGCATTAGAGAAGGTGCACACAGTACTAGGATTGACATCATGTTTGATGTGTATCAACCACACAGCATAAAACACCACGAAAGAGCGAGACGAAGCAAGAATCCAGGCATACAGTTCAAGAATATAACTTCCCAACAAATTGTCCGTCAGTGGAGAAGTTACCTGCAGAGTAGTGACAACAAGACTGAACTCATTGAATTTCTGTTTCAGGAATGGCAACAACCACATTCAAAGTCATTATTGCAGTCAAAGCATATGTTTGTAACCTCAAAGGAGAAGTGCATCAAAATTACTGACTCAGCAGTTGAAGATGTACCGGAGCTTTGCTGCCAGCAACAAGAAGCAGACACGAGGGTACTGCTTCAGGAAAACACGCAAGTGACACCGGAAGTGCAGCTGTAATCTTTGTGGCGGACGACACAGATGTCTTCCTTTTGAGCATGGCGTTCTGTACACAAATTACTGCTCCTCTTTATCAGAAATGTGGGACTAAAACTCGCACACATTACATAGACATCACAGCTGTTGTCAACATGAATGGATCTGATGTCTCAGAGGCAGTTATTGGATTGCACGCTTTCACTGGTTGTGACTCCGTCAGTGCCTTCGCAGGTTGTGGGAAAATGAAAGCATTCAAACTGGTCAAAGCAAATCAGAATTTCCAGAGTCTCTTTAAGGAGCTTGGCCAACAGTGGAGTCTTTCGTCTTCTCTTCAAGCTCGATTGGAACGTTTTGTTTGTGCCATGTATGATGCTACATCTGGAGATGCTTCAGTCAATGAGTTTCGTACAAACTATTTTGTGCAAAGAAAGGTGAGAAAGAGTCCACCAGTTACCGCCATGTGCAGATTGTCTTGGAAAACATGCACGGCGAGCAAATTATCAAACCGCAATTTGGAGACAGAGTTTGATGAACGATCCCAAGACGCCCAATCCTGCAGGCTATGGCTGGAAATTCGTTGGCGATGGTGATGACAGACACTTAGCCGTAGACTGGATGGATGTGCACCGGCCCCCGACGCTGTTCTTGAGATGCTGTCCTGCAAATGTCGGAAGTCCTGTCGAGTTCCTCAATGTCCTTGTGCTGCAAATGGATTGAAGTGTTCTGACATTTGTAGTTTGAGCCCATGTGAAAACCAACCAATGAACGACGGTACAGACAGCGAAATGGAGTTGAGCAGCGAAGAAGATTATGAAACTGAAGACTATTAGTTCAAATATTCCAAGATGTGTACTTTCATTATTGTGTTTGAATAACAATAATAATGTGTTTGTCTTATAACATGCCTTATATTTTATTTCTGTGTTGCTGTTACAGCTGCGACATTTGAAATCTGGACCAAATGATCAACTTGATGTCGAAAGCACATAATTACTATTTTCTATGATAGAATTTGTTTCTATATATGTAAGGTGTCATTTTATTGACAAGGTTCAAATTATAGTAAGATGTATTCAAGGTACTGTTATTATAGTGCCTGAGTTGAAGTTTCTAATGTCGTTCTACATGTTGGAAGACACATTTTTTCTAAGTGAAGAAAAACATTTGTTTCGCATCAAGGGGTCCGCAGTATTTCATGTCGGGTGTCTGCGAGTGTTTTTATTTCTTCTTATGTTTATACGACTATAAACTGTACTCCATGAGCTTTCTTTTGATATATAGATTATACACATTAAAGTATATTAACAGTATAAAACGCTCCCAACTCAAATCCATGGTGTATAAAAATTATCGAAAATCTTCGATTTGTGCAAGAGGGGGTCGCGTATAAACAGTGTCATTACACGATATAAGCTACCGTATATCCTTGCTATCAAGTGATTTTGATACCCCAGGGGACCCATCTTACAAAAAAAAAAATCCACTAGAACAGGGCACTTTGTTTGGTACCAATGACCAAAATTTTGGGCTCGGCCTCATGGACTACTATAATTGCTAGCTCGGTCAGCCATTCAGGTCAAGCAGATACCCATTCTTTTCATCTTCCCAAATGGTTTTAGTTTGGAGCATAATTGCACCACAGAAGCAGACGAGTAACACCACCTTGATCATTTACAAATAATTTATTATAGTTGGATGAGAACAGAAAAATATATCACACAGAATAATAAATAATCAATTATAATGCTACAAACCAGCAAGGGAATCTAAAGGACCAAAGGGGGATGGAAAAAAAAAATCAAATGGGAGTGGAAGCATAACAACAACAAAAAAAAACAAGGAGGAATCAGGCCTGATGGGAGGATGATGACAGTGACAGGCCACGAAGAGCAGGAGCCAGGAATATTCTTCTTCTTCTTTGCAATGCAGCATCAAGCTGTGAACAGCATCAATGGCTGAGAACATGGCTGTGTCACTGATGCACTGCCCTCTGTAGGTCAGAGCATGAATTCGGAATTTCACCAAAGTGCCGGGGATAGGTCGCAAAATTTAATGTCCACCAACTAATGCCGGGAGATGGGACACTCAGTTTAACGTCCTTCCGAGAGACGGACCCCACATTGATTATTCACCCTGCCTGTGAAACACCGGGTTGGCAGTTTATAGCTGGGTAAGAGTTTTGAACCCAGGCTGGACAGCTTGAAGGCGAGTGTGCATACCTTTAGTACATTGTGCAGCCAATAAGAGCCATTAATAATAGGTCAAAGGAGAGATGACCGGCATCAGCCATGGCTGACAAGCCATTGGCGTCGAGGAAAATCTCAAGAGTGTGTCAGCAGCATACAAAGTGGCACCATAGGTGTAGGTGGCTGAAACTGATGGCATTTAAGCCACATATATAGTAGTGCAGGAGTGATAATACAGTTTCAAAGATACAGGAAAGGTGAGGCACGAGGATGTCGGTGGTAAGCAAAATGGCGGTTGATACTGTGAGGAAGCCCCGAGGGCAACGGCAGCCTGGAAACATCACAGATGAATTGCTGATTCGCTGCCAAATAAAAACCACCACTGAACTCTTCTGGCTCCATGCAGCACAGAGTTTTTGTTGCCGTGTCTGTGACAAGAACCAACTCTGAAAGCTGGACGTGACTAGTCTGCCCCCAACTGCTCTGTCTCAAATCGCCAACGAGACAGTTCTCACATCTTTGTACCAGAATTGCCATAGCTCTCCATACCTGCCTCGATTCACTCTCTCCCACTCCTCAAATGTTGCTGGCACATCACTTTTTTTTTTCTCTCCCCAAGGTCCATCATCAGTCTCCATTTGAATTGACCTACAAATCAGGTTGGTTGGCTCAAGCAATGACTAGTTTGAAGCAGCTATAAGGAGCGAACATGCAAATACATGATAGAATGTCCAGCCAGCCTCCATACAGACCATGAGCAGGTAATGGGTAAAGTCTGGAATAAATTAACGAACCTACAAACTTAAATACCACCTCGTGGCCATCTCGCACTTACCCTATGTGACCAAATTATGTAATATTAGTCGAGTACTCACCATTCAGGTGATCTTGCTCCAAGTGGGCAACACATTCTTCTTACATATCCCTTTATTTAGGCAGTGTATAGGCAACAGACCGCTGCCTCGATCGCTCCCAGAAATGAAAATAACCCGGGTTACGTACATTAAGCAAAAACAAGCGTACTGCTTATGCACATATACAGTATAATACATCGTGGTTATACAGCTCGGATAGTTCCAATTGCACTGGTCCATAGGCTGACACCAGAGGCCTGGATAAAGCCTGATGCACGTATGTATACTGTAACGTTCACAAGGCCCGTGACGCATGTCAGCTCCGATCTTTCAATACCTGATGATCCTTTTAACAGTCACTTTGGTTGTTTTACAATGAACATAAAACTTATAGGGAGGGCATGGCAATTATGAAGATGTCTTAGGCTTACCATAGCACCAAAATCATGGACATTTCATTTCTTTTTTTCAGGTTAAAATTGTGGGTGGCACCAAGTAAGCTGTCCAACCAATGGGTATTAAGAGGACATACATACATACATACACTTCTTTTTCTTCTTCTTGCATATGGCAGCTTGGCTGCCGGGTAGCTATCATTTTGTTGGGGCGTGACTATGCCGCTGATGCTGTGCCCCTATACCAGTATACTGGTACAGTACTTATTTTGCCGACCTCGGAAGGATGACAGGCTGAATCAACCCCACCTGGTGTTAATTCAGCAGACAATGGGGCTTGAACTCAGGACCCTAAGATCCAGAGCCAGCCACCCTAACTGCTAAGCCAACACCAGGCTTTTACAAACACTTACTCCACCATATATGCACATCCTTAATGGAATGTTTATAAAAAGTAGCGCATGACGTTATTTCACAAGCTCTACAGACAAGATTCAACATTTTCATAACAATCTTTTTGGCTAGCCTGCCTGGTGTCAATAATTATTCAGATATCTCGGTTACTCAGCGGTACAATGGCTCGACCTTTAGAGGTCACTCAGATGGAAATCTCGCTGGTGACCGCTGTGAACTGTTCTTTGGCTATAAATAACCAATTAAAAATAGAACCAAGCAGTACAAATTCTTCTACTTCCAAATCAATATCGATATCAGAAACTTCGTAGGTTTTATGCAGTTTTCTACTCACCAGTAATACAATGAAAGCAAGAATCAAACGATGTCGAGCTTGCTTCCTCCAAAAATCATATTTTATTTCTTTTTAATTTGCATTCATAATGGATAGACCAATGTTGAAGCAACAATAAGCAGTAATCCGCCAAGTAAAGAAAGTCTATGCGACCAATTGAGCATTTCTAGATCAACGGGATGTAGATATTACGAGTGCGTAAAAGACCACATTACCCGAGTGGGCTGTGAAGTCAGGAGCAGGTACAGAACTGGCTACGTTCCCAATGTGGGCAAGCACGTCCTCACTCACGCCCGTCGGTGGACACGACATGCTCTTGGGCCGTCCGTCCAGTGTGAAAAAACCTACAATTTGGCCAAAGCAGCAGCAAGTGACCAGTTTCACGGTTTAATCCCATGATATAGTGCAGTACATGCATTGCAAATGCAATAAAAGGGTCAAGGACAAAAAAAAAAGGAAGAAAAAATAAGAATAAATTACCAGGCCAGGGTGAGTCCAACCAGTGCTTGATATGCATTATCTTCTCATCCTTTGAGCGAACGTATGCCTCCTCACAGATTTTATCATATTTAGATATCTCCTCCTGTGAACAATGCATCAGGCTCGAAAAACAAAACACACATCATGCATCGCAGAACTTTACTTGGACAGAGATAGACACGGAACAAATGTCTTTTTGTGAACGATTTCAATACACCACCAACTGATTCGCCCAATTATCCAGAGCAAAATACATCTGCTGGTACAAAAGCAACTGCTAACGAGCTTTTGGTAGTTCACAAGCTGTGGAAAGCATTATTGGGATGATCTTGCTGCGAACAATAGCAAGGAAACAGGAAGGGCCATATGAAGCAAATGGAAACAATTAGATGTACAAGCAAGTCAAATGGAACAAACAGTGAGGAAACCAAAGGAAACATTGTGAGCTACCTCGTATTCCTCATGAGTTACGACCCCAGTGTTTATGAGGTACTGCAAGTACTTCTCAAGAACAAGTGGCTGTTTGGAGATTTGCTTGTACATCAGGGGTTGTGTGAACATCGGTTCATCTATTTCATTGTGTCCATTCTTCCTGTAGCAAACCTAAGCGATAGGAAGGAAGTTGGGGCTCGGATTGGAACGGTTACAAAGACGAAAGAGGGGTGGGGGAAGTGGGTAAAGAGATGAGAGAAAAGATGCCAATCAATGACACAATTAGGGGCAGCTTAAAGGCATGTGTAAACAGACCAGGTCTATGACGACATCCTTGTGGAAGTCGTGACGCCATTGTGCAGCAACCTTGCACACGTGCAGCACAGCCTCTGGGTCATCTCCATTCACATGGAATATGGGAGCATTGACCACACGCGCCACATCGGTGCAGTATGGGGATGAGCGGGAAGAACGGGGGTCTGTTGTGAAGCCAATCTGATGGAAGAATTAAAAGTGGTAATTGGTGAGGGGAGAGCAGCATGGGGCATGCAGGCATTCCGTTGGGAACATTCCAGGAAGATTAGGATAAGAAGAAGAGGAATAAGAAGAAGAGGAATAAGAAGAGGAATAAGAAGAAGAGGAGGAATAAGAGGAGGAGGAGGAGGAGGAGGAATAAGAGGAGGAGGAGGAGGAATAAGAGGAGGAGGAGGAAGAGGAAAAGGAAGAGGAAGAGGAAGCCAATTTAGTAAGTTTATGTTTCTTAATTTGCGGGTGTTCGAAAAATGAATTGCAAGTAATGTCCGTGGGCATGGGGATCTGGTGAGAGTGAAATAAGCAGGAAATAGAGCAGGTGAGAAATTCACAACACAGGGAAAAAAAAAGAGGAAAGACAAATACGAACGTCTGAGATAACGGATATGGACCTGATTGTTGACAACAACATGAATAGTCCCATGTGTGGTGTAAGATGGAAGGTCACTCAGATGGAAGGTCTCGTATACAATGCCCTGCCCAGAAAATGCTGCATCTCCATGCATCAAAATAGACATCACCTGCGAAAAAAGAAAATGACAAGGTAGAAAATCAATGGTTTAAAAACCTGGGGTTCTTTCTCTTTCTCTCTCTGTCTCTCTCTCTATGCTGTTCAATCATCACCAGTTTTCAAATACTGCACAAAACATGAGCTAATCCTACCCTGCGGCCATCTGGGTCTCCACGATAAAACTGCTCCGCCTTGGTTTTTCCCTGCACCACAGGGTCCACCGCCTCCAAGTGAGAGGGGTTGGCCACAAGGGACAGCGTGATGTCCCTCTCAGTCGCCCTGTTCCTGCGCTCATGGTACATTCCCAGGTGGTACTTCACATCGCCAGAACCCTGATCGGTCAGCCATCGTGATTTTAGTGAGAAGAGAACAGCGAGTCTTAAAAGAGATCAACAATGCCAAAGGTGAAGTTAGAAGGATGAATGGTTCAAAAGAAGAAAAAGGAAAGGAAACCGAGGAACAGAACCTTCAAAAGGAAACAAAATTAATTGCTAAAAGATCGTCACCTCGTCTGCAGCTTCCAGTTTTGAGTCAAACTGGCAGAATATCTGCTCCAAGTCCTTTCTGATGACATTTGCCAGGACATTCAGACGCCCACTGCACGATAAAAGCACGTACATGTACATTGTACAAAGATATTTCATCAATATTTAATCTATGAATACATTATGGGAGATTATTTTCTTGTTGGGGAGATTGCACTTCGATCATCATGTACTGCACATGTAAGGTAAGGTTTGGTGGGGGTTGGATCGGTCCGTAGATAGGTCCGGGGAGAGGGAGGGGTGGGTGGGTCAAACGTTCCACTGTATTTGAATAACTAAATACACAGATTGCCTCAATGGCGACATAATATTGTGAAGAGGGCCTTTAAACTGGTTAAAGTAATATCTCACGACAACAAAGCAACTACTCGTCGATGCAGTGTCGGTGTCGCATGACAAAAGCATGGGTATTTGCATAACATACAGGTCACAAAACATGCAGAAATACAGACACACGTAGCATAACTCAAGTCAAAGTCAAAAGTCAATGCACATTTTCAGAAGAAAAGTTTTCACCTCCATGCTATCCAGTCGCTCATTAATAATCATATAAATGATAACCTCCTGAAAATGTGAAGTATTCATTCACTTCCCAAGTGGAAATATAGCTGAATGTTCCATAATTTTTTCTTGTCCCCCACCCCTCCAACAAGGTCGGATATGGGGGACATTAAAATGAGCTCCGACCGACAGACCGCACGATCATCCGTCCATGTACTTTTGTGTACGTGATATCACAAAAACCTTTGAACATTTAGTTTTCATATTGCAGATATCTATTCCTCGTGACATTGTCTCAACCTGATTAGAACATGGCAGTGATTGGCTGAATACTCTTGCCATGGCAACCATCTCGGTAACTTAGCTTGCGTCCGCGATATTTTAAAAACCGTTCAAGATTTAGCTTTCACACTACACAGATCTATTCCTCATACCGCCCAAAAGGTGGGGGACCTAGAGCACAAGCTTCTTGTTTTATTCGAAACAAATTCTCAACAACGAAAGACAGTGGGGGTTTAAAATTGATTTTTTTCAACAGGCCCATTTCTCCAACATGTCCTACCGGTGGGGCATGCCCATGATGACATAGTCAACGCCCAGTTCACTCGACTGGTCGATGATAGTTTTGAGAGCAGGAATGAGGACTTCACAGCCTTCCACTCCAAACCGTTTCTCCGATGCCCACTTCCTGGCAAGAAATTCTTCAAAGCTGTCACGAAATAAAAAGGGAAAATGGTAGGATTGTCGAAGGCAAGAAGAGTCGTTACATTAAAAACCTATAAAATAAAAAAATACATACAACCAACCACTAATTTTAAAGAAATTATGTTGCTTGTAAATTCTCGAAATTCATTTCATCTGGGAGGGTGGAGTGAAAGCACTTGCACTCCAAAAATCAGCAGATTATTGAAAGTTCAGATATTTTTAGCATTGCATGGTTTTATGAAGCAAGATAACAAGGTTCCACAAACACGTTACACAATAGTCCAAAGCATGTCACAATATGCCAAAAAAATGTTTGAGTCGTAAACATATTGTGAACTCCCGGGCAAGAATGAATCACCATGACATAAGGTGAAGTTAGTTAGGTCTCATCGCATTCTGTTTAGCTCTTAAGAATAGGCTGTATTTATGTGAATAGATATGCGTTGTGATTGGCGTGATCACATGCCACACACGGACTCGCCACGAGAGCCCCAGGTGCATGGGTAAAGGAGTGACGGCACTCTAGAAGGCAAAGTGCGGACATACATAGTACTGACTGATGCTCTAAAATGACACTGTTCTTGTTAATAGGGTTCCAGGAGGGAGTCATTAAATGTTGAGTCTTGGTGTCCATGGTGTCCTGCTTTTTGAAGAATAATTTTTCCATTATTTAATTTCTTAAGGGAGTCATAAATTGTTTTTAGTCTTGTGTTCATGGTGTCCCACTTTATGGAAAAAAAAAATTGTTTTCATCATGAGGCAGAATTTCAAGTGCTACCAATTGGCTAATATTACGAGTTGGCTAGACCGGGAACCATCAGCGATCTCCAATCGCAGCCCTCTTTGTTTACTTTAGCAGTTTGTTTCATGCGCATTTTATTTACTTAAGCAGTTTGTTTGACGTGCATTTATAAAGGCTGATAATTTACAATAATGAACGTATTTGACTAATATCACTGATAATTTGAAGAATTCACTCGAATGGATGAATATCATTGGAATAACCCAAACTATTGCACAGTACTGTATATGCATGCGTATTGCAACAGTGTGAAAATGCAGAAAACGGGAAAAGAGCTTGTTGCAAGAAAACAACGATCAAATGTCAAGGTAAATGCATAGCTCTGCAAATGCAAGGCACATTCTCTCTCTCTCAGAACAATCCTCATCGTTTGAGAAATTGACCATCATCTCAGTTTATTAAACAGCACATTTGAGATAGATTTGATCTTTTCAGATATTTTGGTGGGATACTCAACTACGCAGCACGAAACTCGGTGTACTTGCAGCAAAAATAACATTGATAAAGGGAAATAAGATCAAATGATGAGGATGATTATCATAAAATATATTGGCAGAAAAACCATAAAACATTTTGCAAATGGGTGTGTGATAACATGTGTATATATACCAATTTATACCAAATACAAGTCTGGCATGTTTCTTTGCTTTGTATAACCCTCTCATAAACACCAAGTGATAAAACAAAGGGAAATGATGTCTGCCAGAATGTTGGATGGCATACCGAGTGCTGCGGACAAGACGAGCGAGAAGAGTGCGCCTGTCATCTGTTGAAATCGCCATGATTCCTGGAGTCTCAAATTTCTGCCGAATCCATTGGCACTGCTCCAGGTCATTGATAAACATGAACTCCACACCAATGTGTTGGCAGTATGCAGTCTGGATTGGAGGGAGGACTGTCAGTATCCGATGAAAATGTTAATTCTATCTACGTACGTAGTAAGAAGCATGATTGTTATAGCACACTTGCTGGAAAAAAAAAATCATGAAGAAGTGGTCAACTCTATCAGGTCACCAATTAACCAATGCTTCCCAAATAAACACTACCAACAGGATTCCTAGACAGCAAGATAACTTGGAAGGTGACATGCTCAGCAAAGAGATGCGCACATACCTGTCATTTAGGGATGCTCGAAAGGAGAAATCGCTGAAAAGGAGAAATCTTTTTTTTTGGAAGGACAACTCCATTTTAGAGCAGAAGTTCCACATTTCAGAGATTTTTGACAATTTTAGGGGGGGGGTTTGCTTAAAGTGTTTTTAGGAGGCCCAATTCCTCACTGCTTCTTTCCAAATAAATGACCCCATTATTACCTCTGCCACCGAAGGTGAAGGAGGTTATGTTTTCACCCCTGTCTGTCTGTTTGTGTGCAGGATATCTTAAAAAGTTGTGGACAGATTAGATGAAACTTGGTGGACGGTTGGACGTGAGGCAAGGACAAATTGATTCGATTTTGGTGAAGATCTGAATACGAGATTTATTTAATTTTTCAAGTGATTCTTCACCTTTGAGAGATTGGGCCTAAAACGATATAGTAGTGCATCGCATGATATTTCAAAAATGTATTGGGCCTGATATGTTCTCGTGGATCAGGCATTGCGTGGCGGAGGTATGTGCCCCACCGAGTGCCCTTCCAGTTATCATTATTATTATTTGCAGGATCTAAGGCTCATTGACATGCACACACATAAGATAACATTAGACTTAACTTTTTCTTTCAACCATCAAACAAGCACAGCTGGTGACCTTGGGGGAAGTGACAATTTCCTGGAGCACTCTGTGTGCTGGCAAAGGCAGCTTGCAACGTTGCTCTTCTCTCTTCAGTAAGCGGTGCAGTTGAGGATAAATACCCCCCCCCCTTTCCCTGCCTCCATGTCACAGGGTCTGTCCCTGCTCTATCCTTCAAATGATGAACAAGCAAGGAAGCAGCACGTACCATTGTTCAAGTCTTTGGTATGACTTGGCTGAGGAGAGGACATTTTAACCCCAATGCCTTTGGCCCAAAAACAGTAATACTTCCCCTAAAGTACAACCAACAGTAGGTAAACAAATGATCCAAGGTTCAATCCCTGGCTATGTTGATGCAACTGAAACCAATGATGATGTTAGCGGAGTGCACTGTTCAAGCATGAAGTCTTTGAGGGGACAGTGATCCGGCTATTTCATCTCCAAATCACTCCTGGAAGTTCACGATCCCATTGTATCATTTAAAAAAGTATGCCTTCAAACTGGTACTCTCGCCAAATTTCAAATGTCGATGAATTCCTTTTAGCCAAACTCGAATTATGTTCCAGGGAGCTTATGCCAAGGCATGTGGCCCCATCCATCCATGTGGGTGGTGAAATTCTCATGGAACTTGACAAAAAAATTTCCTGTCGCGGTAAATCTCAAGCAATTATTTAAATACAAGAGTGGAAAAGAAATATTTTTCATGGTTGTAGGTACCGTTATTCTCTGAAAAGCAATACAAAAACATTTAATCAACAAACAGGATTAAACAAACAAGCAATTGACCTTTAGAGCAACGCACATTCAACAACGATAAAACACGATTCACAAACACATTGTTAATCCGAGAAATATTGACATTACAAGTTCAAGTGTATCATTACCTCGAGTCGATGTACAATTTCTCGCAAAGAGAGCTCTGGTTTACCACCTCCGATGAAGGTTGTGGTCGGAAGGCGAAACATCTGGTCTAAGCTCTTTTCGCTAAATCCATAAAATCCTGCCGTGAGATGGATGGAAACAATTGAAAATGCAAATGATAAAAACAAATGAAAATTATTTTTGAATTTTGAATGAACAAACGAAATTGGGGTGGGCGGGGGAGGGAGGAGTTATCACATGAGCAGGGTCATGTATTTACAAAAGGGGGTGAAAATAACCAAAACTCAAATCAAGTAAAAGTTGAGAAAAATGAAAAAGATAATTGGCGCAGCATTTAACCCACCAAGTTTATCTGGAGAGGTGATAATGTCAGTGGGTACGTTGGAGCAAAGATCAGCATCCAGAATGCCCAAGGGATCAAGCTTTGCTGCATTGTGACCCCTAATCTGCAAAGATACACTCCACCATCATGGCACAGCACTAAAAAAAACCCCCAAAAAACAAGATTTCAAAGCAAGATAAATTTCCTTGTACTATAATGAGCCATGAACGAAGAAAAATAAAGAAATGAATGAATGAATGAATAAATAAATAAAAAATCTTAGCAATGATACAGTCAATGTGCTCTGCAAAACATCAGCAAATTGGATGCAAGTACTTAATCATAGACACCACCTAGATGAGCAAGATCCGAACACAATCACGAGTGGTTACAAGTGCAGAGCACGAGCTCAGCAGCAGACCTTAAAAAAGGTACCAATTAAGACACGATGCCCTCCCTACTGCAGGTTACCCATTTTGAACCAAGTTCTCTGCCAATATGCCTCAGCTTCGAATGGCCTGCAATAACAGTTCTGGAAATGTCAGTCATGTGGAACGACACAGCTGTAGATGAAATGATAAATGCAACGAGTGGGTAATTGCTCAGGTTTTATTTGTTTTAAACTCGACGAAGAGCTTGTATGTGCATCACATGCATGGCAAACACATTAGGAAACATCAGTGTACTCGTAAATTTACGCGAAGAACATTAGTAGACATTTGGAAAAATTCACCAGAAATGGTATCTATTACAATATATGGTTATGAATTTGCCGGCTGGGTCACGAGGGGCTTCTCGAACCTGCTTCCCGAATTTTGATCCTGAAGCCGACGAGCCACAGACAACTCCGTGGCACGATGGGGGTGCTAAGCAACCATGGACGCCGTCTGAGACGATCAACTTGGGTAGCGTCTCCGCTTCCATTTCCTGTGTTAAACTTCCCGGCAAATTAATCCCCCCAGATAGGGAACCGCGCTCTCGATGCCCCACTCCTATAAATCAAGAACGGCCAAGCTGAACCATAAGTGGGACATCGGCTAGTTTATGACCGTAGCAAAACTCCATTCCACTATTTACAAACTAGTGTCTAACCAAGAGAAAGAGACAAGCGGGCATGTTAGAAACAAATGGTCATTTTAACAAATAAACATGTCTATACATGCATTGCAGTGTCCAAAAGAAAGTCTTACCCTGATACACGCAAGCCCCTAAGACAGTCACCTTGTCATGAAACTACAGACAAAGACGCCTCATTAACCCAGGAAATTAGACAAGTAAGAGTGATAGACAGAGAGATAAAGAAGGCAGGGCTTGTTGGCGATCCCTCACTCACCTGACGTAAGTATGCGGGCTTACGTTGGTCCCAGAGTGAAAGGGGGAGGGGAAGAAAGAAGAGACGGTTATGGTGTGATGCACCATGTAGAGAGAGATGTGGATGTATGCTTCGTAATGCAATAGAAGAAATTGTGAATGTGAATCAGTTTTAGCTCTCATACGAGCCTCGACATCGTATTAAAAATAAAAAAGTAACCCAGCTCTGAACGAGTCAAGGGAGCAACCGTTGATTGCTCTTGTGCGTTCCAAGTGAACGATTAGAAATGGCGAAAGAAAGAGAAAGATTGTGCAAATCAGTGTATGTTTGCCGGCACATCCAGGGAAAGAGCTTCACAGCTCGTCAGCACTCCCCTCGCAGCTGGCTCGAGTGCTCCCTGCAGAGCTCGTCCACCTCGTCCAACAGAGTTTCGCGTCCAACCAGCTCGTTCCTCCAAGATTCCGTCTGGCTCTCGTTGTTCCTTGGACGCACATGACGCTGAGTTCTGGGATGCCGGACTTAAAAAGCCCTTCGAGAGGCGTGGACAGGGACCTAGCACTGCTTGTTCCTCACGGTTGCTGCCTTCTAATTGGAGCATTGCTGTTGTCATGCTGTGCTCATTGGTTCGCCACTGCAGGCACCACGCAGGACCGAGTGGCACCCAAGTGCAATGATGCAGGCGATTGGTAATGGGAGTTTTGTAAAGTGTGTCGTTTATGTGCATGGATACGCTGTAAAGAGGTTCGGAGGAAGGAGAGATTAAGAGAGATGGGGAGAGAGATCAAAGAAGAGTTACAAAAGGGGTTGGGGGGGGGGGGGGTGGTTCGAACCTGCCACACAAACAATGCATTTCCCTGTCCACCGATACAAGGGGAGAGGTAATCTAACTAAACAAAATACTATGGAGATATCTAAACTCCAAGGTTCCTTTATGTGTTGGATGTAACTCCCCACGGTCTTTCAACACCGCAACAATATGTTGACCGTAATCCCCCGTTCTGTTTTCACTAAATTGACTGATCAAAAACTTTGCTTGGATGTCAGACAACATGATGAATAGATGAGTTTCTGACATGCAAGAGGGTGCAGGTGCGAAATATTTCATGTCATCTAACCCAAAGGCTATCGCACTTTGTTTTATCATGACAGGGATGTTACAGTTTTAAACATTGTTCACCCCCATCGTTGGCAACTGTGACATACAATCCCAATTTTGAACACATTTCATCATAGAATCACTGACCAACATTTTTAGAAGTCTTTTTCAGATAAAAATCGATGTTTCCTTTCTTCAGACCATGTATCCACAGAAAAGACCAAAAGGAGGAGAGAGAGGAGATTGGGACCATACTCTGTGCAGAGCATTGGTGCTGCTTAAGCGGTCTCCTTGGCTATTGGGCACAATCCTGGACGGGTCGCCACTCCGACACAGTGTACCAGCATGCTGGAACTCATTTTGCCGACCTCGGAAGGATGACAGGCTGAGTTAACCCCACCTGGTATTAATTCAATACTGAGCGGGATTTCAACTCAGGACCCTAGGATCCAAAGCCTGCAACCCTAACCATTAAGCCAACACCAGGCATACACCAAAAAGACCACACTGCAAACCCTTCCATCTGCGTTCTCAACAACTCTCTCAAAGAAGTTCTGTCACTCAAACTCTTTGGTTTCACTCTGACATGATCTCACTTGGCAATCCACATTTCATAGTTGGCCTCCAAAGCCAGGAATAAACTGGGCATCCTCCATCGTGCAAAGTCCTTCCTTGGCACGTCTGAGCACCGATCCACCTGCAATGCTTTCATCTGCAGCTTGATGGAGGACTGCTTTCCCCTCCAGGCTGGCACCCCTGCCTCACATCTTGCTTACCTTGATGCCATGGAAAGCAAGGCCTTCAAAACCATTGGAATCCCTCGCAATGAAGCCGAGTCTACGGGGGCTGTCACATCGCCATCGCTGACAAGTCGGTGGTCCCTGTTTTCTTCCACCTCCTTTCTGGAAGGTACGTCACCTGGAACGTACCGATCTTTAATATCAGTCAGTGAGTCAGCCAGTGGTTAGAAAGAGCTTTATACTGTATATTATACTAGTGGGGTGTGCTTACACATTGTGTAAGCATACGAACCATGTTTCCCCATCGTCTTCGGTCACTCACCTGTATTCTATTTTTCATATATTTATTCATATTTTCATTTATGGATGCTTTCTGATGGTTCTGTGATTTTTCCTGGTGTATTCGCTCCGATGTCCGTTGGCACACAAAATTACCATCCTTCCCCATTGTCTCGGGTCACTCACCTGCATTTTTTGTGCACCGCTCCTTCCCAATTCCATGTCCAGGCAATGCATGACATCATCGAAGGGCACCGAAGGGAGTACTCAGTTTTTTTACTCCATTTATTGTGTTTTTTTT
>CM068952.1:118927157-118940536 GCA_035128595.1 Eptatretus atami | reverse complement strand
AAGAGAGAGATGCGGCAGGTAATCGACCAAAACTGCTGACCTCCAGCCTGTCTACCCTGACTGCGAGGTCGAAATAAGATAATGACCAGGCATTTTTTGGGTGTGTGTGTTGTTCTGTTTGTGTGGCACCATCCTATATTAGGAGATAATTGTATAGAGTGTTGATTGCTTTCATGTACTGTGCCTGTAATAGTTTCGGGAATAAGTTCTTACACGGTGTCTTTATTGATTGGTTTAATAAATAACGTGTAAATGTTCAGGTTCGTTCCTGTGTTTCTCACCATTGACCCAGCACGTGCGGGCTTGAAAAATAGTGAGGCCGTTTGTCCGAAATTGTCATTTTGGACCGGCGCGGCTTCGTAGATTTCCGCTCGTACGCCGACCCGAGTCGGTAGACAGCGACTCCGTTCAGACAAGCCGCCGAGGGTGGGTGGCTTCCCCGTATTAGACGGCGTGAGTAACTGAGGTAAATTGTGAATAGACAATTAACCCTACCCCACACCGTTGAAATTTGGCGTCCCAGTCCCTAAGGGACTCAATGACTCTTTCGGCAAGTTATCTGAAGGTCACGTACCTTTCAATATTCCGGTGTTCGGTGGGAGACGGCTCCAACCTCTCCGTTGAGCGGTGCGTCACTCACACCGCTCCCGCCCCACAACAATATAACAGCACGATACCATGAATGACCGACGTCAATGAAAGCTGATTACCAAACGGATGTTGATACTTGGGCAGCCGAATTATCCAACAATATAAAAAAAACAAACATAATACCATGAAATGATCGACGAGGTCAAATAAAAGTCGATTACTATATTGATGTTAGATACTGCGCAGCCGATTTACCAACAATAAAGCTGAATACCATGAATGATCGGTGAGGTCAAAATAAAAGCCGATTACTAAATGATGTTAAATATTACATAGCCGATTACCAAAACATACAAAGATGCGACTATGCGCGGACCACACCCTTGTACGTCGTGGAACATCGATTTCTTCGATAAAATAAATGTAGATACAAACTCAATGCAGCTTGACAAACAATGTAAGGTGACATTGCAGTTAAAATGAACAGAAACTACAATCTATCCTATCTTAACGAAGACATGTCCTTTGTGCGTGACTGTTGAGGGCGGGAAGAAAACAATTTGAAAACGCTCCTATTGAACATGAGTCAAAAACGTCGGGGGTTAATAAAGGAATGAACAAAGCGGGAGGGAAGGCCCTACTGCATACTACGAAGAATTAGTAAGAGAAGTGTTCATGTTAGTTTTCCCGCTTGTTTTGTTTTTTTTTTTGTCCGAACAGTGGCTCCACTGAACGGTGCGTTGCATTCTTTCCACGAACCAGATCTTGCAACATAAAAATGCAAACTCATGCTGGTGCTTTTGCAAGGCAGGACATTGCATTCCTGGATCCTCACTACTACCTGGCCATCAATATAATTGCATGAGACATTAAAAGCTCCAACCGGTAACTTGACCAACAGACAATCGTCATCTTCTCCATGGTCAAATTCAAACCGTTTGTCATAAATCTACATGGTGCCACGTGTATTGCCACCTGTTGTAAAAGAGTTACCATATTAAGCTGCACATTACGGAAGAGTTCCACAAGTTATTCCACGTACATTTGCAGTACTTTACTTTATTACACTTTTATACAGGCGTGTGTGCTGTATACAATTGCACCGGAGTTTGAAAATTGCCCCGTGTCCGCCGTGTCCCCCCCCCCCCCTCTTGCCTCAAGTGATGCCAAATGACGGCCGTGCCGTAATGGCAGTGCGTAACCTAGACGAAATGCAACGATTGACGAAATACCCGAGTATTTCAATGAAAATTTGTGAAACTAATGTGTTATGTGTTATATATGTAAAACATTGATTTAATTTGCTTGATTGGAAAAACACCAAGAACGTCCCCTCTTATGTAACGAACGAACGAAGACGTCATTGTCGCCCACCATGGCATTTCGGCGCGAACGCTGAATGCTGAAAAGCTAAGTTCTTTCTTATGGTCCATCAATTCTCTTTAATATTAGCCATGCGCGATGAAGGATTCTCACTTGTTACATAACGTTGTCTTTTTTGTGACCTGGCAACAGTTCTTCGACCACTTGCACTGCTGACCTCCGGTTGATACCTTCCAGTCCTTTGCATTTCTTTCTTGTTCCTTTTGTGGAGTCTATGCTGCCAACGCAGAAGTGTCCTCTTAAGGGAGCTTCTTGTGGAATCATTGCTGAAGTCGACGCGCCGCACACACACACACACACACACACACACACACACACCACACACACACACACACCTCCACCTGTTTGTGGAGGTGGTGTGTGAACCCAGACACTGACAACAATCCGTTGTTCGATGAGTAATGGATTGCTTTTGTATCACCCAATCTGAAAAAATAAAAAAGGAAAAAAGTAAACGGATTAACCCCTACCCAGAAAGACTGTCACAATTTTCACACGGGGTGACGAGACATGTGGCCACCCTGCATGAGGGCAGCAGTAGCCGTCCTGTGCCCCAAGAGATGACGCAACTCACACCCTGGCTTGGAATTGAATGTTACAGATGACTGCTGTAAACACTAAGGGGAATGGTGGGGAGGGTTGGAGCACGTTAATCTACTGATCTACATCTACATACGCAAGCAGGAGCACGTCAGGCTTCGGACCTCAGACAATCACAAATCACAACAGGCTGTTACTTTATAATGTTTTATTTATACCTCTTCTTCTTCTTCTCCCCCCCCCTTCTATACCTCTTCTTCTTCTTCTTTTTCCCCCCTTCTGCCACCCTCGACCAGCAACAACCTCACAGTACATTCCAACGGCCGAACCACAGGCCCAAAAGCCTCAGATACGTCATCGCAACCACTCGGATTCTTTCGTGGGCGCGACTTTCTGTTCAAATGCATTCCCATTGAGGTTACCGTGACATTGAGGCCTAGCTAGGCTAGAAAGCTTCTCATTGGTTTGACGTAAAATATATTAAATAATGGATTCATCTACTACGTCACATCGATCGTTCGACGTATGAACAAAACCCGGCCAGACAAAACAACCAAAAACAAATCCATCGCTCGATGTTTGCTTCGACACGTGGGGAGCGCGACGTGTTTGATTAAATAGTCAATGGGATCGAACTAATTCGGTGAAAAATAGAAGGTGGAAAACAAATGAATAAATAAATAAATAAATCTCGCGCGGTACGAAACACGTCGACCGGAAGAAAGCGGTCACGTGATCGCCGGGTTGTCATTCGCGATCGCGAGGCGGTTCGAGGTACGAGGGAAGGAAGGTGTTGTGCGCGTGTTCTCTCAGGTAAAAGCAGGTGATGTGCTGAACCCGCTGCACGAACCTCGTCCGGTCCCGGTCTGCGGTCTCGGTCTCCGGTCCCGGTCCGGCGCAATTGGGAAGACACTCTACTGTACGAGTCGACCTTTATGATGCGTCCTTTAGTTATGGCCGTGTAACAAGTGCGCTGCGGTTGCATCCGTGGCGTGTTGATACCTGCCGACCGTGTAGCGTTTTACGTTTTGCACACGTCATTTACCTGTAGCGACGTCACGGGCGGCGCTGCGATCCCCGCGTGCGTGACGCATGATCGTGAATGCCTGGAATGCTGAATGTACGTGTCTCGGGAGGAGGAAAGGAACGCGTCTGGCTGTGGATATATTTGTGCTGTGAATACCAAATGCGTCACATGTTTGGCTTGTGAGCGTGCAGGGGAGCTTGGTGTCGTGCAGGGAACTATTAAAAGTCATGCCGTTTACCCCCAAGGTCGTGACCCCAAAGGTCATCGGTACCACACGACACGAGGTGATAGATGTCACGTTGCTATGGGTCACCGGTACCACGACACCAGGTGGAAGATGTCCACATTGCTATGGCACCGGTACCCACGACACCAGGTGGAAGATGTCCACGTTGCTATGGGTCCACCGGTACCCGGCACGACACCAGGTGGATAGATGTCCACGTTGCATGGGTTCACGGTACCACGACACCCAGGTGGATCGATGTCCACGTTGCTATGGGTCACCGGTACCATGACACCAGTGGATCGATGTCCACGTTGCTATGGGTCACCGGTACCATGACACCAGGTGGATCGGATTCCACGTTGCTATGGGTCACCCGGTAACCACGGACACCACAGGTGGATCGATGTCCCACGTTGCTATGGTCACCGGTACCCACGACACCAGGTGGATAGATGTCCACGTTGCATGGGTCACTGGTACCATGACACCAGGTGGATAGATGTCCACCATTGCCATGGGTCACCGGGTACTACGACACCAGGTGGATAGATGTCCACGTTGCTATGGGTCAGCCGGTACCGCACAGACACCAGGTGGATCGATGTCCACGTTGCTATGGGTCACCGGTACCACACACCAGGTGGATAGATGTCCACGTTGCTATGGTCACCGGTAACCACGACAAACCAGGTGGATCGATGTCCACGTTGCTATGGGTCACCGGTACCACGACACCAGGTGGATCGATGTTCACGTTGCTATGGGTCACCGGACCACGACACCAGGTGGATAGATGTCCACGTTGCCATGGTCACCGGTACACGACACTAGGTGGATAGATGTCCACGTTGCCATGGGTCACCGGTACCAACGACACCAGGTGGATAGATTCCACGTTGCTATGGGTCACCGGTACCACGACACCAGGTGATAGATGTCACGTGCCATGGGTCACCGGTACCACGACACCAGGTTGGATCGATTCCACGGCCAGGGTCACCTTGTGTTCGTGTTGACGGTGTATATGTCGTCCGTAACGGTGCAAACGGGTGTATAAATAAACCGCTGGAACAGGTGCGTGAGCACGGCCCACGATTGGTGCGTATAAGACGGTTCGTTGAACGTTATAATTGTTTATAAGGTTGTCTGAGGCAATAACTGGACAACGAAGGTGGCTGAATCGCCCAATTTGGCACACAGCTGATGTTGTGAATTTCTTGGATTACCTGTCACCATGTGCATCGCATGGTGTGTGATTATTGCAATGTGTGTGTGGTATGTTTTTTATCCCCACCGCGTGGCGGAAGGGGGATATTGTTATCATATGAACTCTGTGCCAAACTTGGCAAACCGAGCTGCTCATATTGTCAAGTTTTATGAACTAGAGGCACCTGCTACCTCGGGAGCGCCATGGGGGTCAAGTTGTTATCCTGTGATTATTTTAATGCCGTGTCGGCATTATTTTCTGGAAAGCGTGGCTGTGCCGCTGATGTGCCCGTTACCAGTAAGCTGGAACTCATTTGCTGACCTCAGAAGGATGATGTGCTCAGTTAACCCACCTGGTGTTATTGTGACTGCACAACAGACGCTTGAACTCAGATCCGAAGATCTGAAGCCAGCCACCTTGACCGATATTGGCACACACACACACGGTGCTATTGTTACGGGGCCGGGTACGGTGGCAAGCACAACCGCTAGAGGGAGCAGTAGAGTCGGCTCACCACACACCGGAATTGAGGTCGTGCCTTTTGGATAAGTCGAAAGGCACGGGTCCCTTACTGGACCATGAATCGCCAATAATTTGACCGCGTGGGGTAGGGTCAATTGCCAAACTTACAATAACCTAATTACCCACGCAGACAAAGCTACCGGGGAATTCACACCCTCGACGGACCTCGAGCGGAAGGAGCCGTTACCGAGCCCGGAACCGTGTGTTAAACGAGCGGAGAATACCAAGGCCCGTCGGACCAAATGAACAATTTACGGCCTCGCTATTTCTCAATACACACCGTGCCAAGCCAATGAAAGAAACACAGAAATGAGCTGGCACATTTAACAAAAGGGATATTTATTTATAATTGGGCAGGGGAGCACGCAAGAAGGCAGAGTTAACCGAATAATGAAGGAATAGCAATTATGTGCAAGCACTTATGGTTATACTTTATAGACTGGCGCCAACAAACACACCACACGTACCACCCAAAAAGAAACGGACCCATCAGGTCTTATTGGAGGTCAGAGCCTATTCTTGGACCTTTTCGCCTCGTGGGTCTTCGACGATCCGGTGTGGCAGGACTCGAACCCGCCACACAATGCCGCTCCAAGCCCAGCAGGCGACCCTCGCGGGAACAGGCTCGCAGGCACACAGGCCACAAGAGAAGACGCTCTGTTGGCGGGATCCCAGGAAGGCGACGACTGCTTCAGAAGACCACCAGGCATCTGAAGACCGAAGACCAGAAGACAACCACTCTACCTTTGGCCCACGCACGCTTCTCTATCCCATTTGGGGACGAAGCAGAGCGTAACGCTTGTGCCCATATTTGGGGCGAACCCAGAGCGTAACGCATGTGCCCATATTTGTGGCGAAGCCAGAGCGTAACGCTTGTGCCCATATTTGGGGCGATGCCAGAGCGTAACGCTTGTGCCCATATTTGGGGCGAAGCCAGACGTAACGCTTGCCATATTTGGGCGAAGCCAGAGCGTAAGCTTGTGCCCATATTTGGGGCGAAGCCCCAGAGCGTAACGCTTGTGCCCATATTTGTGGCGAAGCCAGAGCGTAACGCTTGTGCCCATATTTGGGGCGAAGCCAGAGCGCGTAACGCTTGTGCCCATATTTGGGCGAAGCCAGAGCGAACGCTTTGTGCCCATATTTGGGCGAAGCAGAGCGTAAACGCTTGTGCCCATATTTTGGGGCGAAGCCAGAGCGTAACGCTTGTGCCCATATTTGGGGCGAAGCAGAGCGTAACGCTTGTGCCCATATTTGGGGCGAAGCCAGAGCGTAACGCTTGTGCCACAATAAGTTGGGGGCGAAGCCAGAGCGTAACGCTTGTGCCCATATTTGGGCGAAGCCAGAGCGTAACGCTTGTGCCCATATTTGGGCGAAGCAGAGCGTAACCTTGTGCCCATATTTGGGCGAAGCCAGAGCGTAACGCTTGTGCCCCATATTTGGGGCGAAGCACAGAGCGTAACGCTTGGCCCATATTTGGGCGAATCCAGAGCGTAAACGGCTTGTGCCCATATTGGGGCGAAGCAGAGCGTAACGCTTGGCCCATATTGGGGCGAATCCAGAGCGTAAGGCTTGTGCCCATATTTGGGGCGAAGCCAGCACACCAACGTCCAGAGAAACCCCGCCTAGCACACTGGACTCCTTCCACTACGTGCTGACATGCACGTGTGCAATGTGTGCCGGTGGAATGATGGTGGAAGAAAGCGAGGGCAGGTGTCGTTGTTGTTGTGTTGGTAATTTAAATCCTAACTATCAATATACTCACCGCGCACGTACAATTAATCACCCATTAAAACATAGGACGGGACCCTAACTAGAAACACATATTACCGACATAGCTGATCTGTAGGACTGGCTGTTGTGTGCAGTAAGCTTCCAAATTCGCAACACTACTTTTCCACATAGCATACAATAAAGCCTTCAACCTGACGGAGGTTAATTCCTGGAAAATGTTGCAATATTCAAAACTGCGATGTTAAAACCTTTTCCTTTGTGGAAAAGGGAGTTAGGTTCCGTGGCCATTGAGGAAGGTGGGCGGCAGTCAAAAATCAACCCATCACAATTGAAAGAAGCGTGTAAAAAATATAAATCTGCTTTACGATGAAGTCTCCTGCTGCTTTGATGCAGACTTAAAGTTCAAAAGCATATTTAACATGGCCCTTCCCTTCTATAATTTGTCTAAAGTCCCCCACCTCTCTCTTGTCTCTCTGATGTACCATACTCATCACAGAGTGTTGTGGCTGCCTCCGACGCAGCTTCCTGAGCAAGGGTAATACTGGATGCTTTGGCATTGAATTACCAGCAGTAGTTGGGGCAGAAATTTGTTCATGGTGCCGGCGATAACTCGTCACTCTTCGCAAAGGACACTGGGATATTTAAGCCCAGCAAACTAATGCTGCAGATGGACGCCCAGGTATAACATCGATCCGAGGAACGGCACACACATTGATGAATCACCCACCTGTGAAACGCGATGATGGTGATGGCTTGGAGGCGAATGTGTGAACCCCCAAAGTACCCACCATTACTCCCTTTGACTAATCTCAATAGCTTCCCTTTGTAATCTGCCAATGTTTCTCTTATAAAAGGTTCTGCAGCTCTGAAACGCGCTGCACTTGCTTCACCACTGACAACAGTTTTCCTCTGGGAGCCATGGATAGAATCACTCGGGGCAATAACAACCGAAAACAAAGGACTTGATTACAATTCCACAAACGCAGTGTTGATGCAGACATAGGTACAGTACTGTAGTGCGCGTGTCTCAAGTTACCACCTCACCACGGAAGTGCCGCTGATTACAACTATAGTGGTAAAATCGAAACTGTTTAACCATCACTTTCCTCATCGTTTACACCTTCAGCATCATTGTATACGGTGCATGAGATCAGAAACAAAAGGCTCGTGGTGGGAGATAACCGCCACAACTCTGCTCTAATCCGCGATTCGTTGAAATCCACGATATTTAAAGAAATACTGTACATACGTACATGCATAACATTATTTGTAAGCAGACTACCCACCCTTCAGGCCATCTTGTTCCAAGCGTGCAACATGTTTTTCTGGCACATCCCTTTATTTGGGTGGTGTATAGGCAACAGATTGTCCCAACAATATTTAAAAAATGACCCTGGGTTAACGTCCATGAAGTGAACTGTTGTACTGCTTGTGTGCACCCAGTGCCTTCAGAAAGATATCACGTCCCTCGACTTTTATCACGTTTTCTTGTGTTGCAGCCGAATTTAAAAATTGATAAAGTTAAAAAAAAATTTTATATCACTGATCGACACAAAATACCCGATAATGAACAAAGTGAAAACGTGTTTTTAGAATTTTTTTACAAATTAATTGAAAATGAAAAGCTGAAATATCTTGTGTCAATAAGTATTTCAACCCCTGAGTCAACACTTTGTAGAAGCGCCTTTGGCAGCGATTACAGCTTCGAGTCTTCTGGTATGTCTGTATCAGCTTTGCACATCTGGATTTGGGACTTTCTCCCATTCTTCCTTGCAGACTTGCTCAAGCTCTGTCAAGTTGGATGGGAGTAATGGGTGAACAGCAATCTTCAGTGATGCCTAGTGTTGGCCTAATGGTTAGAGTGGTGGCCTTGGGATCCGTGAGGATACTCGAGTTCAAATCCCCCTCAGCTGTTGAATTAATACCAGGTGGGGTTGACTCGGCCTGTCATCCTTCCGAGGTCGAAAAATGAGTGCCAGCTTGCTGTTATCCTGTGTCGGAGTGACGACCCGTCCCAGGATTGTGCCCAATAGCCAAGGAGACTGCTTAGGCAGCACCAACGCTCTGCACATAGTATGGTCAATGGATGGATGGAATCTTCAAGTCTTCCAAAGATTATAATCAATGGGCTTTAGCTGGGGTACTTGAGATGAGTGAGGACTTTCACATTCTTGTTCTGAAGCACATTCCAGTGTTGCTTTGGCTGTAAGCTTGGGGTCATTGTTCTGTTGGAATGTAAATCTTCACCACAATCTGAGGTCTTTTGCACTCTGAAGTAGGTTCTCCTCAAGGATTTGTCTATAATTTCACTCCATTCATTGTTCCCTCTTTCCTTACAAGTCTCCCAATCCCTGCTGCTGAAAAGCATCCCCATAGCATAATGCTGCCACCACCATGCTTTACGGTAGGGTTGGTGTTAGAAGGGCGATGAGCTGTGTTCGGTTTCCCATCAGACGTCGTGCTTTCCATGTCATCAAGCCAAAGAGTTCAATTTTCATCTCGACAGAAACATAATCATTTGCTTGTGCTCGGGTCTTTCACGTGCCTTTTTTACAAACTCCTGGCATGCTGTCATGTGCCTTCTTCTCAGGAGTGTCTTCCGTCTGGCCATTCTCCCATATGTCCTAGATTTGTGAAGTGCTGCAGAAACTGTTGTCGCTTCCAGCAGGTTCTCCCATCTCAGCCAAAAGAACTCTGGTTCTATCAGAGTGATCATTGGGTTCTCGTCACCTCCTGACGAAGGTCCGTTTTGCAAGGTTGCGTCAGTTTGGTTGGACGGTCAGCTCTAGGAAGAGTCTGGGTTGTTCCATATTATTTCCATTTCCTAATGATGGAGCTCTCACTGTGCTATTGGGAACTTTCAACACTCTAAGAAATTGTTTTATACCCGTCCCCAGATCTATGCCTCCTCCAAATCTATCTCGGAGTTCTAATGGACAGTTCCTTGGACTTCCTGGTAGAGTTTTCTAAGCTATTGAGCTCCAATTTGGAATGTCATAGCAAAAGGGATGAATTCTCATTGACACTAGATATTTCAGATTTTCAATTCTGCTAATTTTGTAAAAATTTCTCAAAACATGTTTTCACTTTGTCATTATGGGGTATTAGTGTTATCGTGATAATTTTTTTTTTTAATTTAATCCATTTTAAATTCATGCTGTAACTGTGTAACACAACAAAAGTGACAAAAGTCATGACAAGATGTGGTGAAAAAAAACAAACTTTTCCTTTTTTTTTCCAAAACTTTATGGAATCGAACGAAACTTGCACAATGCACAACTTCAGGGTGACTTTCTTAATCCTTGAAAGTTTCATCTTTCTACGTCAAATCCTCTCGGAGGAGTAAGAGGATACATACATCATACATACAGTGGCCTGTAAAAGTATTCACCACTACTCATAATTCCACATTTAGATGAATTGTTAGTTACATAAAAACAATTTTTCCAATTAATTGTTTTAATTCATAACTGAAGAGATAAAACCAAACACTGTTATCGTTGAAAGGAAGTTACATGTCAGGAATACCTGCAAAAAACATGTACAAATCAAAATTCACGTGGTTGTAAAAATATTCAGCCCTTAGGTCAGTACTTGGTGGAAGCACCTTTTGCAGCAATGACGAGGCTACAAGTCTTTTTGGGTCGGTCTCTATCAGCTTTGTACAGCGAGAATGGTGAAGATCTTTGTTCCATTCTTTTCACGTGAAAATTGCTCTAGTTCTGTCAAGTTTGATGAGGATCATCGATGGACTGTAATCTTCAAGTCTCGCCATAAATGTCCAATTGGGTTCAAGTCAGATTTTGACTCGACCACTCAAGAACATTGTTACGGTTCTAGGACCGTTGCATACAAACATACAGTTGTCCCCAAGTCAGTTATTCCATTAAGTATATGTATAGATAGAACCCCTCCTTGTGTGTAGTGGGAAAGCAACCAGAGAGTTGGTGTCAAAAGCCACCCAATGCTTGCCTGTTTATACATTTATCGTTTTTAATAATATTTTTTATAAAAGCATTGCAGTGAAGTCTGATCCAAATAATTTTAAAGCAATATAGTGTATTGTATATTGTAATCAGTAAACTAGTACACATATTAAATGAATGGCAAGCGTCTAGTATAAACAGGCGAGCATTGGTGGCTTTACACCATCTTAGGTGAAATTTAATTTTTTTTTAAAAATCATTTATTATTTCAACTTCACTACACCAAGTATACCCCAAAGGAACCTCCATGCAAAATATCAGCATCCTAGTACACACATTAAATGAATGGCAAGCTCTAAAAAATAACTTGCACCAAAAACTTTAACGTTGATGTGCTACAAAAAAGTTAAGTTCAAAACGGGTCAAAAATTTAAAACATTGAAATATATTTTTTAATTCCAACTTCACTGCATCAATAGTAATACCCCAAAGGAACCTCCATGCAAATATCAGCATCCTAGTACACATATTAAATGAATGCAAGCTTCTAAATTACTTGCACCAAAAACTTAAACATTTTCACGGCTCGCGCTCACCGCCGGGGGTATCGCTATAGCTCTCATGTTCTTTGAACAGGCGAGCTAAAAGGGGTGCGTTGCGATGTTTTTTTTAGTTGGGTTTATAAATCATTTCTCCCCTTTTATTTGCTACTCTCCGCATGGGCTGAAAAACGCTTGTTCGCCTACTCGCCCAACCGGCGACTCGCTGTCTGAGGCAAAATCCTCTTGCAGTAGTTCCTTTTGTGCGAGTCCGCATGTGTGGAGTGGGCGGGCTTCCCGGTATGGCCGAATCCTGCCCAGAAAGGTGGACCCATGGAAGCCCCGTCCAATCAAGGCGGACAGTGATGTCAGCTCCACCAAGGCCCCTCCCCGCTGAGGGAGAAATATAAATTACGAAGTGTGCTGAACAGTTGGGGGGGCTGAGAGAGTTCGTGGAGGGAGCATTGGAGTGAGGAGCGTTGGAGAGTGAGACAGTTCGTCGGCTGGTAGTGAAAGAAGGAGAAAGCCTTGATCCTTGCCTCGGACTCCGCTCTACTCGACCCGGCTCCTTCGCCGACACGGTCTCCACGCGGGTGGCCGTGACCGAGCCACACGACCATTGACAGTGCCGCACCATGGAGCATTCCTTTCCCCGGAACTCAGGTTCCAAGAACTGCGACCTCAACACTCCTCTCCTGGCTGAAAAAGTCCTTTGCCATTCAACTGGGTTATTTTGTCAGTGTGTGGCGCCAGTCCATTAAGTAGAAACTGTACAAGTTATTCGAACCTTGTAAATCTCACCTGTATTATTCTCGCGACAAGTCTGCTCTGTGTCTGCTTTATAAGTTGCTGTAAAATTGTCGCACTACATCTTTCTCCCATCTTCCCTGCATAACATCCCCAATAAACCTGTTACCTGTACTACATAACTTTCCTCGCTTATATTGTAAATAAATTATTGTAGAAATGTTCCAGTTCGTTTTGTCTTTTCCTTCATTGGTCCAGCATGGTTCGGATCTAAGTTTAGCCGGGTCTTATCCCCGATAATCTGTTCATTCAAGCCGCTACGTCCTTGGTAGTTCCGCTCGGCTGCATCTGATCCGGAGTTAGTAGTTGGTACTCTACCGTAGTTGTAGAGTGACCCGGTTCGGGCAAGGCGTACCGAGGGCTGGTTCCCCGGTAGACGACACTCTCCGTGGTTAATTAGGTAAATGGTTAGAGACAAAAAGACCCTACGCTACGCGGTGGAGGTATTGGCGTCCACGGTCGGCTAAGCGACCCGCCACGTCACGGAATTATCCGGAGCGACGGCCTACAATCCAGGAGGTGGTGGGAGATGACGTAACTTCCCCCACCTAGCGGTCGTCTCTGCCACCAGTCCCGGCCCGCAAAATATTTAACTTATTCAGCCATTCCAGTGTGGCTTTAGCTTTGTGCTTCGGATCGTTTCCTGCTGAAATGAGAATCTCCTACCCAGTTTCAGATTCATGGCTGACTCGAGCAGGTTTTCATCAAGGATTCTCCTGTACTTTGATTGAGCCATGGACGCCAATACCTCCACCGCGTAGCGTAGGGTCTTTTTGTCTCTAACCAATTTACCTAATTAACCACGGAGTGTCGTCTACCGGGGAACCACGCCCTCGGTACGCCTTGCCCGAACCGGGTCACTCTACCAACTACGGTA
>CM068952.1:118916335-118927132 GCA_035128595.1 Eptatretus atami | reverse complement strand
AACAAGAGAGATGGAAGTCCGACGGCACACACACCACCACCACAACACACACACAACACACACACACACACCTCACCTGTTTGTGGAGGTGGTGGTGAACCCAGACTGACAACAACGTTGTTCGATGGAGTAATGGCATTGCTTTTGTATCACCCAATCTGAAAAAATAAAAAAGAAAAAAGTAAACGGATTAAAAAACCCTCCACCAACAGAAAAAAGAACTGTCACAATTTTCACACGGGGTGACGAGACTATTGTGGCCACTCCTGCATGAGGGCAGCAGTAGCCGTCCTGTGCCCGCCAAGAGAGACGCAACTCACACCCTGGTGCTTGGAATTGAATGTTACAGATGACTGCTGTAAACATAAGGGGGAATGGTGGGGAGGGTTGGAGCACGTATCTACTGATCTACATCTGACATAGAAGCAGGAGGCACGTCAGCTTCGGACTCAACATCACAAATCACAACAGGCTGTTGACTTTATAATGTTTATTTTAATACTCTTCTTCTTCTTCTCCGCCCCCCCTTCTATACTCTTCTTCTTCTTCTTTTTCCCCCTTCTGCCACCCTCGACCAGCAACAACCTACAGTCCCAATTCCAACGGCCGACCACAGGCCAAAGCCTCAGATACATCATCGCAACCACTCGGAATTCTTTCGTGGGCGCGACTTTCTGTTCAAATGCATTCCCATTGAGGTTACGCGTGACATTAGAGGCCGTAGCTAGGCTAGAAAGCTTCTCATTGGTTGACGTAAAAATATATAAATAATGATTCATCTACTACGGTCAACATCGATCGTTCGACGTATGAACAACCCGGCGAGACAGACAAAACAACCAAAAAATCCATCGTCGATGTTTGGTCTCGACACGTGGGAGCGCGAGTGTTTGATTAAATAGTCAATGGGAATCAACTAATTCGGTGAAAAAATAGAGGTGAACAAATGAATAAATAAATAAATAAATCTCCGCGGTACGAAACACGTCGACCGGAAGAAAAGCGGTCACGTGATCGCCGGTTGTCATTCGCCGAATCGCGAGGCGGTTCGAGGTACGAGGGAAGGAAGGTGTTGTGCGCGTGTTCTCTCGGGTAAGCAGGTGTGTGCTGAAACCCGCTGCACGAACCTCGGTCCGGTCCGCGTCGCGGTCGTCGGTCGCGGTCCCGGTCTCGGGCCCGGTCCGGCAATTGGGAAGACACTCTACTCTGTACGAGTCCCCCCGACCTTTATGATTCGTTCCCTTTAGTTATGGCCGTGTAAAAGTGGCGCTGCGGTTTGCATCCGTGGCGTGTTGATACCTGCCGACCGTGTAGCGGTTTACGTTTTGCACACGTCATTTACACTGTAGCGACGTCCACGGAGGGCGCTGCCGATCCCCGCGTTGCGTGAGCTATGATCGTGAAATGCCTGGAATGCTTGAATGTACGTGTCTCGGGGAGAGGAATAGGAATCGCGTCGGGCTTGTTGATATATTTAGTGCTGTGAATACCAAATGCTCACATGTTTGGATGTGAGCGTGCAAGGGGGGCTTGGTGTCGTGCAGGGAACTATTAAAGTCATGCCCGTTTAGCCCCCGAAAGGTCTACCCAAGGTCACGGTACACCACGACACCAAGGTGATAGATGTCCACGTTGCTATGGGTCACCGGTACCACGACACCAGGTGGATAGATGTTCCATTGCTTATGGTAGGTCGACACACGGTAAATGCCAACGTGATGCCACCGGTACACGACGGTGGATCAGATGGTGCCACGTTCCATGGGTTCACCGGTACGCACGACACAGGTTGGATCGATGTTCCACGTTGCTATGGGTTCACCGGTAACCACTGACACCAAGGTGTAGATGTCACGTTGCTATGGGTCACGGTACGATGACACCAGGTGGATCGATGTCCACGTGCATGGGTCACCGGTACCACGACACCAAGGTGGATACGATGTCCACATTGCTATGGGTACACCGGTAAACCGCCTACGACACCAGGTGGATGATGTCCCACGTTGCTAGTCACGGTCCAACCCGGTGGGAAAGCCCATGCAGGTAACACCGTACGTCGACACAGTTGATGTCCACGTTGCTAATGGTCAACGGTACCATGACACCATGGTGGATCGATGTCCGACGTTGCCTATGGTTCACCGGTACCGACGACACAGGTGGATAGATGTCCCACTTTGCTATGGGTCAGCCGGTACCAACGACACCAGGTGGATCGATGTCCACGTTGCTATGGGTCACCGGTACCACGACACCAGGTGGATCGATGTCCACGGTTGCTATGGGTCACCGTACCTCCGACACCAGGTGATAGATGTCCACGTTGCTATGGGTCACCGGTACGACAGATCAGTTCACGTTCATGGTACGGACACCCGTATTGATGTCCACGTTGCCATGGGTCACCGGTATCCACGACACCAGGTGGATAGATGTCCAGTTGCTATGGTCACCGGTACAAGACACACAGGTGGATAGATGTCCGCACGTTGCCATGGGTCACCGGTACCACGACACCAGGTTGGATGCGATGTCGCACGTTGCCGAGGGTTCCTGGTGTTTTCGTGTTGACGGTGTATATGTCGTCCGTACGGTGCAAACGGGTTGTTATAAACCGCTGGACAGGTGGGGAGAGGGCCACGGCCCACGATTGGTGGCGTTATAAGACGGTTCGTTGACGTTTATAATTGTTTTATAAGGTTGTCTGAGCAATAACTGGACAACGAAAGGTGGCTTAATCGCCCAATTTGGGCACACGAGCTTGATGTTGTGAATTTCTTGGATTACCTGTCACATGGCATGCATGGTGTGTGAATTATTGCAATTTGTGTGTGGTATGTTTTTTATCCCCACCGCGTGGGCGAAGGGGGATTTGTTATCAATATGAAGCTCTGTGCCAACGCTTGGCAAACCGAGCTGCTTGCATATTGTCAAGTTTTATGAACTAGAGGCACCCTGCTACCTCGGGAGCGGCCATGGGGGTCAATGTTTGTTATCCCTGTGATTATTTTTAATGCCGTGGTTCGGCATTATTTTCTGGAAAGCGTGGCTGTGCCCGTGATGTGCCCGTTACCAGTAAGCCTTGGAACTCAATTTGCTGACCTCAGAAGGATGATGTGCTCAGTTAACCCACCTGGTGTTATTGTGACGCAAACAGACGCTTGAACTCAGGATCCGAAGATCTGAAGCAGCCACCTTGACCGATATTGGCACACACACACACGGTGCTATTGTTACGGGCCCGGGTACGGTGGCAAGCACAACCGCTAGAGGGAGCAGTAGAGTCGGCTCCACGCGAACACGGAATTGAAGGTCGTGCCTTTTGGATAAGTCGAAAGGCACGGGTCCCTACTGGACCATGATCGCCAATAATTTTGACCGCGTGGGGTAGGGTCAATTGCCAAAACTTAATATCCTAATTACCCACGCAGACAAAGCTACCCGGGGAATCACACCCTCGACGGACCTCGAGCGGAAGGAGCCGTTACCCGAGCCCGAACCGTGGTGTAACACGAGCGGAGAAATACCAAAGGCCCGTCGGACCAAACTGAACAATTTACCGGCCTCGCTATTCTTCTCAATACACACCGTGCCAAGCCAATGAAAGAAACACGAAATGAGCTTGGCCATTTAACAAAGGGATATTTTATTTATAATGTGGGCAGGGGAGCACGCAAGAAGGCAGAAGTTAACCGAATAATGAAGGAATAGCAATTATGTGCAGCACTTATGTAGTTTTACTTTATAGACTGGCGCACAACAACAACAGCACGTACAACCCAAAAAGAAACGGATCGCCATCATGGTCTTATTGGAGGTCAGAAGCCTATTCTTGACCTTTTCGCCTCGTGCGTCTTCGACGATCCGGTGTGGCAGGACTCGAACCCGCCACACAATGCCGCTCCAAGCCCAGCAGGCGACCCTCGGGGAACAGGCTCGCAGGCACACAGGCACAAGAGAAGACGCTCTGTTGGCGGGATCCCAGGAAGGCGACGACTGCTTCAGAAGACCACAAGGCATCTGAAGACCGAAGACCAGAAGACACCACTCTACTTTTGGCCCCACGCACGCTTCTCTTATCCCATTTGGGGCGAGCGCAGAGCGTAACGCTTGTGCCCATATTTGGGGCGAACCCAGAGCGTAACGCATGTGCCCATATTTGTGGCGAAGCCAGAGCGTAACGCTTGTGCCCATATTTGGGGCGATGCCAGAGCGTAACGCTTGTGCCCATATTTGGGGGCGAAGCCAGAGCGTAACGCTTGTGCCCATATTTTGGGGCGAAGCCAGAGCGTAACGCTTGTGCCCATATTTGGGGCGAAGCCAGATGCGTAACGCTTGTGCCCATATTTGTGGCGAAGCCAGAGCGTAACGCTTGTGCCCATATTTGGGGTCGAATGCCAGAGCGTAACGCTTGTGGCCCCATATTTGGGGCGAAGCCAGAGCGTAACGCTTGTGCCCATATTTGGGCGAAGCCAGAGCGTAACGCTTGTGCCCATATTTTGGGGCGAAAAGCCAGAGCGTAACGCTTGTGCCCATATTTGGGCGAAGCCAGAGCGTAACGGCTTGTGCCCATATTTGGGGCGAAGCCAGAAGCGTAACGCTTTGGCCCATATTTGGGGCGAAGCCAGAGCGTAACGCTTGTGCCCAATAATTTGGGGCGAAGCCAGAGCGTAACGCTTGTGCCCAAATTTTTTTTTGGGGCGAAGCCAGAGCGTAACGCTTGTGCCCATATTTGGGCGAAGCAGGCCGTAACGCTTGTGCCCATATTTGGGGCGAAGCCAGAGCGTAACGCTTGTGCCCATATTTGGGGCGAATCCAGAGCGTAAGGCTGTGCCCATATTTGGGGCGAGCAGAGCGTAACGCTTGTGCCCATATTGGGGCGATCCAGACGTAGGCTTGTGCCCATATTTGGGGCGAAGCCACACAACAACGTCCAGAGAAACCCCGCCCTAGCACACTGGACTCCTTCCACGTACGTGCTGACATGCACGTGTGCAATGGTTGCCGGTGGAATGATGGTGGAAGAAAGCGAGGGCAGGTGTCGTTGTTGTTGTTGGTAATTTAAATCCTAACTATCAAATAACTCACCGCGCACGTACAATTAATCACCCATTAAAACATAGGACGGGACCCTAACTAGAAACACATATTACGACATAAGCTGATCTGTAGGACCTGGCTGTTGTGTGCAGTAAGCTTCCAAATTCGCAACACATTTTCCACATAGCATACAATAAAGCCTTCAACCTGACGGAGGTTAAATTCCTGGAAAATGTTGCAATATTCAAAACTGCGATGGTTAAAACCATTTTCCTTTGTGGAAAAGGGAGTTAGGTTCCTGGCCATTGAGGAAGGTGGGCGGCAGTCAAAAATCAACCCATCACAATTGAAAGAAGCGTGTAAAATAAATATAAATCTGCTTTACGATGAAGTCTCCTGCTGCTTTGATGCAGACTTAAACGTTCAAAAGCATATTTAACATGGCCCTTCCCTTCTATAATTTGTCTAAAGTCCCCACTCTCTCTTGTCTCTCTTGATGTACCATACTCATCACAGAGTGTTGCTGCTGCCTCCGACGCAGCTTCCTGAAGCAAGGGTAATACTGGATGCTTTGGCATTGAATTACCAGCAGTAGTTGGGGCAGAAATTTGTTCATGGTGCCCGGCGATAACTCGTCTACTCTTCGCAAAGGACACTGGGATATTTTAAGCCGCACAACTAATGCTGCAGATGGACGCCCAGGTATAACATCCGATCCGAGGAACGGCACACACATTGATGAATCACCCACCTGTGAAACGCGATGATGGTGATGGCTTGGAGGCGAATGTGTGAACCCCAAAGTACCCACCATTACTCCCTTTGACTAATCTCAATAGCTTCCTTTGTAATCTGCCAATGTTTCTCTTATAAAAGGTTCTGCAGCTCTGAAACGCGCTGCACTTGCTTCACCACTGACAACAGTTTTTCTCTTGGGAGCCATGGATAGAATCACTCGGGGCAATAACAACCGAAAACAAAGGACTGAATTACAATTCCACCAAACGCAGTGTTGATGCCGACATAGGTACAGTACTGTAGTGCGTGCGTGTCTCAAGTTACCACCTGCACCACGGGAGTGCCGCTGATTTACAACTATAGTGTAAAATCTAAACTGTTAACCAATCACTTTTCTCCATCGTTTAACGCTTCAGCATCATTGTTACGGTGCATGAGATCAGAAACAAAAGGCTCGTGGTGGGAGATAACCGCCACAACTCTGCTCGTAATCCACGATTCGTTGAAATCCACGATATTTAAAGAAATACTGTACATACGTACATGCATACATTATTTGTAAGCAGACTACCCACCCTTCAGGCCATCATTGTTCCAAGCGTGCAACATGTTTTTCTGGCACAGTCTTTATTTGGGTGGTGTATAGGCAACAGATTGCTCCCAACAATATTTAAAAAATGACCTGGGTTACGTCCATGAAGTGAATGTGTACTGCTTGTGTGCACCCAGTGCCTTCAGAAAGTAATTCACGTCTCGGACTTTTATCACGTTTTCTTGTGTTGCAGCCTGAATTTAAAAAATTGATAAAGTTAAAAAAATTTTTTATCACTGATCGACACAAAATACCCGATAATGAACAAAGTGAAAACGTGTTTTTAGAATTTTTTTACAAATTAATTGAAAATGAAAAGCTGAAATATCTTGGTGTCAATAAGTATTTCAACCCCTGAGTCAACACTTTGTAGAAGCGCCTTTGGCAGCGATTACAGCTTCGAGTCTTCTTGGGTATGTCCTGTATCAGCTTTGCACATCTGGATTTGGGGACTTTCTCACCATTCTTCCTTGCAGATTGCTCAAGCTCTGTCCAAGTTGGATGGGGAGTAATGGTGAACAGCAATTTCAGTGATGCCTAGTGTTGGCCTAATGGTTTAGAGTGGTGGCCTTGGGATCTGAGGATCTCGAGTTCCAAATCCCCTCAGCTGTTGAATTAATACCAGGTGGGGTTGACTCTGCTGTCATCCTTCCGAGGTCGGAAATGAGTGCCAGCTTGCTGTATCCTGTGTCGGAGTGACGACCCGTCCAGGATTGTGCCCAATAGCCAAGGAGACTGCTTAGGCAGCACCAACGCTCTGCACATAGTATGGTAACAATGGATGGATGGAATCTTCAAGTCTTCCAAAGATTATAATCAATGGGCTTTAGCTGGGGTACTTGAGGAGTGAGGACTTTCACATTCTTGTTCTGAAGCCATTCAGTGTTGCTTTGGCTGTAAGCTTGGGGTCATTGTTCTGTTGGAATGTAAATCTTCACCACAATCTGAGGTCTTTTGCACTCTGAAGTAGGTTCTCCTCAAGGATTTGTCTATAATTTCACTCCATTCATTGTTCCCTCTTTCCTTACAGTCTCCCAATCCCTGCTGCTGAAAAGCATCCCCATAGCATAATGCTGCCACCACCATGCTTTACGGTAGGGTTGGTGTTAGAAGGGCGATGAGCTGTGTTCGGTTTCCCATCAGACGTCGTGCTTTCCATTCAAGCCAAAGAGTTCAATTTTCATCTCGACAGACACATAATCATTTGCTTGTGCTCGTCTTTCACGTGCCTTTTTACAAACTCCTGGCATGCTGTCATGGTGCCTTTCTTCTCAGGAGTGTCTTCCGTCTGGCCATTCTCCATATGTCCTAGATTTGTGAAGTGCTGCAGAAACTGTTGTCCTTCCAGCAGGTTCTCCCATCTCAGCCAAAGAACTCTGGTTCTACTAGAGTGATCATTGGGTTCTCGTCACCTCCCTGACGAAGGTCCGTTTTGCAAGGTTGCTCAGTTTGGTTGGACGGTCAGCTCTAGGAAAGTGTGGGTTGTTTCCATATTATATTTCCAATTTCCTAATGAATGGAGCTCTCACTGTTGCTATTGGGAACTTTCAACACTCTAAGAAATTGTTTTATACCGTCCCCAGATCTATGCCTCCTTCCAAATCTATCTCGGAGTTCTAATGGACAGTTCCTTGGACTTCCTGGTAGAGTTTTCTAAGCTATTGAGCTCCAATTTGGAGTGTCATAGCAAAGGGATGAATTCTCATTGACACTAGATATTTCAATTTTCAATTCTGCTAATTTTGTAAAAATTTCTCAAAAACATGTTTTCTGACTTTGTCATTATGGGGTATTTAGTGTTGATCGTGAATAATTTTTTTTTTTAAATTTAAATCCATTTTAAATTCATGCTGTAACTGTGTAACACAACAAAATGTGACAAAAGTCATGACAAGATGGGTGAAAAAAAACAAACTTTTCCTTTTTTTTTTCCAAAACTTTATGGAATCGAACGAAACTTGCAACATGCACAACTTCAGGGTGTTTCATTAATCCTTGAAAGTTTCATCTTTCTACGTCAAATCCTCTCGGAGGAGTAGAGGATACATACATACATACATACAGTGGCCTGTAAAAGTATTCACCACTACTAATAATCCACATTTAGATGAATTGTTAGTTACATAAAAACAATTTTTTCCAAATTAATTGTTTTAATTCATAACTGAAGAGATAAAACCGCAACACTGTTATCGTTGAAAGGAAGTTACAGTGTCAGGAATACCTGCAAAAAACATGTACAAATCAAAATTCACTGGTTTGTAAAAGTATTCAGCCCTCTAGGTCAGTACTTGGTGGAAGCACCTTTTGCAGCAATGACGGCTACAAGTCTTTTTGGGTCGGTCTCTATCAGCTTTGTACAGCGAGATGGTGAAGATCTTTGTCCATTCTTCCGTGAAAATTGCTCTAGTTCTGTCAAGTTTGATGAGGATCATCGATGGACTGTATCTTCAAGTCTCGCCATAAAATGTCCAATTGGGTTCAAGTCAGGATTTTGACTCGACCACTCAAGAAATTGTTACGGGTTCTAGGAACCGTATGCAACAAACATACAGTTGTCCCCAAAGTCAGTTATTCCATTAAGTATATGTATAGATAGAACCCCTCCTTGTGTGTAGTGGGAAAGCAACCAGAAGTTGGTGTCAAAGCCACCCAATGCTTGCCTGTTTATACATTTATCGTTTTTTAATAATATTTTTTATAAAGCATTGCAGTGAAGTCTGATCCAAATAATTTTAAAGCAATATATGTATTTGTATATTGTAATCAGTAAACTAGTACACATATTAATGAATGGCAAAGCGTCTAGTATAAACAGGCGAGCATTGGGTGGCTTTACACCATTCTTAAGAAATTAATTTTTTTTTAAAATCATTTTTAATTTCAACTTCACTACACCAATAGTATACCCCAAAGGAACCTCCATTGCCAATATCAGCATCCTAGTAACACATTAAATGAATGGCAAGCTTCTAAAAAATAACTTGCACCAAAAACTTTAACGTTGATGTGCTACAAAAAGTTAAGTTTCAAAACGGGTCAAAAATTAAAAACATTTGAATTATTTTTTAATTTCAACTTCACTGCATCAATAGTATACCCCAAAGGAACTCCATGCAAATATCAGCATCCTAGTACACATAATTAAATGAATGGCAATCTTCTAAATTACTTGCAACCAAAACTTTAACATTTTTCACGCTCGCGCTCAACGCCGGGGGTATCGCTATAGCTCTCTGTTCTTTGAACAGGCGAGCTAAAAGGGGTGCGTTGCGATGTTTTTTTTTTAGTTGGGTTTATAAATCATTTCTCTCCCTTTTATTTGCTACTCTCGCATGGGCTGAACAAACGCTTGTTCGCCTACTCGCCAACCGGCGACTCGCTGTCTGAGGCAAAATCCTCTTGCAGTAGTTTCCTTTTGGCGAGTCCGCATGTGTGGAGTGGGCGGGCTTCCCGGTATGGCCGAATCCTGCCCAGAAAGGGTGGACCCTGGAAGCCCCGTCCAATGGCGGACAGTGATGTCAGCTCCACCAAAGGCCCCTCCCCGCTGAGGGAGATATATAAATTACGAAGTGTGCTGAGACAGTTGGGGGGGCTGAGAGAGTTCGTGGAGGGAGCATTGGAGTGAGGAGCGTTGGGAGTGAGACAGTTCGTCGGCTTGGTAGTTGAAAGAAAGGAGAAAGCCTTGATCCTTGCCTCGGACTCCGCTCTACTCGACCCGGGCTCCTTCGCCGACACGGTCTCCACGCGGGTGGCCGTGGACCGAGCCACACGACCATTGACAGGTGCCGCACCATGAGCATTCTTTCCCCGGAACTCAGGTTCCAAGAACTGCGACCTCACTCCCTCCCTCCCTGGCTGAAAAAGTCCTTTGCCATTCAACTGGGTTTATTTTTGTCTGAGTGTGTGCGCCAGTCCATTAAGTAGAAACTGTACAAGTTATTCGAACCTTGTAAATCTCACCTGTATTATTCTCGCGACAAGTCTGCTCTGTGTCTGCTTTATAAGTTGCTGTAAAATTGTCGCACTACATCTTTCTCCCATCTCCCCTGCATAACATCCCCAATAAACCTGTTACCTGTACTACATAACTTTCCTCGCTTTATTGTAAATAATTATTGTAGAAATGTTCCGAGTTCGTTTTGTCTTTTCCTTCATTGGTCCAGCATGGTTCGGATCTAAGTTTAGCCGGGTCTTATCCCCGGATAATCTGTTCATTCCAGCCGCTACGCGTCCTTGTAGTTCCGCTCGGCTGCATCTGATCCGGAGTTAGTAGTTGTACTCAAACGAACTGGGAACATTTCTACAATAATTTATTTACAATAAAGCGAGGAAAGTTATGTAGTACAGGTAACAGGTTTATTGGGGATGTTATGCAGGGGAAGATGGGAGAAAGATGTAGTGCGACAATTTTACAGCAACTT
>CM068952.1:118893443-118906356 GCA_035128595.1 Eptatretus atami | reverse complement strand
GTGGAATAAGTCCGAAAAGGACGGTCCCCTTACGGACATGAAATCCCATAATTTGAAGACCGCGTGGGGTACGGGTCAAATTGCCAAGACCTTCAATATACCTATTCCACGCAGACATAAGCTACCGGGGAATTCACACCCCGACGACCTCGAGCGCGAAGCAGCCGTTACCGAGCCCAAGAACCGTGTGTAAACACGAGCCGGAGAATTACCAAGCCCGTCGAACCAAATGAACAATTTACGCTCAACGCTATTTCTTCCAATACACAACCGTGACCAAAGCCAATGAAGAAACACAGAAACTGAGCTGGACATTACACAAAAGGGATACTTTATTTAATAATGGCGCAGGGGAGCACCGCAACGAAGGCAGAGTTAACCGAATAATCGAAGGAATTAGCCAATTATGTGGCAAGCACTTATGTACGTTTTACTTTAATAGACTGGGCGCACAACAACACACACACGTAGCACGTCCAAAAAGAACGGACCGCATCAGGTCTTTATCTGGAGGTCACAGCCTATTCTTGGACCTATTTCGCCTCGTGCGGTCTTAACGACGTACGGTTGATGGCACGGACCGAAACCCGCCACAGCAATGCCAGCTCGCAGCCCAGCAGGCGCCCCTTCGCGGACAAGCTCGCAGGCAACACAGGCCACAACGAGAAACGCTCTGTTGGGCGGAATCCCAGAAGCGCGAACGAACTGGCTTAAGAAGACCACTCAGGCCAATCATTGAAGACCGAAGACAGAAGACAAACCATCTACCTTTGGCCCACGCTACGCTTCTCTATAATCACCCTTTGGGGCGAAGCCAGAGCGTAAATCGCTTGTGCCCATATTTTGGGGCGGCGAACCCAGAGGTAACGCATGTGCACACATATTTGTGGAAGCCAGAGCGTAACAGCTTGTGCACATATATTGGGCGATGCAGAGCGTAACGCTTAAGTGCTCCATACTGGGGCGAAGCCAGAGCGTAACGCTGTGCCATTTTAGGGGCGAAGCAAGGAAGCGTAAACGCTTTGACCATATTGGGGCGAAGCCAGAAGCGTAAACACCGTGCCCCATATTAAGTGGCGAAAGCCAGACGTAACGACTTGTGGCCATTTTTGGGACGCGAAAGCCAGAGCGATACGCTTTGTGGCCACATAATTTGGGGCGAAGCCAGAGCAGATAAACAGCTTGCTGACATTATTTGGGGCGAAGCCAGAGCGTAACGCTTGTTGCCCATCATTTGGGGCGAAGCCAGAGCGTATATCGCATTTGTGCCCATATATGGGGCGACCAGCCAGAGCGTAACGCTTGTGCCATATTTTGGGAGCAGAAGCCAGAGCGTAACGCTTGTGCGCATAATTTGGGGCGAAGCCAGAGCGTAACGCTGTGCCATAATTGGGGGCGAAGCACAGAGCGTTAAACGCTTGTGCCCATATCTTGGGCGAAGCCAGAGCGTAAACGCTATGTGACCATATTTGGGGCGAAGCCAAGGCGTAAACGCTTGTGCCATATTGGGGCGAAATCGCCAGAGCGTTAACGCTTGTGCCCAATTGGGCAGCGAATATCCCGGCACTCCGGAATTGTAAGGCCGTACGCTCACGGATAAAATTCCGTGACGCGGCGGTCCGATTACCACCGTGAGACGCCAATACGCTTCCACCAGCGTAAGCGTAAGGGTCTTTCTTGTCTCTAACCAATTAACCTAATTAACCACGGATGTCGTCTATAACCACCTAACCCCCCGAGGCTCACCTCTCACTCATCACGTCCAGCCCTGACCCCCCATCCCGCCCTTCCCTGAACCACGCCTCTGGTAACGCCTTGCCCGAACTCGGTCACTCTAACCAACTCACCCCGGATAGAAAGTACCAACTACCAACTCCGGATCAGACTCAGCCGAGCGGAACTACCCAAGGACCTACCGGCTGGAAATGAACAGATATCGGGGATAAGAACCCGGCTCAATACTTAGATCCTGACACCATGCTGGACCAATGAAGGAAAAACGAAAACGAACTGGGAAACATTTCTACAATCAATCTTTTTCAATAAAGCGACGAAAGTTTATGTATGTACAGGTAAACAGGCTTTATGGGGATGTTATGCACGTGGGAAGACTGGGAGAAAGATGGTAGTGGCGACAATTTTAAGACAGCAACTTCAATACCAAGCAGACACACGAGCAGCATAACTTGTCGCGAGAATAAATAAGGTGAGATTCTACCCACGCGCTTCCGAATCACTTGCTATCAGTTTCTACTAATGACTGGGCCACCACCTCAAGAAAAATATCAACCAGTTGAAATGGCAACAGGCACTTTCAGCGCCAGCGGGGAGGGAGTTTGCAGGTGCGAGTTCTTAGAATCCTTGTAGTCCGGGGAACAGCCGCCACATGCTCCATGGTGCGGCACCTGTCAATGGTCCCCGCCACCCCCGTGGCCGGTCCACCGGCCACACACGCTGTGGAGACCAGTTGTCGGCGAAGGAGCACCGGTCGGCAGTAGAGCGAGTCGAGGCAAGGAATCCAAAGGCTTCTTCCTTTCTTCACTACCAGCGACGAACCTGTCTCACTCAACGGCTCCCACTCCAATGCTCTCCACGAGCTCTCTCAGCCCCCCCAACTGTCTCAAGCCACTTCGTAATTTATATGATCTCCCACTCCACAGCGGGGAGGGGCCTTCGGTGGAGCTGACATCAATTGCATCCGCCCCCCTCGATTGACGTGGGCTTCCATGGGTCCACCCTTTCTGGGCAGATTTCGGAAAACATACCATGGGAAGCCCGCCCACCGTCCTACAGCATCGCGTGACCTCCGCCAAAAAGGACACTACTCGCAAGAGGATTTGCCTGCAGACAAGCGAGTCGCCGGTTGGCGCGAGTGCGATACAAGCCGTTTCTGCTTCAGCCCTAGCGACGAGTAGCAAATAAAAGGGGAAAATGATATTAATCAACCTAACTAAAAAAAAAAAACCATCCGCAACGCCCGCCTTAGGCTCCCTGTTCAAAGAACAGAGAGGCATCAGCATACCAACCGGCGTGAGCGCGAGCGTGAAAAATGTTAAAGTTTTTGGTGGCAAGTAATTTAGAAGCTTGCCATCATTTAATATGTGTACTAGGGATGCTGATATTTGCATGGAGGTTCCTTTGGGTAACTATATGATGCAAGTGGAAGTTGAATAAAAAAATATTCAAATGTTTTAATTTGACCGTTTTTGAACTTATAACTTTTTGTAGGCACATCAACGTTAAAGTTTTTTTGGTGCAAAGTATTTTTTAGACAGCTTGCCAATTCATTTAATGTCGTGTCATCAGGATGCCCCGATATTTGCATGGGTTCCGTTTGGGGTATACTTACTTTGGTGTAGTGAAGTTGAATAACAATGATTTTAAAAAACAAAATTAAAATTTTCAACCTACAGATGGTGTAAAGCCAACCAATGCTTGCCCTGTTTATACAGACGCTTGCCATTTCATACATTAAAATATGTTCACTAGTTTAACTGATTACATATATCAAATACAATATATTGCTTCTAAACATTATTTGATTCACAGACTTCACTGCAATGCTTTACTAAAAAATATTATTAAAAACGATAAATGTATAAACCCAGCATTGGGTGGCTTTGACCCAACTCTCTTGGTTGCTTTCCACGCAAGACACAAGGAGGGGTTTATCTATAACACTATACTTAATGGACCAATAACTGACCTTGGACACGTATGTTTATGCATACGTTCCTAGAACGTAAAACAATGTTCTTTGAGTGGTCGAGTTCAAAAATCCGACTTGAACCCAATTGACATTTAGGGCGAGACTTGAGATTTACAGTCCATCGATGATCCTCATCAAACTTGACAGAACCTAGAGGCAATTTCACGTGAAGAATGGACAAAGATTTCACCATCTCGCGTACGACTAAACTTCCAGATGACACATGCGTGCGCCGACCGATCCAGTTACGGCCATGTCCCCCGCCCCTTCCCGTACGACCACCCGCGACCACCACCTCATTTTCCCCCCTGACTCTGCCCTCTCCTAACTCTCTCCCCCGACTGGCCCCCCGTACCCACCCCCACCAGCTGCAGTGGACTTGCTCAAAGCTGATAGAGACCGACCAAAAAAGACTGTAGCCGTCATTAGCTGCAAGGTGCTATCCACCAAGTTTACTGACCTACCAGCGGGCCTGAATACTTTATACAACCCGTGAATTTGAATTTGTACACTGTTTTTTGCAGGTATCCTGAACATGTAATTCCTTCAACCGATAACAGTGTTGGTTTTATCTTTCAGATTATGAAATAAAACAATTTATTTGAAAAAATTGTTTTTATGTAACAATAACAATTCATCTCAATTGGAATATTAGTAGTGTGATACTTTGTACAGGCCACTGTATTTTACTGTATGTTGTTATCCTCTACTCCTTCCGAGAGGATTTTGACGTAGCAAGCATGAAACTTCAAGGATTAATGCAATGAACCCTGAAGTTTGCAGTGCAAGTTTCTCTCTCATCTCAGATTCCATATAAGTTTGCTGAAAAAAAAAAGAAAGTTGTTTTTTTCACACCATCTTTGTCTGAACTTTTGTCACATTTTGTGTGTTACACAGTTACAGCATGAATTAAAAATGGATTAAATGTTAAAAAAAAAAATATTATCACCGATCAACACAAAATACCATAAGAAAAGTGAAACATGTTTTGAGACAATTTTTACAATTAGCTAGAATTGGAAAATATTGAAATATCTAGTGTCAATGAAGAATTCAATACCCCCTCTTGCTATGAAACTCCAAATTGGAGCTCAATAGCTTAGAACTCTACCAGGAGTCCAAGGAACACCTGTCTATAGAACTCCGAGATTGATTTGTAAAGGAGGCATAGATCTGGGACGGGATACAAAACAATTTCTAGAGTGTTCGAAGTTTCCCAATACAGCACAGTGGAGCTCATATTATGACAATGGAAATAAATATGGAACACCCACACATTCCCTACAGAGCTGACCGTCCAACACAAACTAGCAACCTTCGACAACGGACTCTCGCACGGCCGAGGTGACAGCAACCCAATGATCCATCTGATAGAACCAGAGTTTCTGGCCTGAGCATGGGCAGCTCTGGACACGACGCACAGTTTCAGCAGCACTCAACAAATCTCATGACATATGAAAGGCCAGAACTGAAGAACATCTGAGAAAAAGGCACATGACAGCATGCCAGGAGTTTGTAAAAGGCCACGGAAAGACTGAGGCACAAAAGCAAATGATTATGTATCTGCTAGAGAATAAAATTGAACTCTTTGCTTTGAACAGAAAGCACGACGCTGTCTGATGGATAAACCGCAACACAGCTCATCGCCCTTTCACACCAACTACCGTAAAGCATGGTGGTGGCAGCATTATTGCTAATGGGATGCTTTTCAGCAGCAGGGATTGGGGACCTGCCTACAGGAAAGAGGGACAATGAATGAGTGAAATATAGACAAACTCCTGAGGAGAACCTACTATCAGACGTGCAAAAGCACTCACGTTGTGGTGAACGATATTACATTCCCACACAGAACTAATTACCCTAGCTTCACCAAAGCAACACTGGAAAATGGCTTCTAGAAACAAGAATGTGAAAAGTCCTCACTCTCAACTACCCCCCAGTAAAGACTATTGATTATAATCTTTGGAAAGACTTGAAGATTTCCCATCCATCCATTGGTACATACTATGTGCAGAGCGTCTGTCCGCTGCCTATAGCAAGTCTCCTTTGGCTATTGGGCACTAATCCTCGACGGTCGATCCACTCCCGACACAAGGATACCAGCAGGCAGCTCATTTTGCCGACCCACGAAGGAGACAGAGCAGGAGTCACCCCACCTGTATTAATTCACACAGACTGAGGGGGATTTGAACCTCGAGATCCTCAAGATCCCAGGCCAACCACTCTAACCATTAGGTCCAACACTCAGCCATCACTTGAAAGATTGCTGTCACCATTAACTCCCCATCCCAACTTGACAGAGCTTGAAGCAAGTCTGCAAGGAAGAAATGGCGAGAAAGTCCCCAAATCCAGATGTGCAACAGCTGATACAGACATTACCAAGAAGACTCGAGCCTTGTAATCGCTGCCAAAAGGCGCCTTTCTACAAAGTTGTTGACTAGGGGGTTGAATACTGTAGTGACACAAGATACTTTCTAGCTTTCATTTTTCAATAATTTGTCAAAAAATTCATAAACACGTTTTCACTTTGTAATTATCGGGTATTTTGTGTCGCATCAAGATGATAAAACAATTTTTTAACTTTATCAATTTTAAAATTCGGCACTGCACACCTCAAGAAAACGGATACAAAGTCGAGGGACAGTGAATACCTTTCTGAGGCACTGGTGCACTCACTAAGCCAGTACAATCAGTTTCACTTCATAGACGTAACCCGGTCATTTTTAAAATATTGTTGGCAGCATCTGTTGCCCTCATAACCACCGCCCAACATAAAAGGGAATGTAACCCAGAAAACATGTTCAACGCTTTGAACAAGAATGGCCTGCAGGTGGGTAGTTGCTTATCAATAATGTATGCATGTTACGCTATAAGTAATTTCTAAATACTGTGGATTTCAACGAATCGTGGATTACGGCAGAGTTGTTTGGCGGTTATCTTCCCCACCCTACGAGCCTCTTTGTTTCTGATCTCATGCAACGTTAACAATTGATGCTTGAAGTGCGTTAAACGATGACGAAAAGTTGAATGGTTAATCAGTTTAGATTTTTACACCTATATTTGCATAACAGCGCACCCGCCGTGTGCAGGTGGTAACTGAGACACGCGCAGCGTACAGTACTGTACGTATGTCCTGCATCAACACGCGTTTGCCTTGGAAATTCGGTACATCCAAGTCCTTTGTTTCGGTTGTTATTGCCCCCGAGTGATACTTATCCATGCTTCCCAAGAGGAAAACTGTTGTCAGTGGTGAAGCAAGTGCCCATCGGCGCGTTTCAGAGCTGCATGAACCCTTTATATAGAAGAAACATTGGCTAGATTTCAAAGCGGAAGCTATTGAGATTAGTCAAAGGGCAGTAATGGTGGGTACTTTGGGGTTCACACATTCGCTCCAAGCCATCACCCATCATTACCGCGTTTCAACAAGCGTGGGTGAGTTCATCCAATGTGTGTGCACGTTCCTCCGTATCGATGGTTCATACCTGGGCGTCCATCTGACAGCGCTCAGTTTGTGGGCTTAAAATACCCAGTGTCCTTGCGCAAGCAGTAGAACGAGTTATCGAGCCCGCGCACCAATGAACAAATTTTCTGCCACACACTTACTGGGTAATTCATGCCAAACATCAGTATTACCCTTACTCAGGAGCTCGTCGGAGGCAGCAGCAACACTCTGTGATGGATATGTACATGAAGAGGAGACAAAGAGAGAGGTGGGGACTCTTAGACAAATATACGAAGGGTAAGGGCCCATTCGTTAAATATGCTTTTTAACTTTAAGTCTGCATCAAAGCAGCAGGAGACTTCATCGTATAAGCAGATCTTATATTATTTTACACGCTTCTTTCACATTGTGATGGGTTGATTTTTGACTGCCGCCCACCTTCCCTCATGGCCCCAGGAACCTACTCCCCTTTTCCACAAAAGGAAAATGTTTTAAACACCAGCGCAGTTTTGAATATGCAAACATTTTCCCCAGGAACTTTAAACCTCCCGTCAGGTTGAAACGGCTTTATTGTATGTAGCTTGGAAATAGTGGTTGCGCAATTTGGCAGCTTAACTCGCAACACAACAGCCCGGTCTACAGATCAGACTATGTCGGAATACTTGTTTCTAGTTAGGGCGTGTCCCGTCTATGTCTTAATGGTGATAATTGTACGTGCCGGTGAGTTTTATTTTGATAGTTAGGAATTTAAATTACCAACAACAACAACGACAATCCCTGCCCTCGCTTTCTTCCAACCCATTCATCCACCAGGCCGCAAAATAACTGACCCATTGTTGCAACACGTGCAACGCATGTCAGCACGTACCGTCGGAAGGAGTCCAGTGTGCTAGCGCCAAAAGGCACGACCTCAATTCCGGTGTGTTCGGTGGAGCCGACTCTACTGCTCCCTCTAGCGGTTGTGCTTGCCACCGATACCCGGCCCCGTAACAATAGCACCGTGTGTGTGTGTGCCAATATCGGTCAAGGTGGCTGGCTTCAGATCTTCGGATCCTGAGTTCAAGCGTCTGTTGTGCAGTCACAATAACACCAGGTGGGTTAACTGAGCACATCATCCTTCTGAGGTCAGCAAAATGAGTTCCAGCTTACTGGTAACGGGCACATCAGCGGCACAGCCACGCTTCCAGAAAATAATGCCGACACGGCATTAAAATAATCACAGGGATAACAACATGACCCCCATGGCCGCTCCCGAGGTAGCAGGTGCCTCTAGTTCATAAAACTTGACAATATGAGCAGCTCGGTTTGCCAAGTTTGGCACAGAGCTTCATATGATAACAATATCCCCCTTCCGCCACGCGGTGGGGGATAAAAACATACCACACACACATTGCAATAATCACACACCATGCGATGCACATGGTGACAGGTAATCCAAGAAATTCACAACATCAAGCTGTGTGCCAAATTGGGCGATTCAAGCCACCTTCGTTGTCCAGTTATTGCTCAGACAACCTTATAAAACAATTATAACGTCAACGAACCGTCTTATAACGCACCAATCCGTGGGCCGTGCTCACCGCACCTGTCCAGCGGTTTATACACCCGTTTGCACCGTTACGGACGACATATACACCGTCAACACGAACACAAGGTGACCCTCGGCAACGTGGACATCGATCCACCTGGTGTCGTGGTACCGGTGACCCATAGGCACGTGACATCGTCCCACCTGGGTGTCTGTGACGGGACCCATACAACGTGACATCGATCCACCTGGGTCTGTGTACCGGTGACCCATAGCAACGTGGACATCTATCACCTGTGTCGTAGGTACCGTGGACCCATGAGCAACGTGGACATCGATCCACCTGGTGTCGTGGTACCGGTGACCCATAGCAATGTGGACATCTATCCACCTCGTGTCTGGGTACCGTGACCCTGGCAATGTGCGACATCTATCCACCTCGGTTCAGGGTACCAGTGACCCATAGCAACGTGGAATCTATCCACCTTGGTGTCGTAGGTCCGGTGACCCATAGCAACGTGGACATCGATCCACCTGGTGTGTGGGTACCGGTGACCCATAGCAACGTGGACATCTATCCACCTGGTGTCGTGGTACCGTGACCCATGGCAATTGGGACATCTCCACCTGGGTTTCTGGTACGTACCCATAGCAAAGTGACATCTATCCACGGTGTCGTGGTACGGTGACCCATAGCAACGTGGACATCATCCACCTCGGTGTCGGGTACGGTGACCCCAGCAGTGGACACGACACTTGCATCGGTACGGCTTACTGACAATCGATCCACCTGGTCTGTCGTGGTACGGACCATAGCAACGGGACATCGATCACCTGTTTGTCGTGGTACCGGTGACCCATAGCAACGTGGACATCTATCCACCTGGTGTCGTGGTACCGATGACCTTTGGGGGTAAACGGCATGACTTTTAATAGTTCCCTGCACGACACCAAGCCTCCCTGCACGCTCACAGCCAAACATGTGACGCATTTGGTATTCACAGCACTAAATATATCACAGCCGGACGCGTTCCTTTCCTCCTCCCCGAGACACGTACATTCAGCATTCCAGGCATTCACGATCATGCGTCACGCACGCGGGGATCGGCAGCGCGCCCGTGACGTCGTACAGGTAAATGACGTGTGCAAAACGTCAAACCGCTACACGGTCGGCAGGTATCAACACGCCACGGATGCAACCGCAGAGCACTTGTTACACGGCCATAACTAAAGGACGATCATAAAGGTCGACTCGCTACAGTAGAGTGTCTTCCCAATTGCGCCGGACCGGGACCGAGACCGAGACCGGGACCGAGACCGGGACCGGGACCGGGACCGAGGTTCGTGCAGCGGGTTCAGCACATCAACCTGCTTTACCTGAGAGAACACGCGCACAACACCTTCCTTCCCTCGTACCTCGAACCGCCTCGCGATCGCGAATGACAACCCGGCGATCACGTGACCGCTTTCTTCCGGTCCGACGTGTTTCGTACCGCGGAGATTTATTTATTTATTTATTCATTTGTTCCACCTTCTATTTTTCACCGAATTAGTTCGATCCCATTGACTATTTAATCAAACACGTCGCGCTCCCACGTGTCGAGCCAAACATCGACCGATGGATTGTTTTGGTTGTTTTGGTTGTTTTCTCTGGCCCGGGTTTTGTTCATACGTCGAACGATCGATGTGACGTAGTAGATGAATCATTATTTAATATATTTTACGTCAAACCAATGAGAAGCTTTCTAGCCTAGCTAGGCCTCAATGTCACGGTAACCTCAATGGAATGCATTTGAACAGAAAGTCGCGCCCACGGAAAGAATCCGAGTGGTTGCGATGACGTATCTGAGGCTTTGGGCCTGTGGTTCGGCCGTTGGAATGTGACTGTGAGGTTGTTGCTGGTCGAGGGTGGCAGAAGGGGGGGAAAAGAAGAAGAAGAAGAGGTATAGAAGGGGGGGGGGAGAAGAAGAAGAAGAGGTATAAAATAAACATTATAAAGTAACAGCCTGTTGTGATTTGTGATTGTCTGAGGTCCGAAGCCTGACGTGCTCCTGCTTGCGTATGTAGTATGTAGATCAGTAGATAACGTGCTCCAACCCTCCCCACCATTCCCCTTAGTGTTTACAGCAGTCATCTGTAACATTCAATTCCAAGCACCAGGGTGTGAGTTGCGTCCTCTCTTGGGGGCACAGGACGGCTACTGCTGCCCTCATGCAGGGTGGCCACAATGTCTCGTCACCCCGTGTGAAAATTGTGACAGTCTTTCTGGGTGGAGGGTTAATCCGTTTACTTTTTTCCTTTTTTATTTTTTTCAGATTGGGTGATACAAAAGCAATGCCATTACTCCATCGAACAACGGATTGTTGTCAGTGTCTGGGTTCACACACCTCCACAAACAGGTGGAGGTGTGTGTGTGTGTGTGTGTGTGTGTGTGTGCGTGTGTGCGCGTCGACTTCCAGCAATGATTCCACCAAGAAGCTCCCTATAAGAGGACACTTCTGCGTTGGGAGCATAGACTCCACAAAAGGAAACATGAAAGAAATGCCAAGAACTGGAAGGTCATCAACCGGAGGTCAGCAGTGCAAGTTGGTCGAAGAATCTGTTGCCAGGTCACCAAAAAAAGACAACGTATGATGTAACAAGTGAAATCCTTCAATACAGCGCATGGCTAATATTAAAGAGAATGATGGCATAAGAAGAACTTAGCTTTCAGCGTTCGGCGCGAAATGCCATGGTGGGCGGAAATGACGTCTTTCGTTCGTTCGTACATAAGAGGGGAGCGTTTCTTGGTTTTTTTCCATCAAGCAATAAATTCAATGGTTTTCACATATATAACACATAACACATTAGTTTCACAAATTTCCATTGAAATACTCGGGTATTTCCCGTAATTGGTTGCATTCGTCTAAGGTACGCACTGCCATCTACCGGACGGCCGCATTGGCTCACTTGAGGCACAGTGGGGGGGGGGGGGGGGACACGGACACCGGGCATTTCAAACTCGGTGCATTGTATACAGCCACACGCTGTAAAAAAGTGTAATAAAGTAAGAGTACTGCAAATGTACGTGGAATAAACTTGTGGAACTCTTAAGTATTGTCAGCTAATATGGGTAATCTTTCAAGAGGTGGCAATACACGTGGCCACCTGTAGATTAATGACAAACGGTTTGAATTGACCATGGGAAGAAGATGACGATGATCTGTTGGTCAAGTACCGTTGGAGCTTTTAATGTCCTCATGCAATTATATTGATGAGCCAGGAGTAGTCAGGAGGATCAGGATGCAATGTCCTGCCTGCAAAGCACCAGCATGAGTTTGCATTTTTATGTGCAAGATCTAGGTTCGTGGAAGAGAAATGCAACGCACCGTCAGTGGAGCCACTGTTCGACAAAAAAACAACAACAAGGGGAATGAACTAACATGAACACTTTCTTACTAATTCCTCGTAGTTGCAGTAGGCCTTCCCTCCCGCTTTGTTCATTCCCTTTATTACCCCCGACGTTTGACTCTGTCAATAGGAGGGGTTTTCAAATTGTTTTCTCCGCCTCAACAGTCACGCACAAAGGACATGTCTTCGTTAAGATATGGATAGATTTGTGTTTCTGTCATTTTTAACTGCAATGTCACCTTACATTGTGTAGTCAAGCTGACATGAGTTTGTATCTACATTTATTTTATCGAAGAAATCGACGTCACGACGTACAAGGGGTGGGGGTCCGCGCATAGTCGCCATCTTGTTATGTTTGGTAATCGGCTATGTAAGTATTATCAACATCATTTAGTAATCGGCTTTTATTTGACCTCACGATCATTCATGGTATTCAGCTTGTATTGTCTGGTAAATCGGCTGCGCAAGTATCAACATCATATAGTAATCGACTTTTATTTGACCTCTCGATCATTCATGGTATTCATTGTTGTTATTTTTTTATATTGTCTGGTAATCGGCTGCCCAAGTATCAACATCGTTTGGTAATCAGCTTTCATTGAACGTCGGGGTCATTCATGGTATTCGGCTTGTTATATTGTTGTGGGGCGGGAGTCGGTGGTGAGGACGACCGCTAGACGGAGCAGTTGGGCCGTCTCCCACCGAACACCGGAATTGAAGGTCGTGACCTTCAGATAACTCCGAAGGTCATGAGTCCCTTAGTGGACTGTGGACGCCAATATTTCAACGGTGTGGGGTAGGGTTAATTGTCTAATTCCAATTTACCTAAGTACTCACGCCGTCT
>CM068952.1:118852048-118865159 GCA_035128595.1 Eptatretus atami | reverse complement strand
ATCTGGGAGAACTGGAGCAGTTTACACAAGAGTGGGCTAAAGTACCAGTATGGAGGTGAAGGAAGCTCATTCATGGCGATTGGACAAAATAACTGCAGTCAAGCACTTCCTAAGGCTGTGCTACCAATTATTAAGTCTAGGGTGTCAATAATTTTGTCAATGCCAATTTATTTATTTTCTGATTTAAAAGGATATTGTTACGAATTTGGAAGCCTTGTGCACACAGACATTCAGGTCCCATAGCTCAGTTATTTCGATAAGTAATGTGGATAGATAGCTCCCTTTCCTTGATTAATGGGTAATTAAATGTACATGCGCTGAGTTATTTTTATAGATAGGATTTTTATACTTATAACAACGACAACAACGCCATCTTCACTTTCACACGACAACGCTCTGCTCGCGGCATCCTTCGCGCGCTCGCCAGCAAGCGCGCGCATGGGCGGAGCCTAACATAGGCATGGCGTCCCTCCTTAGCCAATCGGCAAGGAGCGGGCGTCTCACCCGCCCGTTTCCGACTCAGCACGATCGCCATTAGGCACATGGCCAGAGGTGGACGTGGGCGGAGCCTCCGCCACTTCGGCTCAAAGCTCCAGCCAATGAGCGGAGGGCGAGCACGACATGCGCGCCATCGTCCAATCGGGAGGCTGCCACGAGTCGTCGTGAGGATCCCTCGTCCAATCGGAGGCGAGTGGTCGGGAAGAGAAGCCCCTCCCTCGAACGATGAAGGAAAGGAGAGCAAATAATTGCGGCGGATCTGCTCGAGAGCAGAGAGGAATAATTTGCGCCTTGTCTGCTCGCATCTCGCTGGCGCCTGGTTCGTCTGCTTGCATCTCGCTGGCGCCTGGTTCATCTGCTCATCTCGGCGCTGGCGTGCCCTGGTTCTCGGCTCATCTCGTTGCTGGCCTGCTCTGGTTCTCGGCTCATCTCGTCGCTGGCGTGCTCTGGTTCTCGCTCGTCCCGTCGCTGGCCCTGGTCGGATCTCTCTCGTCGCTGGCTCTGGCTCGTCGCAGTGAGCCTCACCTTGTCTCGCCGCGCTGGATTCGGCTGCCCTGGTCCATTCTTGCCGACTAGTGCTCCAGGAAGGTGCGGACGTCGAGCCACGCACTCGCGGCCAGGTAGCCTGCCACGTTCTCGTCCCTCAGCTCGACTTCCCTCCGAGCTGAAGGGTAATATAAGACCATTTGTGTCCGTTTCTTTTGGGTGTGCGTCTGTCTGTGGGCCCGTCTATAAGTAGGAATTGGATAAGTGCTTTCGCTGTACTTATTTGCCTTGCTTTTCGGTTTAACTCTGCTCTTATGTGTTCCTTCCCCACCTATTGTAAATAAACATCCATGTGTTAAATGTATCACTCGTTTTTGTGTTTCTTTCATTGGTTTAACACTGTGCGTGTTGGGTGATTAAAAAGGCCATTGCTGCTGTAAATGTACGTTTGGACCGACGGGACCTCGGTAACCATCGCGCTCGGGTTACGCACGGGTCGAGCACGGAAACGACCCGTCCCGTTCGAGTCCCGTTGAGGGTGTGAATACTCGGTAGCTCGCCCCGTGGGTCTCTAGGTATTTTGAAGTTTGGCAAATAACCCTGTCCCACGTGGTGGAATTATTGACGATTCACGGTCCTGTAAGGGACCATACCTCGGAGTTTTCCGAAAGGTACGATCTAGATTCCGGGTGTTCGGTAGAGTCGACCCTACTGCTCCACCTAGCGGTCGTGCTCGCAGCCGATACCGATACAACAATATATTAAGTTCTGAATAAAAAGAAAGGTTCTGCAATTATGTTTGCGAATCTGGAAGCCATGAGCACACAACATACAGGTCCTATAGGCAGTTATATCGGTAAGTATGTTTTTATAGATAGTTTCCTTTCCTTGTCTAATGGGTAAATAAATGTTCATGCGCTGTGAGTTACTTTTGATAGTTAGGATTTCCTTTTATTTGCAACACCACCAGCAATGACTGCAACAACGACAGCAACGGATTACTACGGCTCTGCAGAGAACAACAACAACAACCCTCTGCTCCCAGATTCTCCGCACGCTCAGTGGGGAGGGGTCATGTCCCCACCCACCGATGCGCTGGCAGCGCGCCGAGTGGGGAGGGGTCGAGCCGTGCCGGAGCGCATAAAAGGGAGTCAGTCAATCGGTCTGGGCTGGTCTTGGTCGTCGTCTTCTTCCTCTTCCTCACGATCGAGAGCTCGAGAGACGCCAGTCCCCGACAAGGACCGTAAGGGTTGGACGCCGTGCCTCTCTCGGCGAATGGGCGAGCTTGAGGGACACATCCATCCCGCAAGAACTGCAAGGGTGGCTCGCCGGTGTCTGGGTTCGGCTCGCCTCTCGCTGGTGCCCGGGTCGACGCGAAGACCACACGAGGTGGACAGGTCCGAGATAGACCCTGGTCTTCAGCTATCCTATCACTCCGAGCTGAAGGCTCAAATAAGGCTGTACCACCACTTCTTTGGGTGTGTGCGTATGTGTGTTTGTGGCGTCAGTCAGCTAAGTTGTAAATTGTACAAGTGCTTTTTGCCTGTATATACGTGCATTTATTGATATTCGGTTTAGTTCTGCCCTTATGTGCTCCCCTCATCCCCCCATTGTAAATAAACATCCCCATTTGTGAAATGTTTCAGCTCGTTCGTGTCTATTCTCCATTGGCTTCGCGTGTTGCGTGTTGGAAAATTAGCCAGGCCGTTGCCGTTGTAGGGATATTTGGGACCGACGGATCTCGGCGATCAAACCGCTCGGATCGCACACGGAACGGGTACGCTAAGCGGCTCGTTCCGTACGGGAGCCGTCGAGAGTGAATTTCCCCGGTAGGTTGGACCACGTGGGTATTTAGGTAAATTGAAATTGGCAATCGACCCTACCCCACGTGGTCTGTCTATTGGCGAACTTCAGTCAAATAAGGGACCCGTACTTTTCCGAAAAGGTACGATCTAAATTCCGGGCGATCGGTCGAGCCGACTCTGCAGCTCCATCTAGCGGTCGTGCTCGCGGCCGACGCCCAGCCCGCAACAATATTAACAGTGAAATAAATAATTGTAGAGACCAATACTTTTATCAATTTCAACTTATTTTTCGAGAAAATTGTGGATTATTTGAAAAAAGCCGCAAGGGTGCCAATATTTTTTGGCCATGACTGTATAGTGTATATGCTTCAATAAGTTCACATCAAGAAGAAATCTATACTGATTTACGGTATCCATGGATATTGCTCAAATAATTTTATATATTTATTTTAACAGAATGAATACTATAAATGTATATTAACAATCTTTAACCAGAGTGCATGAGAAGCATGTACTATGGTGGCCTTCTATGAATTAGAGTTAGTTTTGGACGTGTACACACAGGTAGGTCAATTGGCGTGTAGAAGTGGAGTGGTAGCATGCGTACGTACACGTTATCGAGCAGTTAAGGGTTAAATGGCAATGTTGCCTCAATCTTTGACCACCTGTCTTTGTTGTTCGTGAATAAAACTTCTAAACGTTAAATTTGAGCTTCAGAAAATGATAGATGACCCTCAAAAATGTATCAGTGGGTTACATCGTCATTAACCATTGGAGGTATGGTAAACAGCACAGAAGAACCATCATGGTATAGGGAGGGGCTTATGGAGCAAGGTTGAAATAATCCTAGTTTTTTTTCATAATAAATTTAACTTTTCTCTCTCTGAAAGAATATTTCCTTTTATTTAGATACATCAAATCGATTAACAGATATTATTTGGCAGCACAATGACAAGCCATGAGTTATGTTAAGACTTAGTCGTTTTGCGTGATTGATTATCCCCTCGCTTTTTGAAGAAAACAAAAACCCCAAAAAATTGGGAAGATATTATAATCGGCTCCCTCTGTCTGTCTGTCATGCTATTCTCCTAAACGGTTGGCAGAATTACCAAACTTAGTTATGATACCACATGGAAAGAGGTGCAAGAGCAGCCATTTTGGCCCACACTGGGGGCGGGGTCAAAAGGTCAAGTTGACCTGCGGGGGTCAAGACCCACGTGGCGTAATGGATTACTGAACGGAACCAGACTGCGCATAATCAGCCTTGGAAGCCGGCTGATCGAGCCGAGATCATATACGGCGAAAAAGACAGGCAAATACGTCTTCATTCCCAGATTACTCTTACCCCATCGGACTCTGGACTGCCTTTTGATCTACGACCATGCCAATTCCATAAGACCAGCGTATGCGATGACCATCACAGGAGCCAGGGACAACTCTCACTTTCGTGGGCATTAATCTGACCAATCCAGTCTTCTCTACACGGTCAGTTTGTATGTGGCGTTAATCGTGACGTCTCCACTCAGTCACAAAAACAGACAAGGGGAGAGATAAAATAAAATAAATTCCTCCTTAATTCCAGCACTTAGCTTGTGCCCAAGATGACCTTTTAGAGCCTGGCGATCCTCAAAAATGCATAGCCACTGTGTGGGAATATCACCCCAAAATGGCGCTGTCACTTTCTGCAGTCATGTACGTGAGGTTAATTGGCGTGGACGATTCTCCTTCGTTAAGGGCCCACAACCCGCCGTACAGTTTCTTCTCATGGTCGAGAATTGCCGATACACTTCTCCTCTCAAAACCAGGCCCGCCTCACAGCAAAGGGCGCCACCTTTTCTTCATCGACTCCAACGGGATCTGCCGAGTTATATCTGAGACGTGCTCTTCTTCATCTCTACTCTCTTCTCCTCAAAAACGTACAAACTTCACGACCCAGCCAATCAGACAATGGCGAGCGTCTTATTTCAGCAGTAAAGAATTCACCAACACGAACAACGAAAATCAGCTGGTTATTTTGTCGTGCCGAGAGGACCAGAGCCTCACGCTTTGGTTTCCAACCGCCCTCTTATCTCGCTTGCACCTTCTGACGTCACACCACCAAATCATAAGTCTCGGGTGTGGCCTGCTGGTACAAGCCAGGAAGGCAGGGTTTTTGCCACTTGTAAATGTTTCAGCTCTGTTACTGTTACTGTTTTTGTTGTTGTTGTTGTTGTTGTTGTAAGAACGTGGTTCCTTTTTATAGCCGGCTTTGTAAATGCAAAAACGTAGGGAAAGGTCACGGGGCAATCACATACTGGGAGAACTAGCCTTAAACTCTATGCAGTTAAAACAGCAACACCCCCCCTCCCATGTGGTGACATGTAACAATCTTAAGCTCATAGTTTTTCCCGACTTAATTTACATGAAATCTCTGCTACCATCCACAGACCATGCTACACGATACAATCCTACCTTTACTGTGAAATTCCTCCATCTACCCCACAAACATAACAGTATTAAATAATGGAGGTACTTAGATAAATACAATTAATAAATATTATTTATGAATACATTATAAATAAGCATTAAAATAATTTATTGATGTGCTACACGTATGGAGTGCAGCATGTTAAAATAGCTTATTAATGACAGTTTTAATATTGAATGACAGTTTGAGTCTATGGTTAGATGGGGGTGCTGTGTAATGGACATGCCGACAAGGAAAAGTGTTTATCACTTAATATACAGGGTGTCCCTAAAAAAATGACATGCATTTGAAACGTGAATATCTAAGTAACTACATGTCCCAGGCAAACGAAAGTAAATAGGCTCATGTTGAACAATAAAAGATTTATTTATAAAATTCGAACAAGAGATTCAGAGGGATGTAGATTTTATAACCGTTTTCTCAACTTCACAAATGTTCAATATGCGCACCGCCTGTGACACGACACACGTTCAAGTCGGTGGTCAGCTCCTGCCAAACTGCTGTAGCATGTCTTGCGTAACATTCTCCAGCACCTCAGTGATTCTCTGCTTAAGTTCCTCTAGGCTTTGTAGAAAGAGGGGGATATAGACACGTCCTTTCACATAGCCCCATAAAAAAAATCACAAGGTGTTCAAGTCAGGTGAACGTGGTGGCCATTTCAACAGCACATTGTCATTATCACTGGCACGCCCAATCCATCTTCCTGGTAGATTCTCATTGAGATAAGTCTGCACAGTCAGCTTCCAGTGAGTGGAGCCCCATCCTTGTTGAAAAATGAAGTGTTCATGCTCATTAGCAATGAGCTCATCAAATAACCAGTTTCTGAAGCTTTGCAGATAAACATCGCCGTCACGTTTCCTCAAAGAAAAATGTCACTGAAGACGATTCTTGGAGATTGCGCAGAACACATTCTTTCGGCGAGTCCCTCATGTGCTCAACTGTGGAATGGGGATTTTCTTTCCCCAAATGCGAACATTATGCTTGTTAACTTGCCACTCGTATGAAATGTAGCCTCATCACTGAAAACAAGACGCTTTTCGAACTCCTTATCTTCAAGTTTATTTTGTATAGTGACACAGAATTGCTTGCGCTTTCCCTGTCATCCATGTTTAAGCTTGAACGAGCTGCAGCTTATAGGGTGTCATTTGCAAGCGTTTCCTTACTACACGCCAAAGTGTGGTATGAGGAATCTGGGTTTCCATAGATACCTTTCTTACAGACTTTCTGGGGCTTCGCACAAATGTTCCGAACCTGATTGACGATATCTCCGGTACTGGTGGTCGTCCAGATCCTTTTGCCCTGCACAGACAGCCTTCCTCTTTGAATTTTTTGTGCCATGTCCAAATCTGTTTTCCAGTTGGTGCATTTTTATTGTAATTTCTCGAATACACGCTGCACACTCTTGTTTGACTGTGTTCGAGCATATTCCAGACACACAAATGCCTTTTCATTTCTAGTGAACGTCATTCTTTACCCTGAAAAAAAAGAAAATTAAACATTCAACTTAGTTAGTTTTTCCACATTTTGTTAAAATTTGAGATCATTGAGCGAGAATTAGCTATGTTATTAGACACGAAATCGATGTCATTTTTTAGGGACACCTTGTATTATCATATAAAGTGGTGCTTGATTAAAGTTCTTCATATGTAGTAATACTTCAAATAAAAGTGATAATTAAATAAGTTTGAATAAGGAAACTGCATTTCTCTTGTTGACTGACTGTCTGGACACAACTTTGAGGTTGTAGGTTCCATTGATGTTGAGTAATCCAGATGTGGACCTGTGACGCGGGGTTGTGGATCTGCCGTTTTGGAAGAGGTTCTGGCCTGAAATGATCGAAACCTCGATGAGAATACGTTGCCATCTGATGATCCAGGAATTGGGAATCAGTAAATTGCTTATAATGTTAAGGTATAACGTCAAATAAAATAGCTTTTGTAAGTACTTACCAGTACATAATATATCGCGTTGTGTGTTTTATATGTGTGTGTGTTTATGTGTGTGTGCGCGTGTGCGCGTGTGCGTGTGCGTGTGCGTGTGCGTGTGCGTGGTTATGTCTGGCTTCCTTCTTGGGACTATGGTGCAGTAATTTGTTTTTATTTTGAATTACATAAGGTTTCATTGCAGCCTTATTCAAATTACAGCTAAACAACACTTGTGCTAACATGTACCTGCTTGTTTCAGCATCTTGCAACTCGAGCCCCATAGATGCCAACTACCAATCACTGTTTGCCCTGCATGAAGGCAAGATAAGCAGTCGTGTTAGGCATAAGAAGTGATGCATGCACGAGATAATGAGGTTCACTGGGTTGGCATTCTGAGCAGTTTTCTCCAAATAAAAGCATGCTCACTTGCTTCACATTATCCTTCTCAGTGGAGTCTAAACCCAGCAGTGAATGTGTGACCAAGTTGCAAGGGAAAGAGGGGGGGGGGGGGAGGCAGGGAGGGAGGAATAAAAGAATGAATAAACCCTGGCTAATCAAAAGCCCTCATAAGCAGTGTAATTACCACACATTTCCAAGCACAACGTTTTGCTCACTATGTAACGCAAAATTCAAACTTCGATAATTAATTTGCTTCTTCCCATTTGTTTACCATCTGTTTGTGCTTTAGATGCATTAGTGATGTTAGGAAATGCACCAAAAATACTGCAAAACATCAAACGGACTCATAGATACTTGGCTGCAAGTTACCTTGTTGTTCCATTTTCATCACAGATGTGCATGTAATTATCTAATAATTGGGAAAAGTAAAATGAAAACAGAATTGAAGGAATTTTCAATGCTCAAAAAGCACATTGAGTCAGTGCAGCAATGACTTTTTTGTATTAATAGGAACAAATAGTTTGAAAATAAATAAATAATAAGTTGTTTGCCTTAGAAAGTATCCTCCACAGAGCAGAACATGGACCACTACCTGCAAAGGGAAGTGTGTAATGGTTCACATTGATTTTTCACAAATTTATTATTAACACCTGTCCTAGGTCATGTTTTATCAGCCTTAATTTCTTCATCAGTAGGTTGTTTGGGATGACGGTGGGCGTGTGGTGTGTGATGTGTGTGTGTGTGTGTGTGTGTGTGTGTGGGTTGTGTGTGTTGTATGCTGGTGTTGTGTGTGGGGGGGGAGTTTGTGAAAACAGCTGTTGTCAACAAATTCTTCTGACAAATCGAAAAAAAGCAAGAGCAAATAACAAGTTCAATAACAAATAAATAATTAAATAGCAGAAAACAATGGAAAATGGGTCCTGAAGCAAACCTGGAACAGGAGCAAGTCAATGATGTCATAAAACAGTCAAATTTTGTTCTGCGCAGAATTTGGTCACGTGATTGGTTGACTGGAAGCTCTCTCAAGGCTGATTACAGCGCTACTTGTTTACATATCATGCTTTTACAGGTTACAGTTATGTTTTTGGCTGAGGGATGGCTGTGCTTGCCGATTAGAGAGCCCCCGATAGGTTAGGCAGAATGTTTTTCGTTCTTTCGGCTCATTTCATCCTGTTATAAGCGCAGATTTTTTGCGTCAATGCACTTTCGTTAGGCAATCAGATATGAAGGAAGCAGGAGATTGGGGACATACTCTGTGCAGAGTGTTGGGTGCGCTAAGCAGTCTTCCTTGGCTGATTGGGTACAATCCTGGATGGGTCGCACTCTGACACAGTATACCAGCATGCTGGCACTCATATTTGCTGACGCTGAAGGAATGACACGGTGAGTTAACCCACTGGTATTAATTCAACAGCTGAGCGGGATTTTGAACTCGGACTCGAGATCCAAAGCCCGCACCCAAACCATTATTAAGCCAACCACCGGCACGAGACTAGTGAAGCTTGTGGCCAAGTTCATCAAAATCGTATATGGTTCAAATTGATAATGACTGAAGTGTTTACGGACTCTCACTGCACTGACTTACCTACGGACCTGGTTGATCGATTAAGCTCACCAAAACAAAAGTTCAAGGTGAGCTCATAAAAAATTGGAGAAAGCTCAACCCAAAAACCAACTACTAAGGGGACCATCAAAGTTCACAACCAAAATGCTTCGCTCGATTCAAACACAGCAAAAGAAGCTCGAGCGAAGTTGATGGCGCTGCCATCGCATTCCAACGCTTCCCACCTAAGTTAAGGTTAAAGATGGCAAAACGTTCCACCAGAATCGACCCAATAATCAATATTTGAGTTAAAAATTTTTTTCCTCATTTTGATCCCGTGACCCGAAAGTTCCCCACCCTTGCATGAACCGGGAGTAAAATCCCCAAAAATCGTACATTGTTTCATGCATCCCCCAAACGTTACTTCAATATACAATGTTTATTAAAATGTTTTAAAATGTGCCCGAAATTGCATTTTTTGGTGTTTGACGTTTTGACCCACCCAGCGTTGGGGCCAAAATGTACGTCTCGCACTTCTTGCCAGTGGTTATTCATAATTACCATTTATGACTTTCTACACAACCGATTTAGGAAGGAGATAGCATGACGGGGGACAGACAGACAAAGTTCGATCTACGAATAGCCTACCCATTTTTTTTCAAAAAAGGTGGGGATAATAAAATGTGAGATAAAAAAGGTTTTATTTGTCAGCTCCGTGTCACACAAGTTGATTTGAAGAAAAAAGAAACTCTGCACATGCTGCCCTATTGATGATAATAGTACCAGATCAGCAGTCCAATTGCTCTGGACGCTTTCCCAAAAGATATGTAGAACATTTCAATGAAACAAATTAAAAGTGGCACGTGTCCTTCTTTTGCCATTCATTATCAAGTTTAGAGTCTTGTTAAATGCACAATAACAAATGGCCATTTGAATATGTCTGTTGACTGAAGTCGCAGTACCCATTATGTTTCAATCAATGAAAGTATCCAATAAACTTATTGCACTGCATCATAGATGTATAACAATTAGTGACATATTGGTGCAAGGAGGCAAATGTATATTTGTTTTTTTTGATGCAACAAATCGGTTACCGAAGTGTCTGTGTTAACTTGGACAGGAGTGAAAACTGTGGAGCAAGGTAACAGTTTCAGCGGCCGGGTCACAAGGGGCTTCTTGGACCTGTCCGGACCTTTGACCTTGAAGCCGAGGCCGCAGTAACTCTGCAGGCACAATGAGTTGCTAAGTAACACGGACGGCAGTCTGAGACGATTAATTGAGGTAGGGTCCTCGAGTCCAATTCCCACGTTACCTTCCGGCAATTAATCCCTCAGACAGGAAACCGTGCTTCTCAACACCAAAATTCTTGTCCAATTCAACACGTCCAATGATTACCGTCAGTGGACGTTGACTAATCCTAACCATAGCGCAACAGCGGGGCCAAAACTCCCACCCACTATTACACAAGAGTGTTCTAACCAATGGAGAAAAAGATGGAATTGAACGTTTTGGAAAGTTTACGCAAGATTTAGCACAGGACATTATTTAACAGGCAACAGTTATTGAGAGAGGCAAAAAACAGCTGTCACAAAGAAAGATCTCCCTTAGACACACAAAGTCTCGTTAGTCAGTCACCTTACCATTAATCTACATCAAGTGCCTCAGTCACCTCCAGGAACAAGATAAAACAAGGGTGATAACAGATAATATGAGATTATGTGTAGGGATGGTGTCGACCCCGCCTCACCCGCGCCTACCGTGCGCCCAGATGATCATGTGCAACGAACGAAGATGTATGTGAAGGCGCGTTGAGACGTGCCAGTGGGAGATGCGGTGTACTGCGGGTGCGTTAATGCCAAGCTGAAAAGAACTTGGTGGACTCAGTTGATATTCCACAGACAGTACGAGTCTAATGAGAAATGTGTGCCGCTGAAAGTGCAAAGATTGTAATGTGCGTTGCAAGACGATGTAGGGAGAAAGTCAGTTCTGAGGAGATTGGTGAGGAAGAGGTGGTAAACCATGCCGAAGTCCGTAGCTCTGCTCTCGTTCCACCTCGTACCTTCTCAGCGCCGTTCATCACGTTCCCTTAACACCTGCGTGTTTCACCTTGAACTCTTTCAAATGACATGAACTGACGCTTGACTTGGTCCAGAACAGGGCTCTCTCACGAACTGGACTCGATTTCTCAAACTGGGCTCTCTTTCCTTTTGTCAGAACACGAACTCGAGCTCCCTCTGCTCCAGAACTCCTTACAAACTGCTTCTGCCAGGGATCCTGATTGCACTTCGCTTCTGTCGCACTCAACATCCACTTTTCGGCTATCCAGCCCGCTGATTGGCTGGCGTGCTGTGATCCAGATATCGTGATTTCGTCCCTAGAGCATGGTGGCGGACTGCTGTTTTTATGTTCGTGCACCGGTTGAGGGACAAGGTGAGCGAAGGGGCATACATTGCGTCTCGATCCCACGGAATGCCCATTCTGCAATTGGAAATTCGCCTAAGACGGTCCAAGCCGCTGGTGAAATGGATTGTGTAAGACAGTTTTCAGATAGGTTTGATAATGGAAGAATGAGAATAAGGGAAAGGATGGAGTTGGAAGGAGGGAAAAGAACAATGGAGGTAACTTTAACTACCACTCACAACACATCTTTCCGTTTCCTCTGTTAAGAGGGGGAGGTGGTAATTTACTAAACCAAATTACATCGGACTATAACTACAAGTGGACAAGAAAAAATGCAAACACGCAACATAATGTCACTTAGTAGAACTGTGTTGGGCTTCCACGTGCATCCAGACGCAATGGATACAACGTGCGCATGGATCAACAAGGCCTGGAACGCTCTGCCAGGAATGTGGCACCATTCTTCACAAGAGAAGTCTCCATCCAGGTGGTTTTTCATGCAGGCGGAAACCGCGTGTCTTTGGCGCCCCTCCAGAAACAGTCACACAACAAGCCTCCATGGATTGATGCCCGGTGATTGCAGGGGGGGGGTAAGAAACATGGAAATTGTAACTTCATCCTTGTGCGCCTAAACCACCCGCGTGTCAACATGTGGCTCGTGGACTGCAGCATTGCATCTGAAAGAGCTCCTCCCACGCTCATAACAACCCTGTCTTCTAATGGGAGTGAGTGGACCCCAGACCATGGCCAGCAAAATGGTGCCCATACATGGAGATGGAACAGCATCAGAACCTTTTACTGGTTCGAACCAGGCACTCAGGGCCTATAAATTCCCTGAGCTTCACCACACATGCACATGTCCATTCATTTAGATAACATGGTGACGATGGAACTATGCACAAAATGGCTAATCACATTTCTCCCTGCTCGCATCATTGCCTATGCCTCCTTTCACCACTTGCAAGCAGAAAGTTGCCACGGCAGCTGGGCCTTGTTGTTCAGTGTAATAATATGAGATTTGATCGCCCGGCATAGCAACCAGACTATGGTATCCCACCCTGTAAGTTACCTGTTTTTGACGATACAGGATGCTCAGACCCTCGTGAACTCCGCACACAGTTTGTCCGCCAATTTGGATCTCCTGTTTCGCTTGCAGTCCCCAAGTAATGCCGCCAAGCATCACACTTGCCAAGTCTGCGCTTCCACTCTGTTGCACTTCGTGATGACGTTTTTCCTTCCTTTCCAGGCCATCACTTGATACAGTCTGTGACACACAGCAATTTCACAGCCTTTGTCCACAATAGATCTATTTAGTCATTGAGGTCTCCTTTGCAGCTATGCTGGCTCTTAATACCGGACTCAAGCTGCAACCCGCTTACCAATGTTGAAGAGACGACGCTGGAATATAATTTGCCATATTTCACGCACCACTCGCATAAGTGTGGCCCCATGCTTAATGTACTGTTGTAAGGTGTACTCTCTGGCGTTTCCATTTTACCTCACATGGTTATGTCAGTTAGGTTAGGTTAGGTTAGATACATGGTTTAGGGTTAGAGTATTTATCATAGGTAGGTCAGTCAGTAGTCCT
>CM068952.1:118832847-118844628 GCA_035128595.1 Eptatretus atami | reverse complement strand
AGGACTACTGACTGACCTACCTATGATAAATACTCTAACCCTAAACCATGTATCTAACCTAACCTAACCTAACTGACATAACCATGTGAGGTAAAATGGAAACGCCAGAGAGTACACCTTACAACAGTACATTAAGCATGGGGCCACACTTATGCGAGTGGTGCGTGAAATATGGCAAATTATATTCCAGCGTCGTCTCTTCAACATTGGTAAGCGGGTTGCAGCTTGAGTCCGGTATTAAGAGCCAGCATAGCTGCAAAGGAGACCTCAATGACTAAATAGATCTATTGTGGACAAAGGCTGTGAAATTGCTGTGTGTCACAGACTGTATCAAGTGATGGCCTGGAAAGGAAGGAAAAACGTCATCACGAAGTGCAACAGAGTGGAAGCGCAGACTTGGCAAGTGTGATGCTTGGCGGCATTACTTGGGGACTGCAAGCGAAACAGGAGATCCAAATTGGCGGACAAACTGTGTGCGGAGTTCACGAGGGTCTGAGCATCCTGTATCGTCAAAAACAGGTAACTTACAGGTGGGATACGATAGTCTGGTTGCTATAGCCGACATAATTGAGCATCAATGATTATACACTGACAAACAAGTGCCCAGTTGCCATGAATCCTCCGAATGTGGTGAAAGGAGCATAGGCCAATGACTGCTGAGCAGGAGAAATGTATTAGCTCATTTGATTGATAGTTATCGTCACCTATAGTGTATCATGAAATGAGATGGACATGTGCATGTGGTGGTGACAGCTCAGGGAATTTATAGGCCCTGAGTCCTGGTTCGAACAGTAAAGGTTCTGATGGTTCCATCTCCTGTATGAGGCACATTTTGCTGGCCATGGTCTGGGGTCCACTCATCCCATTAGAAGACAGGGTTTATGAGCGTGGAGGGATGTCTTTCAGATGACAATGCGCAGTCCACGAGCCACAGTGCACACGCGGGTGGTTTGAGGCGCACAAGGATGAAGTTACCAATTTCCATGTTTCTTACCCCCCCCCTCAATCACCGGAGCATCAATCCATGGAGCTGTTGTGTGACTGTTCTGGAGGGGCGCAAAGACACGCGGTTTCCGCTGCATGAAAAACCACCTGGATTGGAAACTTCTCTTGTGGAAGAATGGTGCCACATTCCTGGCAGAGCGTCCAGGCCTTGTTGATTCCATGCCACGTTGTATCCATGCGTCTGGATGCCGTGGGAAGCCCAACACAGTCTACTAAGTGACATTATGTTGGTGTTGCCATTTTTTCTTGTCCTACTTGTAGTTATATCCGATAGTAAGTGGTTTAGCTAAATTTACCCCTCCCCCTCTTAAACAGAGAAGCGGAAAGATGTGTTGTGAGTGTAGTTTAAAGTTACCCCATTGTTTTTCCCTCCTTCCACACTTCCATCCTTTCCCTTATTCTATTCTTCCATTATCAAACCTCATTCTGATAAAACTTGTCTTACACAATCCATTTCACCAGCGCTTTGACCGTTTAGGGAAGTTTCCAATTGCAGATGGGCATTCGCGTGGGCATCAAGACGCAATGTATGCCCCTTCCGCTCACCTTGTCCCTCAACCGTGCACGAACAAAACAGCAGTCTGCCACCATGCTCTAGGGACGAATCACGATATCTGGATCACAGCACGCCAGCCAATCAGGGGCTGGATGCCGAAAAGTGATGTGAGTGGGAAGAAGCGAAGTGCAATCAGGATCCCTGGCAGAGAGTTTTGTAAAGGAGTTCTGGCAAGAGGGGAGCTCGAGTCGTGTTCTGAGCAAAAGAAAGAGAGCCCCAGTTTGAGAAATCGAGTCACAGTTCGATAGAGAGCCCTGTTCTGACAAGTCAAGCGTCGTTCAGTGTCATTTGAAGAGTTCAAGGTGAAACACGCGTGGCTTAAGGGAACGTGATGGAACGGCGCTGAGAAGTACGAGGTGGAACGAGAGCAGAGCTACGGACTTCGGCATGGTTTACCACTCTTCCGACCAAATCTCTCAGAACTGACTTTCTCCTACACGTCTTGCAACGACCATTACAATCTTTGCACCTTTCAGCGGCACACATTCTCATTAGACTCGTACTGTTGTGAGAATTCAACTGACGTCCACCAAGTTTCTTTTCGAGCTTGGCATTAACGCACCCGCATGTACACCCGCATCTCCCACCTGGCACGTCTCAACGCGCCCTCACCATACATCTTGTTCGTGCACATGATCATCTGGGCGCACGTATGGCCGGGTGAGGTCGGGGTCGCACCATACACCTAACACATAATTATCATATTATCTGTTATCACCCTTGTTTATTCTGTTTCCTGGAGGTGACTGAGGACCTTGACTGTAGATTAATGGTAAGGTGACTGACTAACGGACTTGTGTGTCTAAGGGAAGATCTTTCTTTGTGACACTGTTTTTGCCCTCTCTCAATAACTGTTGCCTGTTAAATAATTCCCTGTGCTAATCTGCGTAAACTTTCCAAACGTTCAATCCATCTTTTTCTCCATTGGTTAGAACACTGCTTGTGTAAATAGTGGGATGGGAGTTTTGCCCCGCTGTTGCGCTATGGTTAGGATTATCAACGTCACTGACGGTATCATTGGACGTGTTGATTGGGACAAGAATTTGGTGTTGAGAAGCCACGGTTCCTGTCTGAGGGGATTAATTGCCGGGAAGGTACACGTGGGAATTGGACTCAGGACCCTACCTCAATTAATCGTCTCAGACTGCGGTCCGTGTTACTTAGCAACTCATTGTGCCTGCAGAGTTACTGGCGGCCGTCGTGCTTTTCAAGGTCAAAGGTCCGGGAGCAGGTCCAAGAAGCCCCTTTGACCCGGCCGCTAACTCGTTACACTTGCTCCACATTTATCACTCCTGTCCAATGTAACACCAGACACTTCGGTAACGATTGTTTGCTCAAAAAAAACAAATATACATTGCCTGCCTTGTCACCAATAATGTCACTTAATTGTCATACAATCCTAAATGATGCAGGCAATAAGTTATTGATACTTTCATTGCATTTGACCATAATGGGTACTGCGACTTCAGTCAAACAGACATATTCAAATGGCCATTGTTTATTGTCATTTAACCAAGACTCTAAACTTGATAATGAATGGCAAAAGAAGGACACGCTGCCACATTTTATTTGTTTCATTGAATGTTTCTACATATCTTTTGGGAAAGCTACGAGCAATGGACTGCTGATCTGGTACTATTATCATGCAATAGGGCAGCATGTGCAGAGTTTCTTTTTTCTTCAAATCAACTTGTGTGACACGGAGCTGACAAATAAAAACCTTTTTTATCTCATTTTATTATCCCCAACCTTTTTTGAAAAAAAATGGGTAGGCTATTGTAGATCGACTTTGTCTGTCTGTCCTCCGTCATGCTATCTCCTTCCTAAATGTTGTGTAGAAAGTCATAAAATTGGGTAAGTTATGAAATAACCACTGGCAAGAAGTGCGAGACGGTACATTTTGGCCCCAACGCCTGGGTGGGTCAAAACGTCAAACACCAAAAATGCAATTTCGGGCACATTTTAAAACATTTTAAATGAAAAATTGTATATGCAATAACTTGGGGGATGCATGAAAAATGTACGATTTTTGGGGGATTTACTCCCGGTTCATGCAAGGGTGGGGAACTTTCGGGTCACGGGATCAAAATGAGGAAAAAAATTTTTAACTGCAAAATTTGATTGATTGGGTCGATTCTGGTGCGAACGTTTTGCCATCTTTCAACCTTAACTTAGGTGGAAGCGTTGGAATGCGATGGCACGCCATCAACTTGCTCGAGCTCTTTTGCTGTGTTTGAATCGAGCGAAGCATTTTGTTGTGACTTTGACTGGTCCCCTTAGTAGGTTTGTTTTTGGGTTGAGCTTTCTCCAATTTTTATGAGCTCACCTGAACTTTAGTTTTGGTGGCTTATGCGATCACCAGGTCCGTAGGTAAGTCAGTCAGTGAAGTCCGTAAACACTTCAGTCATTATCATTTAACAATACGATTTGATGAACTTGGCCACAAGCTTCATAGTCTCGTGCCGGTGTTGGCTTTAATGGTTTGGGTGCGGCTTTGGATCTCAGAGCCGAGTTCAAAATCCCGCTCAGCTGTTTGAATTAATACCAGTGGGTTAACTCAGCCTGTGTCATTCCTTTCAGGTCAGCAAAATGAGTGCCAGCATGCTGGTATTTTAACTGTGTCAGAGTGGACCCATCCAGGATTGTAACCCAATAGCCAAGGAGACTGCTTAAGCAGCACCCAAACACTTGCACGAGTATGGTCCCCAATCTCCTGCTCTCCTTCATATCTGATGCTAACGAAAGTGCATTGACGCAAAAAATCTGCGCTTATAACAGGATGAAATGAGCGAAAGAACGAAAAAACATTTCTGCCTAACCTATCGGGGCTTCTAAATCGGCAGCACAGCCATCCCTCAGCCAAAAACATAACTGTAACCTGTAAAAGCATGATCATGTAAACAGTAGCGCTGTAATCAGCCTTGGAGGCTTCCAGTTCAACCAATCACGTGACCAATTCTGCGCAAGAACAAATTTGATGTTTTATGGACTCATTGACTTGCTCCTGTTCCAGGTTTGCTTCAGGACCATTTTCCATTGTTTTCTGCTATTTAATTATTTATTTGTTCATTGAACTGTTATTTGTCTTTGCTTTTTTTCGATTTGTCAGAAGAATTTTTGACACACAGCTGTTTTCACAACTCCCCCCCCACACACAACACCATGCATACACACACACACACCACACACACACACACACACACACACACACATCACACACACACGCCCACCGTCATCAAACAACCTACTGATGAAGAAGATTAAGGCTGATAAACATGAACCTAGGACAGGTGTTAATAATAAATTTGTGAAAATCAATGTGAACCATACACACTTCCCTTTGATGGTAGTGGTCCATGTTCTGCTCTGTGGAGGATACTTCTAAGGCAAAACAACTTTATTATTTATTTATTTTCCAAATCTAATTTGTTCCTATTAATACAAAAAAGTCATTGCTGCATGACTCAATGTGCTTTTTGAGCATTGAAAAATTCCTTTCAATTCTGTTTTCATTTTACTTTTCCCAATTAGTTAGATAATTACAGCACATTGTGAATGAAAATGAACAACAAGGTAACTTGCAGCCAAGTATCTTCTGAGTCCGTTTGATGTTTTGCAGTATTTTTGTGCATTTCCTAACATACACTAATGCATCTAAAGCACAAACAGATGGTAACAAATGGAAGAGAGCAAATTAATATCGAAGTTTGAATTTTGCGTTACATAGGAGCAAAACGTTGTGCTGGAAAATGTGTGGAAGTACACTGCTTGAGGGCTTTTGGATTAGCCAAGGGTTTATTCATTCTTTTATTCCCTCCCTTCCCTGCCTCCCCCCCCCCCCTCTTTCCTTGCAACTTGGTCAACATTCACTGCTGGGTTTAGACTCCATGAAGAAGGATAATGTGAAAGCAAGTGAGCATGCTTTTATTGGAAGAAATACTGCTCAGAATGCCAACCCAGTGAACCTCATTATCTCGTGCATGCATCACTTCTTATGCCTAACACGACTGCTTATCTTGCCTTCATGCAGGGCAAACAGTGATTGGTAGTTGGCATCTATGGGGCTCGAGTTGCAAGATGCTGAAACAAGCAGGTACATGTTAGCACAAGTGTTGTTTAGCTGTAATTTGAATAAGGCTGCAATGAAACCTTATGTAATTCAAAATAAAAACAAATTACTGCACCATAGTCCCAAGAAGGAAGCCAGACATAACCACGCACACGCACACGCACACGCACACGCACACGCCACACGCGCACACACACATAAACACACACACATATAAAACACACAACGCGATATATTATGTACTGGTAAGTACTTACAAAAGCTATTTTATTTGACGTTATACCTTAACATTATAAGCAATTTACTGATTCCCAATTCCTGGATCATCAGATGGCAACGTATTCTCATCGAGGTTTCGATCATTTCAGGCCAGAACCTCTTCCAAAACGGCAGATCCACAACCCCGCGTCACAGGTCCACATCTGGATTACTCAACATCAATGGAACCTACAACCTCAAAGTTGTGTCCAGACAGTCAGTCAACAAGAGAAATGCAGTTTCCTTATTCAAACTTATTTAATTATCACTTTTATTTGAAGTATTACTACATATGAAGAACTTTAATCAAGCACCACTTTATATGATAATACAAGGTGTCCCTAAAAAATGACATCAATTTCGTGTCTAATAACATAGCTAATTCTCGCTCAATGATCTCAAATTTTAACAAAATGTGGAAAAACTAACTAAGTTGAATGTTTAATTTTCTTTTTTTTCAGGGTAAAGAATGACGTTCACTAGAAATGAAAAGGCATTTGTGTGTCTGGAATATGCTCGAACACAGTCAAACAAGAGTGTGCAGCGTGTATTCGAGAAATTACAATAAAAATGCACCAACTGGAAAACAGATTTGGACATGGCACAAAAAATTCAAAGAGGAAGGCTGTCTGTGCAGGGCAAAAGGATCTGGACGACCACCAGTACCGGAGATATCGTCAATCAGGTTCGGAACATTTGTGCGAAGCCCCAGAAAGTCTGTAAGAAAGGTATCTATGGAAACCCAGATTCCTCATACCACACTTTGGCGTGTAGTAAGGAAACGCTTGCAAATGACACCCTATAAGCTGCAGCTCGTTCAAGCTTAAACATGGATGACAGGGAAAGCGCAAGCAATTCTGTGTCACTATACAAAATAAACTTGAAGATAAGGAGTTCGAAAAGCGTCTTGTTTTCAGTGATGAGGCTACATTTCATACGAGTGGCAAGTTAACAAGCATAATGTTCGCATTTGGGGAAAGAAAATCCCCATTCCACAGTTGAGCACATGAGGGACTCGCCGAAAGAATGTGTTCTGCGCAATCTCCAAGAATCGTCTTCAGTGACATTTTTCTTTGAGGAAACGTGACGGCGATGTTTATCTGCAAAGCTTCAGAAACTGGTTATTTGATGAGCTCATTGCTAATGAGCATGAACACTTCATTTTTCAACAAGGATGGGGCTCCACTCACTGGAAGCTGACTGTGCAGACTTATCTCAATGAGAATCTACCAGGAAGATGGATTGGGCGTGCCAGTGATAATGACAATGTGCTGTTGAAATGGCCACCACGTTCACCTGACTTGAACACCTTGTGATTTTTTTTATGGGGCTATGTGAAAGGACGTGTCTATATCCCCCTCTTTCTACAAAGCCTAGAGGAACTTAAGCAGAGAATCACTGAGGTGCTGGAGAATGTTACGCAAGACATGCTACAGCAGTTTGGCAGGAGCTGACCACCGACTTGAACGTGTGTCGTGTCACAGGCGGTGCGCATATTGAACATTTGTGAAGTTGAGAAAACGGTTATAAAATCTACATCCCTCTGAATCTCTTGTTCGAATTTTATAAATAAATCTTTTATTGTTCAACATGAGCCTATTTACTTTCGTTTGCCTGGGACATGTAGTTACTTAGATATTCACGTTTCAAATGAATGTCATTTTTTTAGGGACACCCTGTATATTAAGTGATAAACACTTTTCCTTGTCGGCATGTCCATTACACAGCACCCCCATCTAACCATAGACTCAAACTGTCATTCAATATTAAAACTGTCATTAATAAGCTATTTTAACATGCTGCACTCCATACGTTAGCACATCAATAAATTATTTTAATGCTTATTTATAATGTATTCATAAATAATATTTATTAATTGTATTTATCTAAGTACCTCCATTATTTAATACTGTTATGTTTGTGGGGTAGATGGAGGAATTTCACAGTAAAGGTAGGATTGTATCGTGTAGCATGGTCTGTGGATGGTAGCAGAGATTTCATGTAAATTAAGTCGGGAAAAACTATGAGCTTAAGATTGTTACATGTCACCACATGGGAGGGGGGGTGTTGCTGTTTTAACTGCATAGAGTTTAAGGCTAGTTCTCCCAGTATGTGATTGCCCCGTGACCTTTCCCTACGTTTTTGCATTTACAAAGCCGGCTATAAAAAGGAACCACGTTCTTACAACAACAACAACAACAACAACAAAAACAGTAACAGTAACAGAGCTGAAACATTTACAAGTGGCAAAAACCCTGCCTTCCTGGCTTGTACCAGCAGGCCACACCCGAGACTTATGATTTGGTGGTGTGACGTCAGAAGGTGCAAGCGAGATAAGAGGGCGGTTGGAAACCAAAGCGTGAGGCTCTGGTCCTCTCGGCACGACAAAATAACCAGCTGATTTTCGTTGTTCGTGTTGGTGAATTCTTTACTGCTGAAATAAGACGCTCGCCATTGTCTGATTGGCTGGGTCGTGAAGTTTGTACGTTTTTGAGGAGAAGAGAGTAGAGATGAAGAAGAGCACGTCTCAGATATAACTCGGCAGATCCCGTTGGAGTCGATGAAGAAAAGGTGGCGCCCTTTGCTGTGAGGCGGGCCTGGTTTTGAGAGGAGAAGTGTATCGGCAATTCTCGACCATGAGAAGAAACTGTACGGCGGGTTGTGGGCCCTTAACGAAGGAGAATCGTCCACGCCAATTAACCTCACGTACATGACTGCAGAAAGTGACAGCGCCATTTTGGGGTGATATTCCCACACAGTGGCTATGCATTTTTGAGGATCGCCAGGCTCTAAAAGGTCATCTTGGGCACAAGCTAAGTGCTGGAATTAAGGAGGAATTTATTTTATTTTATCTCTCCCCTTGTCTGTTTTTGTGACTGAGTGGAGACGTCACGATTAACGCCACATACAAACTGACCGTGTGAGAAGACTGGATTGGTCAGATTAATGCCCACGAAAGTGAGAGTTGTCCCTGGCTCCTGTGATGGTCATCGCATACGCTGGTCTTATGGAATTGGCATGGTCGTAGATCAAAAGGCAGTCCAGAGTCCGATGGGGTAAGAGTAATCTGGGAATGAAGACGTATTTGCCTGTCTTTTTGCCGTATATGATCTCGGCTCGATCAGCCGGCTTCCAAGGCTGATTATGCGCAGTCTGGTTCCGTTCAGTAATCCATTACGCCACGTGGGGTCTTGACCGCCCCCAGGTCAACTTGACCTTTTGACCCCGCCCCAGTGTGGGGCCAAAATGGCTGCTCTTGCACCTCTTTCCATGTGTATCATAACTAAGTTTGGTAATTTCTGCCCAACCGTTAGGAGATAGCATGACAGACAGACAGAGGGAGCCGATTATAATATCTTCCCAATTTTTTGGGGGTTTTTGTTTTCTTCAAAAAGCGAGGGGATAATCAATCACGCAAAACGACTAAGTCTTAACAAACTCATGGCTTGTCATGTGCTGCCAAATAATATCTGTTAATCGATTTGATGTATCTAAATAAAAGGGAAATTTCTTTCAGAGAGAGAAAAGTTAAATTTATTATGAAAAAAAACTAGGATTATTTCAACCTTGCTCCATAAGCCCCTCCCTATACCATGATGGTTCTTCTGTGCTGTTTACCATACCTCCAATGGTTAATGACGATGTAACCCACTGATACATTTTTGAGGGTCATCTATCATTTTCTGAAGCTCAAATTTAACGTTTAGAAGTTTTATTCACGAACAACAAAGACAGGTGGTCAAAGATTGAGGCAACATTGCCATTTAACCCCTTAACTGCTCGATAACGTGTACGTACGCATGCTACCACTCCACTTCTACACGCCAATTGACCTACCTGTGTGTACACGTCCAAAACTAACTCTAATTCATAGAAGGCCACCATAGTACATGCTTCTCATGCACTCTGTTAAAGATTGTTAATATACATTTATAGTATTCATTCTGTTAAAATAAATATATAAAATTATTTGAGCAATATCCATGGATACCGTAAATCAGTATAGATTTCTTCTTGATGTGAACTTATTGAAGCATATACACTATACAGTCATGGCCAAAAAATATTGGCACCCTTGCGCTTTTTTCAAATAATCCACAATTTTCTCGAAAAATAAGTTGAAATTGATAAAAGTATTGGTCTCTACAATTATTTATTTCACTGTTAATATTGTTGCGGGCTGGGCGTCGGCCGCGAGCACGACCGCTAGATGGAGCTGCAGAGTCGGCTCGACCGATCGCCCGGAATTTAGATCGTACCTTTTCGGAAAAGTACGGGTCCCTTATTTGACTGAAGTTCGCCAATAGACAGACCACGTGGGGTAGGGTCGATTGCCAATTTCAATTTACCTAAATACCCACGTGGTCCAACCTACCGGGGAAATTCACTCTCGACGGCTCCCGTACGGAACGAGCCGCTTAGCGTACCCGTTCCGTGTGCGATCCGAGCGGTTTGATCGCCGAGATCCGTCGGTCCCAAAATATCCCCTACAACGGCAACGGCCTGGCTAATTTTCCAACACGCAACACGCGAAGCCAATGGAGAATAGACACGAACGAGCTGAAACATTTCACAAATGGGGATGTTTATTTACAATGGGGGGATGAGGGGAGCACATAAGGGCAGAAACTAAACCGAATATCAATAAATGCACGTATATAACAGGCAAAAAGCACTTGTACAATTTACAACTTAGCTGACTGACGCCACAAACACACATACGCACACACCCAAAGAAGTGGTGGCTACAGCCTTTTTGAGCCTTCAGCTCGGAGTGATAGGATGAGCTGAAGACCAGGGTCTATCTCGGACCTGTCCACCTCGTGTGGTCTTCGCGTCGACCCGGGCACCAGCGAGAGGCGAGCCGAACCCAGACACCGGCGAGCCACCCTTGCAGTTCTTGCGGATGGATGTGTCCCTCAAGCTCGCCCATTCGCCGAGAGAGCACGGCGTCCAACCCTTACGGTCCTTGTCGGGGACTGGCGTCTCTCGAGCTCTCGATCGTGAGGAAGAGGAAGAAGACGACGACCAAGACCAGCCCAGACCGATTGACTGACTCCCTTTTAATGCGCTCCGGCACGGCTCGACCCCTCCCCCACTCGGCGCGCTGCCAGCGCATCGGTGGGTGGGGACATGACCCTCCCCCACTGAGCGTGCGGAGAATCTGGGAGCAGAGGGTTGTTGTTGTTGTTCTCTGCAGAGCCGTAGTAATCCGTTGCTGTCGTTGTTGCAGTCATGCTGGTGGTGTTGCAAATAAAAGGAAATCCTAACTATCAAAAGTTAACTCACAGCGCATGAACATTTATTTACCCATTAGACAAGGAAAGGAAACTATCTATAAAAACATACTTACCGATATAACTGCCTATAGGACCTGTATGTTGTGTGCTCATGGCTTCCAGATTCGCAACATAATTGCAGAACCTTTCTTTTTATTCAGAACTTAATATATTGTTGTATCGGTATCGGCTGCGAGCACGACCGCTAGGTGGAGCAGTAGGGTCGACTCTACCGAACACCCGGAATCTAGATCGTACCTTTCGAAAACTCCGAGGTATGGTCCCTTACAGACCGTGAATCGTCAATAATTCCACCACGTGGACAGGGTTATTTGCCAAACTTCAAAATACCTAGAGACCCACGTGGCGAGCTACCGAGTATTCACACCCTCAACGGGACTCGAACGGGACGGGTCGTTTCCGGTGCTTCTAGATTCCGGGTGTTCGGTAGAGTCGACCCTACTGCTCCACCTAGCGGTCGTGCTCGCAGCCGATACCGATACAACAATATATTAAGTTCTGAATCAAAAAGAAAGGTTCTGCAATATTGTTGCGAATCTGGAAGCCATGAGCACACAACATACAGGTCCTATAGAGCAGTTATATCGGTAAGT
>CM068952.1:118796539-118832055 GCA_035128595.1 Eptatretus atami | reverse complement strand
GACTCGCCCGGAATTTAAGATGGACTTTCGGAAAAGTACGGGTCGTTATTTGACTGAAGTTCGCCAATAGACAGACCACGTGGGGTAGGTCGATTGGCCAAGTTTCAATTACCTAAATACCTCAGTGGTAACATATCAGCGGGGAAATTCACTCCGTACGGCTCCAGGAAGAGAGCGTTAGTGTGTCGTTCGTGTGGATCCGGAAGCCATGGTTTGATTCGCGAGATCCGTCGGTCAAATATACGTTACAACGGCAACGGACTGGCTATTTTCAACCGCAACCGCGGGGCCAACTGGAGGAATAGACCGAAGAGCTGAAATTTCACATGGGGATGTTTATTTACATGGGGGGATGAGGGGAGATAAGGGCAGAACTAACGATATCAATAATATGCACGTTATATACAGGACAAAAAGCCTTGTACAATTTACAACGTGTAGCGATGACGCGACAAACACATACGCACACAGACCAAGAAGTGGTGGCTACAGGCTTTATTGAGGCCTTCAGCTCGGGAGTGATAGGGATGAGCTGAAGACCAGGGTCTATCTCGGGTGTCCATCTGTGGTCTCGCGTCGACCCGGGACCAGCGAGAGGTCGAAGCGAACATCAACGCGGGAGCACCTTGCAGTTCTTGCGGGATGGATGTGTCCTCAAGCTCGCACATCGCCGGGAGAGAGGCAGGGCGTTCCAACACTTACGCCTTGGTTGGGGACTGGGTGCTCTCGAGCTCTCGATCGTGAGGAAGAGGAAGAAGAGACGACCAGACCACCCGACCGATTGACTGACTCCTTTTTTATGCGGGCTTCGGCACGGTGACCCTCCCCAGTCGCGCGCTGCAGCGGCATGTGGGTGGGGAATGGACCTCCCCACTGAGCGTGCGGAGTGGTTAGCAAAGGGTTGTTGTTGTTGTGTCTCTGCAGAGCGTGTAATCGTTGCGTGGTTGTTTGCAGTCATTGACTGGTGGTTTGCAGAAATAAAAGGAAAATCTAACTATCAAGTATCCACGCGAATGACTTTATTTACCCATTTAAGACAGGGAAGGAAAACTATCTAAACACATACTACCGATATGAACTGCTGATAGGACTGTATGTTGTTGTGTCTGGCTACAGATTCGCAAAATATTGCAGACGCTTTCTTTTTTGATTCAGAATTAATATATTTGTTGTATCGGTATCGGTTAGGCGAGCACGACGCGTAAGTGGAGCAGTAGGGTCGATGCTTACGTCCGAACACCCGGAATATAGATTGTACCTTTCTGGAAACTCGAGGGTATGGGTCCCTTACAGGAGGTTAATCGTACATAATTCAACCCGACGTGGGACAGGATATTTGCAACTCTAAAATACCTAGAGACCCACAGTGGCGAGCTACCTGAGTAGTCACACCCTCAACGGGTACTCGAACGGGACGGGATCGTTTCCGTGCTCGTCCGTGCGTACCCGAGTCGGCATGGTTACGAGGTCCGTTCGGTCCAAACGTGCACATTTAGCAGCAATGGCTTAATTTAATCACCACAACTGCACAGGTGTTAAAGCAATGAAGAAAACAGAAAGAGCTGATATCATTTAACACATGGATGTTTATTTAAAAGGTGGGGTAAGGAAAATAAGAGCCAGGTTAAACCGACCTAAAGCAGGCAAAACTAATGTACAGCGAAAGCACTTATCAATTCCTACTTATAGGACGGCCCACGACAGACGCAACACACCAAAGAAACGGACACAAATGGTCTTTATTATCCCTTCAGTCGGAGGAGTGAGCTGAAGGGACGAGAACGTGGCAGCTACTGGCCGCGAGTGGTGGCTCGACGTCCGCACCTTCCTGGAGCATATAGTCGGCAAAGGAATGGACAGGGAATGCGAATCAGCGGCGGCGAGATCAAGTGAGCGGTCACTGCGACGAGCAGAGCAGCGACGAGAGAGAATCCGACCAGGGGCAAGCGACGGGAGAGCCGGAACCAGAGCGCCGCAGCGGTGATCGAGAATGAGCGAGAACAGAGCAGGCCCGCCAACGGAGATGAGCCGAGAACCAGACACCGCCAGAGCGAGATGAGCAGATGAACAGGCGCCAGCGAGATGCAAGAGACGAACCAGCGTCGCAGCGAGAGAGCCAGACAGGCGCAATTAATTCCTCTCTGCTCTCAGAGCAGATCGCGCAATTATTTGCTCTCTTTCTTATGTTCGAGGAGGGGCTTCTCTTCCCGACCACTCCTCCCGATTGGCCGAGGGATCCTACCGACTCGTGGCAGCTCCGATTGGACGATGGCGCGCATGTCAGTGGCTCGCGCCTGCCGCTCACTTGGACCTGGAGGCTTTTGAGCCGAAGTGGCGGAAGGCTGCCGGCCAGTCACCTATGGCAATGGTGCTAATGGCGATCGTGCTGAGTCGGAAACGGGCGCGTGAGAGAGACGCCCGCTCCGTTGCCGATGGTCTAAGGAGGAGCATGCTATTGTTAGCGCTACACGACACGATCGTATATGCGCGCAGCCTTGTGGCGAGCGGCGAAGGATGCCGGAGCAGAGGTTCGTCGTGTGAAATGTGAAGAAGGGGTTGTTTTGTCGTTGTTGATAGAAATAGTACAAATTCCATCGTATAAAATAATCAGCGATGTATCATTTAATGTACCGATTGTAATCAAGGGAAAGGGGGAGTATCTATCACATTTACTTATCGAATAATGAGCTATGGGGACGCTGAATTGTCTGTGTGCACAAGGCTGTCCAAATTCGTTTAAACATATTCCTTTTAAATCAAATAATAATGGCATTGACAAAATTATTGACACACTAAGACTTAATAATTGGTAAGCAACGCTTAGGAAGTGCTTGACTGTGGCAGTTATTTTGTCCAATGCCATGAATGAGCTTCTTCATTCATACTGTACTTTTAGCCCACTCTTGGTAAACGCTCCAGTTCTCTCCAGTTTGGCAAAGGGTGCCTTACTCACAACACAGCTGTTTTCAGACTCTCCCACTTGTGTTCAATGGGATTTAGATCTGGATCATTGCTGGTCATGATTTCGAAAGGATCCGCGTTTTTGCTTGAACCTATCCTGGTGCTTTTTGAAGGTGTTGGTTTGGGGTCATGTGTCCTGCGCAAGATCATGACCTTCGACGGGACCCAGTTTCTGAACTCGGGCGTTGACATTGCGCTCCATAATGCTTGATAATATCTGATTTTCATGATGCATGCTAATTAAGGTACCCAGTACCAGAGTAGCTAGCAACTCCAAACATCAACTGAACCTCTCCTGTTTGACTGGTGGAAGGTGTTCTTTTTCATTTGAAGGCTGTCATTTTGTTTCTGTAACAAGAGATTGATGTGCTTTACATAAAAGCTCCAATTTTTGGTTCGTATGTCCAATCACGACTTGCTCCCGAAGGATTTGGCTTGTTCAGGTGTGTTTTGGCAAACTTTCAGTCAGGCTTTCCTTAATGTCTCTTCTCTTCGTATCAGAGTGGGGTTCTAGGTCTAACATTAGAACACTTTCATTTAGTTGGTGAGGATGGTACGAATTGAAACTGTCGTACCTTGTGTTGCGGTAGCTTGAATCTGTTTATGGCAGTTGATCAAGGTGCCTTTTCTCAAGTTCAATATCTTCGCTGCAATCTTCGATGAAGTTTCTCTTGCGGCATGTCTATGGGGGATGAATATAGTGCCAGGGGCCTTAAACACTCGATAAATTGGCTAGGTGGACACAGGAAATCAAGGTTCTGGGATGGACTTTTGAGCTTGAGATTGTCCATGCTTGGCTACAATTTGTGTCTGACTCTCAGACAATTCTCTGGTTTTCTCTTTTTTCTCATGTTAATTGCGGTACAATCCAGTGAACACAAACAGCAGATGATCCTTTTCTCTGGTTCAACAAAACTGGTTGAATGAATGATTTTTTAGGTTGCAGGCAACCTGTCACTCAAGCAGGTGAGTTCAAATTCCAAAGTAACGAGATAATGCTTGAAAACGATCGGTCGAGCCGACTCTGCAGCTCCATCTAGCGGTCGTGCTCGCGGCCGACGCCCAGCCCCGCAACAATATTAACAGTGAAATAAATAATTGTAGAGACCAAATACTTTTATCAATTTCAACTTATTTTTCGAGAAAATTGTGAGTTATTTGAAAAAAGCGCAAGGGTGCCAATATTTTTTGGCCATGACTGTATAGTGTATATGCTTCAATAAGTTCACATCAAGAAGAAATCTATACTGATTTACGGTATCCATGGATATTGCTCAAAATAATTTTATATATTTATTTTAACAGAATGAAATACTATAAATGTATATTAACAATCTTTAAACCAGAGTGCATGAGAAGCATGTACTATGGTGGCCTTCTATGAATTAGAGTTAGTTTTGGACGTGTACACACAGGTAGGTCAATTGGCGTGTAGAAGTGGAGTGGTAGCATGCGTACGTACACGTTATCGAGCAGTTAAGGGGTTAAATGGCAATGTTGCCTCAATCTTTGACCACCTGTCTTTTGTTGTTCGTGAATAAAACTTCTAAACGTTAAATTTGAGCTTCAGAAAATGATAGATGACCCTCAAAAATGTATCAGTGGGTTACATCGTCATTAACCATTGGAGGTATGGGTAAACAGCACAGAAGAACCATCATGGTATAGGGAGGGGCTTATGGAGCAAGGTTGAAATAATCCTAGTTTTTTTTCATAATAAAATTTAACTTTTCTCTCTCTGAAAGAATATTTCCTTTATATTTAGATACATCAAATCGATTAACAGATATTATTTGGCAGCACAATGACAAGCCATGAGTAATGGTGTTAAGACTTAGTCGTTTTGCGTGATTGATTATCCCCTCGCTTTTTGAAGAAAACAAAAACCCCCAAAAAATTGGGAAGATATTATAATCGGCTCCCTCTGTCTGTCTGTCATGCTATCTCCTAAACGGTTGGGCAGAAATTTACCAAACTTAGTTATGATTACCACATGGAAAGAAGGTGCAAGAGCAGTCATTTTTGGCCCCACACCCTGGGGCGGGGTCAAAAGGTCAAGTTGACCTGGGGCGGGTCAAGACCCACGTGGCGTAATGGATTACTGAACGGAACCAGACTGCGCATAATCAGCCTTGGAAGCCGGCTGATCGAGGCCGAGATCATGACCGGCAAAAAGACAGGCAAATACGTCTTCATTCCCAGATTAACTCTTACCCCATCGGACTCTGGACTGCCTTTTGATCTACGACCATGCCAATTCCCAATACGACCAGCGTATGCGATGACCATCAACAAGAGCCAGGGACAAACTCTCACTTTCGTGGGCATTAATCTGACCAATCCAGTCTTCTCACACGGTCAGTTGTATGTGGCGTTATCGTGACGTCTCCACTCAGTCACAAAAACAGACAAGGGGAGAGATGAAAATAAAATAAATTCCTCCCTTTATTCCAGCACTTAGCTGTGTGCCCAGAGATGACCTTTTAGGAGCCTGGCGATCCTCAAAAATGCATAGCCACTGTGTGGGAAAATGCACCCCAAAATGGCGCTGTCACTTTCTGCAGTCATGTACGTGAGGTAATTGGCGTGGACGATTCTCCTTCGTTAAGGGCCCACAACCCCGCCGTACAGTTTCTTCTCATGGTCGAGATTGCCGATACCACTTCTCTCTCAAAACCAGGCCCGCTCACAGCAAAGGGCGCCACCTTTCTTCATCGAACCTCCAACGGGATCCTGCCGAGTTATATCTGAGACGTGCTCTTCTTCATCTCTACTCTCCTTCTCCTCAAAAACGTACAAACTTCACGACCCAGCCAATCAGACAATGGCGAGCGTCTTATTTCAGCACGTAAACGAATTCACACAACACGAACAACGAAAATCACGCTGTTATTTTGTCGTGCCGAGAGGGACCAGAGCCTCACGCTTTGTTTCCAACCGCCCTCTTATCTCGCTTGCACCTTCTGACGTCACACCACCCAATCATAAGTCTCGGGGTGTGGCCTGCTGGTACAAGCCAGGAAGGCAGGGTTTTTGCCCACTTGTAAATGTTCAGCTCTGTTACTGTTACTGTTGTTGTTGTTGTTGTTGTTGTTGTTGTAAGAACGTGGTTCCTTTTTTATAGCCGGCTTTGTAAATGCAAAAACGTAGGGAAAGGTCACGGGGGCAATCACATACTGGGAGAAACTAGCCTTAAACTCTATGCAGTTAAAACAGCACCACCCCCCCCCCTCCCATGTGGTGACATGTAACAATCTTAAGCTCATAGTTTTCCCGACTTAATTTACATTGAAATCTCTGCTACCCATCCACAGACCATGCTACACGATACAATCCTACCTTTACTGTGAAATTCCTCCATCTACCCCACAAACATAACAGTATTAAATAATGGAGGTACTTAGATAAAAATACAATTAATAAATATTATTTATGAAATACATTATAAATAAGCATTAAAATAATTTATTGATGTGCTAACGTATGGAGTGCAGCATGTTAAAATAGCTTATTAATGACAGTTTTAATATTTGAATGACAGTTTGAGTCTATGGTTAGATGGGGGTGCTGTGTAATGGACATGCCGACAAGGAAAAGTGTTTATCACTTAATATACAGGGTGTCCCTAAAAAAATGACATCATTTGAAACGTGAATATCTAAGTAACTACATGTCGCAGGCAAACGAAGTAAATAGGCTTCATGTTGAACAATAAATATTTATTTATCAAAATTCGACAAGAGATTCAGAGGGATGTAGATTTTATAACCGTTTTCTCAAAACTTCACAATGTTCAATATGCGCACCGCCTGTGACACGACACACGTCAAGTCGGTGGTCCAGCTCCTGCCAAACATGCTGTAGCATGTCTTGCATAACATTCTCCAGCACCTCAGTGATTCTCTGCTTAAGTTCCTCTAGGCTTGTAGAAGAGGGGGGATATAGACCAGTCCTTTCACATAGCCCAATAGAAAAATCACAAGGTGTCAAGTCAGGTGAACGTGGTGGCCCTTTCAACAGCACATTGTCATTATCACTGGCATGCCCAATCCATCTTCCTGGTAGATTCTCATTGAGATAAATCCGCACAGTCAGCTTCCAGTGAGGTGGAGCCCATCCTGCTTGAAAAATGAAGTGTTCTATGCTCATTAGCAATGAGCTCATCAAAAACCAGTTTTGAAGCATTTGCAGATAAACATCGCCGGTCACGTTTCCCTCAAAGAAAAATGGTCCATAAAGACGATTCTTGGAGATGTGGCAGAACACATTCACTTTCGGCGAGTCCCTCATGTGCTCAACTGTGGAATGGGGATTTTCTTTCCCCCAAATGCGAACATTATGCTTGTTGACTTTGCCACTCATATGAAATGTAGCCTCATCACTGAAAACAAGACGCTTTTCGAACTCCTTATCTTCAAGTTTATTTTTGTATAGCGACACAGAATTGCTTGCGCCTTTCCCTGTCATCCATGTTTAAGGCTTGAACGGATGCAGCTTATAGGGTGTCATTTGCAACGCGTTTCCTTACTACACGCCAAAGTGTCGTATGAGGAATCTGGGTTTCCATAGATGCTCTTCTTACAGACTTTCTGGGGCTTCGCACAAATGTTTCCCGAACCTGATTGACGATATCTTCCGGTACTGGTGGTCGTCCAGATCTTTGCCCTGCACAGACAGCCTTCCTCTTTGAATTTTTTGTGCCATGTCCAAATCTGTTTTCCAGTTGGTGCATTTTTATTGAATTTTCGAAAATGCACGCTGCACACTCTTGTTTGACTGTGTTCGAGCATATTCCAACACACAAAATGCCTTTTCATTTCTAGTGAACGTTATTCTTTACCCTGAAAAAAAAAGAAAAAATTAAACATTCAACTTAGTTAGTTTTTCCACATTTTTGTTAAAATTTGAGATCATTTGAGCGAGAATTAGCTATGTTATTAGACTACGAACAGATGTCATTTTTTAGGGACACCTTGTATTATCATATAAAGTGGTGCTTGATTAAAGTTCTTCATATGTAGTAATACTTCAAATAAAAGTGATAATTAAATAAGTTTGAATAAGGAAACTGCATTTCTGTGTTGACTGACTGTCTGGACACAACTTTGAGGTTGTAGGTCCATTGATGTTGAGTAATCCAGATGTGGACCTGTGACCGGGGTTGTGGATCTGCCGTTTGGAGAGGTTCTGGCCTGAAATGATCGAAACCTCGATGAAATACGGTGCCCATCTGATGATCCAGGCATTTGGGAAATCAGTAAATTGCTTATAAGTTAAGGTATAACGTCAAATAAAATAGCTTTTGTAAGTACTTACCAGTACATAATATATCCACGTTTGTGTGTTTATATGTGTGTGTGTGTGTGTGTGTGTTTATGTGTGTGTGTGTGTGTGCGTGTGCGTGTGCGTGTGCGTGTGCGTGTGCGTCATTATGTCTGGCTTCCTTCTTGGGACTATGGTGCAGTAATTTGTCTTTATTTTGATTACATAAGGTTTCATTCAGCCTTATTCAAATTACGCTAAACAACACTTGTGCTAACATGTACCTGCTTGTTCAGCATCTGCAACTCGAGCCCCATAGATGCCAAGCTACCAATCACTGTTGCCCTGCATTGAAGGCAAGATAAGCAGTCGTGTTAGGCATAAGAAAGTGATGCATGCACGAGATAATGAGGTTCACTGGGTTGGCATTCTGAGCAGTATTCTTCTCAATAAAAGATGCTCACCTTGCTTTCACATTATCCTTCTTCACTGGAGTCTAACAGCAGTGAATGTGTGACCCAAAGGTGGTGCAAGGGAAAAAGGGGGGGGGGAGGACAGGGAGGGAGGAAATAAAAGAATGAATAAACCCTTGGCTAATCAAAAAGCCCTCATAGCATGTACTTCCACACATTTCAAGCACACGTTTGCTCACTATGTAAACGCAAAATATCAAACTCCGATATTAATTTGCTCTTTCCATTTGTTTACCATCTGTTTGTGCTTTAGATGCATTAGTGATGTTAGGGAAATGCACCAAAATACTGCAAACACATCAAACGACTCATAGATACTTGGGCTGCAAGTTACCTTGTTGTTCATTTCATCACAATGTGCATGTAATTATCTAACTATTGGGAAAAGTAAAATGAAACAGAATTGAAGGAAATTTTTCAATGCTCAAAAGCACATTGAGTCGTGCAGCAATGACTTTTTGTATTAATAGGAACCAAAATAGGTTTGGAAAATAAATAAATAATAAAGTTGATTTTGCCTGTAGAAAGTGATCTCCACAGAGCAGAACATGGACCACTACCCAAAAGGGAAAGTGTGTAATGGTCACATTGATTTTCACAAATTTATATTAACACCTGTCCTAGGTCATGTTTTATCAGCCTTAATTTCTTCATCAGTAGGTTTGTTTGGGGATGAGCGGGGGTGCCGTGTGTGTGTGTGTGTGTGTGTGTGTTGTGTGTTGTGTGTGTATGTGTGTGTGGGGGGGGAGTTTGTGAAAACAGCTGTTGTCAACAAAATTCTTCTGACAATCGAAAAAAAGCAAAGACAAAAACAAGTTCAATAACAAATAAATAATAAATAAGGCAGAAAAACAATGGAAATGGGTCCTGAAGCAAACCTGGATCAGGAGCAAGTCAATGATGTCATAAAACATCAAATTTTGTTCATGCGCAGAATCTGGTCACGTGATTGGTTGACTGGAAGCCCTCTCAAGGCTGATTACAGCGCTACTTGTTTACATATCATGCTTTTACAGGTTACAGGTTATGTTTTTGGCTGAGGGCATGGCTGTGCTGCCGATTAGAAGCCCCCGATAGGTTAGGGCAGAAATGTTTTTCGTTCTTTCGGCCTCATTTCATCCTGTTAATAAGCGCAGATTTTGTTGCGGTCAATGCACTTTTGTTAGGCATCAGATATGAAGGAGAGCAGAAGATTGGGACCATACTCTGGTCAGAGCATTGGTGCTGCTTAAGCAGTCTCCTTGGCTATTGGGTACAATCCTGGATGGGTCGCCACTCCGACACAGTATACCAGCATGCTGGCACTCATTTTGCTGACCTCGAAAGGATGACAGGCTGAGTTTAAACCCCACGCGTATTAATTCAACAGCTGAGCGGGATTTGAACTCAGGACTCGAGGATCCAAAGCCCGCCACCCAAACCATTAAGCCAACACCGGGCAGAGATATGAAGCTTGTGGCCAAGTTTCATCAAAATCGTATGGTTCAAATGATAATGACTGAAGTGTTTTACGGACTCACTGACTGACTTACCTACGGACACTGGTTGATCGCATAAGCTCACCAAACTAAAGTTCAGGTGAGCTCATAAAAATTGGAGAAAGCCTCAACCAAACCAAACCTACAAGGGGACCATCAAAGTCACAACAAAATGCTTCGCTCGATTCAAGAACACAGCAAAAGAAGCTCGAGCGAAGTTGATGGCGTGCCATCGCAATTCCCAACGCTTCCCACCTAAAGTAAGGTTGAAAGATGGCAAAACGTTCCACCAGGAATGACCCAATATCAAATTTTGAGTTAAAAATTTTTTTCCTCATTTTGATCCCTGTGACCCGAAGTCCCCACCCCTTGCATGAACCGGGAGTAAAATCCCCAAAAATCGTTACATTTTTCATGCATCCCCCAATGTTCATTGCATATACAATTGTTTCATTTAAAATGTTTTAAAATGTGCCCGAAATTGCATTTTTTGGTGTTTGACGTTTTGACCCCACCCCAGGCGTTGGGGCCAAAATGGTACCGCTCTCGCACCTTCTTGCCATGTGGTTATCATAACTTACCAATTTTAGTGACTTTCTACACAACCATTTAGGAGGAGATAGCATGACGGAGGGACAGACAGACAAAGTCGATTACAATAGCCTCCCATTTTTTTTCAAAAAGCGTGGGGATAATAAAAGTGAGATAAAAAAGGTTTTATTTGTCAGCTCCGTGTCACCAAGTTGATTTGAAGAAAAAGAAACTCTGCACATGCTGCTATTGCATGATAATAGTACCCAGATCAGCAGTCAATTGCTCGGTGACGCTTTCCCAAAAGATATGTATGAACATTCAATGAAACAAATAAAATGTGGCACGTGTCTTCTTTTGCATTCATTATCCAAGTTTAGAGTGCTGTAAATGCACAATAACAAATGGCCATTTGAATATGTCATGTGACTGAAGTCGCAGTACCCATTATGGTCAATCAATGAAAGTATCAATAACTTATTGCACTGCATCATAGGATTTGTAACATTAAGTGACATTATTGTGACAAGGCAGGCAATGGTATATTGTTTTTTTTGAGCAAACAAATGTTACCGAAGTGTCTGTGTTAACTTGGGACAGGAGTGAAAACTGTGGGAGCAAGTGTACGAGTTCAGCGGCCGGGTCACAAGGGGCTTCTTGGACCTGCTTCCCGACCTTTGACCTTGAAGCCGACGGGCCGCAGATAACTCTGCAGCACAATGAGTTGCTAAGTAACTACGGACGCAGTCTGAGACGATTAATTGAGGTAGGGTCCTCGAGTCCAATTCCCACGTTACCTTCCCGGCAAATTAATCCCCTCAGACAGGGAACCGTGCTTCTCAACACCAAATTCTTGTCCAATCAACACGTCCAAGTGATACCGTCAGTGGGACGTTGACTAATCCTAACCATAGCGCAACAGCGGGGCAAAACTCCCATCCACTATTTACACAAGAGTGTCTAACCAATGGAGAAAAAGAGGATTGAACAGTTTGGAAAGTTTACGCAAGATTTAGCAAGGGACATGTATTTACAGGCAAAACAGTTATTGAGAGAGGGCAAAAACAGTGTCACAAAGAAAGATCTTACCCTTAGACACACAAGTCTCTTAGTCAGTCACCTTACCATTAATCTACAGTCACAGGTGCCTCAGTCACTCCAGGAAACAAGATAAACAAGGGTGATAGACAGATAAAATGAATTATGTGGGGTATGGTGTCGACCCCGACCTCACCCGTACGTGCGCCAGATGACTCATGTGCAACGAACAAGATGTATGGTGAGGGCGATTGAGACGTGCAGGTGGGAGATGCGGTGTATGCGGGTGCGTGTAATGCAAGCTCTGAAAAGAACTTGGTGGACTCAGTTGATATTCCACAACAGTACGAGTCAATGAGATGTGTGCGCTGAAAGGTGCAAAGATGTAATGTGCGTGTGCAAGACGTGTAGGGAGAGAAGTCAGTTCTGAGGAGATTTGGTCAGGGAAGAGGTGGTAACCATGCCTGGAAGTCCGTAGCTCTGCTCTCGTTCCACCTCGTACTTCTCAGCGCCGTTCCATCACGTTCCCTAAGCACCTGGCGTGGTTCACCTTGAACTCTTCAAATGACACTGAACTGACGCTTGACTTTCAGAACAGGGCTCTCTCTCAGAACTGGACTCGATTTTCTCAAACTGGGCTCTCTTTCCTTTTGCTCAGAACACGACTCGAGTCTCCCCTCTTGCTCAGAACTCCTTACAAACTGCTCTGCCAGGGATCCTATTGCCTTCGCTTCTGTCGCCACTCACATCCACTTTTCGGCATCCAGCCACGCTGATTGGCTGGCGTGCTGTGATCCAGATATCGTGATTCGTCCCTAGAGCATGGTGGGCAGGACTGCTGGTTTGTTCGGTGCCACGGTGAGGACAAGGTGAGCGGAAGGGGCATACATTGCGTCTGATGCCCACGCGAATGCCCATCTGCAATTGGAACTTCGCCTAAACGGTCAAAGCGCTGGTGAAATGGATTTGTGTAAGACAAGTATTTTCAGAATGAGGTTTGATAATGGAGAATGAGAATAAGGGAAAGGATGGAGTGTGAGAAGGAGGGAAAAGACAATGGGGTAACTTTAACTACACTCACAACACATCTTTCCCTTCCTCTGTTAAGAGGGGGAGGGGTAATTTAGCTAAACACAATTACTATGGATATAACTACAAGTAGTGGACAAGAAAAAATGGCAACACCAACATAATGTCACTTAGTAGTGTGTTGGGCTTCCACGTGCATCCAGGACGGCATGGATACAACGTGGCATGGAATCAACAAGGCTCTGGAACTGCTCTGCAGGAATGTGGCACCATTCTTCCACAAGGAAGTCTTCCAATTCACAGTGGTTTCATGCAGGCGGAAACCGCTGTCTTTGGCGCCCCTCCAGACAGTCACACAACAGCTCCATGGGATTGATGTCCGGTGATTGAAAGAAACATGGAAGATTGGTAACTTCATCCTTGTGCGCCTCAAACCACCCGGTGTCAACATGTGGCTCGTGGACTGCAGCATTGTCATCCTGAAAGACATCCCTCCCACGCTGCATCAACCCTGTCTTCTAATGGAGTGAGTGGACCCAGACCATGCCAGCAAAATGTGCCTCATACAATGATGGAACCATCAGAACCTTTTACTGTTCGAACCAGGCACTCAGGGCTATAGAATTCCCTGAGCTGTCACCACACATGCACATGTCCATTCATTGATAACATGGTGAGGGATGACTCATCAGACCATATCACATTTCTCCCTGCTCGGCAGTCATTGCCTATGCTCCTTTCACCACTGGATTCGCAAGCGGGCATTGCCAGGTGTTATGAGAATTTGGGCATAGCAACCAGACTATGGTATCCCACCCTGTGAAGTTCCTGTTTTTGACGATACAGGATGCTCACGACCCTCGTTGAACTCCGCACACAGTTTGTCCGCCATTGCTCTCCTGTTTCGCCTTGCAGTCCCAAGTAATGCCCAAGCATCACACTTGCCAAGTCTGCGCTTCCACTCACTGTTGCCCTTCGATGATGACGTTTTTCCTTCCTTTCCCCAGGCCATCACCTTTGATACAGTTCCTCGTGACACACAGCAATTTCCACAGCCTTTGTCCACAATAGATCCTATTTAGTCATTGAGGTCTCCTCTTGCAGCTATGCTGGCTCTTAATACCGGACTCAAGCTGCAACCCGCTTACATATGTATGAAGAGACGACTGCTGGAATAAATTTGCATATTTCACGCACCAATCGCATAAGTGTGGCCCCATGCTTTACATGTATGTTGTAAGGTGTACTCTGGCGTTTCCATTTTTACCTCACATGGTTAGTCAGTTAGGTTAGGTTAGGTTAGAACTCACATGGTTAGGGTTAGAGTATTATCCATAGGTTAGTCAGTCAGTAGGTCTGTAAACACTTCAGTTATTATTGCTTGAACCAAACACACAATTTTGATGAAACTTGGACACAAGCTTCATATCTGATGGCCCAACGAAGGTGTATTGACCGCATCAAAATCTGTGCTCATTAATGGGTTGAAATCAACCCTAAAATGCAAAAAATTCCTGCCCTAAACTATAGGGGGCATTGCATCAGCAGCACAGTCATGCCTTCAGCCCAAAAACATGACCTGTAAACATGTATTGCTGTAATCAGCATCGAGAGAGCTTCCATTCAACCAATCCCGTGACCAGATTCTGCGCACGAATAAAATTTTCATATTTTATGACGTCATTGACTATTGATCCTGATCCAGGTGAGCTTCAGGACCCATGGTCCTATTTCTTTATCCACAATCTTCACATTAGGGAACCCTTCTGCGTTGGATGTGACTCCCCGGGGTCTTTCAAAACTGCAACATAAAGAAGGAAAGGAATATGATGCATGACGGTGAGACGAGTTTGCATTGCCTTACTGCAGCTTGAATATTGAGCCAGTTCTCACTGATCTCTGTCTGCTCTGCTCCTGCCAGTGGTTCTTGCAATCGTACCCGAACCTCAAGATTTCCGCAAACCACACGCCTGCTCTCGGTCACCTAATGAGGAGACAGGAGAATTCCATGGATAATAGATTGATAGGTGATCGGGAAACCTGACAAAATCAACAAGAGGAAAGGGGATGATATGCTAATAAGCTCCAAAAAAACTAAGGGGAAAATATATAAATTAAAAGGTTACCTGTGTAGTTACATGTACTTGGCAGAGATTCTGCAAACCCTCTAAACGAATTTGTGCCGTGCCGATCGTCTGGCTCTTTAACCACCTGTATAATGTGTTGTACAGATGGCAGAGAGAAGTGAAAGCATCACCAAACGAGACGTCCATAGGGCATTACCATGACCACGTGGACCACGACCACAGAGGTGCAGTGTGCAATGGTTATAATAATTTTCACAAGTTTATCTCAACATCATTCTTTCGAAAGCACTACTTCAGACTTAAGTCTTCATCAGCAAGAAATACGAGTTAAAAGAAAGGTTGATCCAAAGTTTTTCGAAACAAAAGATGGGGAGGGGTGGTGGAGTGAGGAAAACAGGCACAAGTACACACAAACCTTTTATGGCACAACGTGAACCGTATTCCCCTGGAAGAAAGCACGCGGGCGAGGCTGCGACTTCCTCTTGAGATGTTCAGGCGAAACGTGGCTCCAAATTCTTATGTGAGGATTAGAGACAGAAGATGACCATTCAGCACAAAATACTTCGCATCACACTGGCCTCACGAGTCCACATTTCACCTCATCTTCGCAATCATATTCCTATATAATTATCCTTAAAACAACCTCTTCCTCAGAACTAACTGAACAGCAGGACTGTCTGTTAATATTGCTTTCAATCTTGAGCATTTTCACAAGAAAAGCAGCAAGTTGCAAAAAATAGAGTGAAGCTTTAGGTGAGCTTTGTTGACAATGACACAAAGATGCTGCTGCTGCGAAGAAGAAGAATAAAAAGAGAAAGAGAAAGTCGTGCTGACTTGAGGGGTAATGGAGAAAAAGAAAATTCACACCTCTGGTTATCTGAAATGTTTTTTCGCTCTCCTTTCTTCTCAATACAAGACTTCTTGCATTGTGCAAAAGACTCGATAGAACGCATAGCAGTTTTGTATGCAACGTGGTGGAATGTGCGTTAGGAAATTCGGAAGTTTCAACGTAAATGTAGAAAATCAAATTGCCTCTGCTAATTCGGTCAGCTCATAGTGCAAGAATCAGGAATTGCCTTCATTCAATTTTAATTTTTGAATTGTGTCCGATGAATTTTCGATCACATGCTATAAACCGCATTTCCCCATTGTTACCTCGATGAAAGGTACCTTATGGTCACAGGAGTTTAAAATGTAAGAACACACTGGAAATTATCTTACTTTATGTCATTCTCACACTACTTCCTGTCTTTACTGGATATTAGGTGCCCAAGTATGTGCATCAAACAAACAAACCTGGATTACATCCACTCTCAGCATTTGTCTTGTCAGTTTGAGCTTGTTCCTTCAGATAAGAGAAGGGAAAAGGAAAATAAACTACTGAGAAATAAAATATGGAAAACAAGATAATGATGAATTCAACTGAACAGTACATTTTACTTCCTGCTACCCACTCATTATGCAAATTCAGACCATCCTATGTCATCTACTTTGAAGCCACATGTCCAATGTTGCCAGACAACTCACCGCATTTGGAAAGGGAAATTCAAACTTCACATAGCAGAAAAGGTCTTGAGGTGAGACTCCTGAAGAGATGGTTCGAGAATAAAAGCAGAAAAGTCACTGACCGATCGGTGTTGACTTAAATACAAGTTGACTACAACCCACAAAAATAAACTGATAGTTATATACCATTTGCTGACTTATCCATGTTAATCTGAATCATTTCCAGGCTTATTTGAAACCTAGGCAGGTTAAAGCACCAAATTGGGAAGATAATGAGGCTTTTAAAAATGTATTTTCAACCATGAATGGATGCAGGGTAAGTTTTTACTTTTAGATTTTGTGGGTGGCATGAGAAGAGAAACGTACTAAAAACCAGGAAAGTATGCGCAGGGTACAACAACAACAATCAAACAGAAGACCAAGAAGGAACCCGAAGAAGTAAAGAGCAAAGATGAAGTCATCAGGAGGAACTTGGATAGGATTCAGGTTTCAGCCGCTACTCCACAATCCTCATCCAGGAACAGCCAAGTGAGACTTACAGAAAAATTTCTGCAATAATTCACTTCTCCTCAGACAGATAGATAACAAAAGAGAGAAATGGAAAGTAAAAGAGCTGAAAGAGAAGAAAAAGCAAGAATTATAACGAATAAATGGGATTGTGAAAAAAATTAGAAAAGTGTGAAAAGGAACAAAGATGTTGGGATGAACCTGGATAGATAGATTTCAGGAGTTACTCCCCAGGCTCAAACGCAGCAACATGTACAAGCTACCAGAGGTCCTACTCCTCTAACAACTCCTCCTACTCCTCCTATGACTACGACAAATAAAGTAAAGACCTGTCCAAATATAGAAAAAAAAAGTGTTCATCACCCTCCATCACATAAGGAGAGGTTTGATTGCCACAACAATGATAAAATTACATTGGATTAGTCGGCTGACCAAGAAAAGTTTTCTTACGAGTGCAAGTTATACTAAGTACAAGTGTTGAGAGGCTGGAGGAATCTGGAGTTATGTCACAAGGCTGGAAAAATAATTAGGTGAGGGGAGAGTATAAAATAATTGGGAAGAGGTTGAAACAAATATCACGGGTAGGTATTACTTACCTTCTGGTGGAATGAGATTCTGAGCTCGGATAATAGTTAATTCCATATCATCACTGCCCAGTTCATCAAATGTCCTGCCATGAGATTGAAGTTAGTTAGGAGAGAGAGCTGTGCCCAAATACATCTTGGATGAAGAATGCACCACACCTTATAATTGGCAGTGAGTGGGATGTGCGGATGAACTGTGGTGCGGGGAGGCCGTGCACGTAAGAATCCTTAAGCCTCTGTCGACTTTCTCTGCACTCATCTGCCAACTTTTCAAACCTACATTGGCACAGACAATCGTGGGTCAAAACATACTTTCTACAATTCCACACGTAGATATCTGATCAGAACAACATAAAAATAAAAATAAACTTTACATTTAAATCGTAGTATAACACTTGGATATAAAATAATTGCTTTGGAACACTGTACTGTCAGACGCCGACATCACTGTATTTATGGTTCATAAAATGTGACCTGCTTCGACACTTGCGACCCTGTGATTCACGTATTCACGTTTTGTTTTTGCGTTTTTTCGCGTTTTTTTTTTCCCCCCTTTTCACGTTTTTTTGTGAGCGTATTTGTGGATTTTTTCATGTTCCCACAGTTTTTCACAAGCGTAGTTGTGGTTTTTCTGACCTGCTTCCACATTCACGGTCCTGTGCGTCACGTATTCGCGGTTTTTTGTTGGATTATTTATTTTCCCTTCTGAATCACGAACCACCAGGAACCTATCCCCCTTTTTCTAATTGAAACAATACCCCGACATACGAAGATTTGACATTCGCGAAATTTTTCAGGAAATTATCCTCCGTGAATGTCGTGGTCTGACGGTGATATAAATTTTAAACGAGAACGAAGTCGATGGCACACCATCGTAAATCCCCATGCTTCCTACCTAAAGCAAAGTTGAAAGATGGCATAAAGTTCCACCAGGAATGACCCAATGATCAAATTTTGATTCAAAAAATTTCTCCGGTTTTGACCCCGTGACCCCCAAGTCCCCACATTCTGGGGCATGAACCCAGGGGTCAAATCCAAGAAATCGTTACATATTTTATGAGTCCCCCAATGTTGATTGGCTATACAAAGTTTCATTAACAAAATGTTTAAAAATGTGACCGCAATTGCATTTTTTAGTATTTGACCTTTTGACACCACTCCAAGAGGTGGGCAAAAATGATAATGCTCACACCTTCTTGCCATGTGGTGATCACAACTACTACGTTTGGTGAATTTCTTCCCAACCATTTATGAGGAGATCGCGTGATAGACGGACGGACGGACAGACAGACGGGACAAGACAGGACAGACAGCAGATTACAAGCTGATTACATTAAAACAAGCATAGTTATTATCCTCAGCATGGGGATAATAACTATGCTTATTTTGCAAACAAAACTTTGTGTCAATATTCTGATAAGCTCATCGAGTATAGATATGATACTGTTACGGTTGTGGAAATTCCGCATACAGCCATAAAGGGTCCTCAGGTGAGATATATCGTAAGTCCATGTGTAGTTAGCCCAAACCGTTGTATAGAGGGAATATATGTGATCCATTCGGGCTGCGATTCTTCAGTTAGTCGTTTTTCTCTGGCTATTGTTAATTTGGTGCAAGAACAACAACGAACATCGCCACAACCAACATCTCAACGATCACGCCATTCACTACACGACGCCACCTTCCACAACTACGCTACCACATCTTCGCCACTCGCCATTCAACGAGCACCGGCGGTCACGATCTCCGCGGGACGGATGGGAGGGGCGGAGTGGCAGTGGCGGCCGGGGTGCGAAGGGGCATCTCCCGCCCGAATCTTTTCCCTCGTCGTACGGCGCGGGGGCAGAACAAAACCAACAACGCCTGTGGGATTTTCCCTTCTGCTTTTCCCGCGCTTTGGCATGGGGGAGGTGCGATTTGAGCCAGGGGTCAAAGGTGAAAAAGGTGGGGGCCTGATTTTGGGGAATAATTCCTGGCCCCGAGCCAAAAACTGACTTTCCTCATCCCCCGCACGGCGCGGGGAGGGGGAACGCGAGGGCACGCCCCTTTTTGGGAAGCTTCCAGAAGGGAGGTGGAGACAGAAACGGGGCGGGGCGAAGGGCGGAGCCCGACCCTACAAAAGGCGTGGGCGCGGAGAGTCCATGGTCGTCGGTTCGGTTGTCCCAAAAAGGAGAGTCCTGGCTTCTTCGTCGTCGTCGGTTCGGTTGTCCCAAAAGGAGAACTGTCAAGAGCGGGTGGGCTCCAGGCTCTTGGTTCATTCGAGCGATTGACAAAGGCGTGGGCGTGAAGGTCGACGAGAACGTCGTTCCCTTTCCTGTTCCTCTTGTCCAAAAAGGGGAATTGTGGAGAGTTGGGACTCGAGGCTGCGGTCGCCAAGGCTGGACGACGCGCCCAGGGAAGTCGCGACTTCTTTTCTTTTGGGGTTTTTGTGTAAATATCTGTGGGTGGCGCCAGTCTGTGAAGTAAAACTGTGTAAGTGTTGCCGTGTGTAAGTCCTATTCAGTAGTAGATCTGCGTTCGTGCATTGCTTTTGTTTCTTTACCACTGCATACGTGTGTTTCTTTGGTTTTATTGTATAACTGTTATATGTGCATTTTTGTATGGCTGTGAATACGTGCTTGCCTTGTGTGTGTGTGTGTGAAATAAAAGTGTGCTTGTCCAATTGTTCCCCGTTTTGCTTCGTCTTTTCCTTTTATTGAATCTCCATCTTGTATCACGTAAGGGATTGATAGTGGGTTTAAAACGCCCGGTAAATAATCTGACCGTCAAGGTCGACGATAACTCCGCTCGGTTATCCCTGTAGTACGGAACGAGCCGCTTAAGCGGTTCGTGTCGGAGTCGACCTGTGGCGTGGTACAACTCCTCGGTACGCTACTCGCGCGAGTACTTAGGTAAATCGACCATTCGGCGATCGACCCTATTTCGCGCGGGTAGAATGCGGACTGAGTTGTGGTGAGGTTAAACCCCCACCTGTGACTGGCTCCTGGTGGTAGTTCCTGGAGGGTCACGACTGAATTGTCCGTTCCGGTGGGCGAGGCGGCTGCTATTAGAGTCACGTGACCGATCGCACGCCGGACGGGCCAAAATTCGCAACAATACGAATATGGGCACAATGGTCAATGACCTCCTCCTGTGTCTACCTTTCCTTGTGTGTATACATGTATCAAAATTGCAACTTGTAGTGCCATGTAATGCATGAAACATCATTCAAACTGTTCAGATGAGTGGTAATTTCAAACGCATCTGATTGTTAAGCCTTTTTAAGCAGCCTAAACTCACTGGAGGTTGTTTATACATCATTGCTGCAATACAAGTATGAATGAATATTGTAATCCCATCTTAGTGTAATTTGCAATGTCTCCAAATGTCCTTGAGTTGGAAGAGCTTTTATTCATGTTCCGAAATAAGATCAGGATACCAGCACACAATAGCCTACACTTTTCTAAAAGCACTGTGGAATATTTAACCTCCACTTCCAAGAGCAAGATAATGGGACAATTAGCTTAACCTCCTTTTTAAAGTCTGGTTACAGCTCATTCTGTCCAACGACATAGGCCTGGTTTGGGTCCGATAAAAAATATTCAATCACAGCGTATATTCCAGCACAGGAGCTGCCCTTGTTTACCTCAGAGCCTCAGCCAGCATTCCTTTACGAGCAAACGCCGTTCCTCGTTCCTGGCAATGCTGTTGAAAAAAACACATGTTGCCATTACCGTGATGGTTTTCACCATAGAAATACAACTGCATGTACAAACACACCAAAAGTAATCACATGGTCAATGGCAAAGTAATAATGAGATGATCATGGCTGAAACAATACATCTGAAAAAAAATCTGAAGTGTCAATCTAAATAGATCAAAAAACACTTTACCATGAGCTGCTTTTTAAGTTCTTCCATCAAATTTTCATACATTTCTTCATCTCGTAGCGTTCGCCCTGTGCTCCGTCGTGACACGACTTCAAATCCCTGAATGGGAAGTTTATCCGATGCCTGTGCAGAAAATGGAAAGTTATCAAAAAGCACACTTCACAGGCTGATGCAAAGGCAAACTAGAACAGCACTCAGTGGAGCACATACCTCTGCCATGCTGAAAAGTTTACGTTTTGTATCCCACTGATAGGCCAGATCTGAATCCGGACCGGAACCAAAATCAAATTGGCTTGTTATTGTCACATAACCAATGGGGTTATATCATGCTATCACAACTCGTTCACAACTTTTTGAAATATCATGCAACATATAGGTTTTGGCCCCATCTCTCAATGGTGATGAATCACTTACAAAATATTTTTACCCCCATCAAGAAGACGAAAGTCCAAGTCTTCAGGTCCTTCAGGTCCTTCAGGTCTTACTTTATGGATGTGAAACTTGGACTCTGACAAAGGATCTGAGATGAAGAGTTAACTCCTTCGGTACCAGGTCTCTTCGGAGAATCCTTGGCCATCGCTGGTAAGACTTTGTGTCCAACGAGCAGTTGCTGAGAGAGACTCAAATGAGATTTGTTACCTATATAGTCTGTCAGTCAGCTGCGGCTGAATGGACACGTGGCTCGATTTCCTAATGCTGATCCTGCTCACCAGATTCTCAGTGAGGGAGCTTCGTGAGTGGAGAAAGCCAACAAGATAACCACGTGCCTCGTGATTGCAGCAGGTTGATCGGCATCTCAATGAGATGGGTATGGGCCAGGTATCTGCCTGGGGGTTGGCCAGATGGAGGCCCCTGGAGTACCAATGGAAAGTGGATGCAGCAACGTGCTGCTCCGGCACATGCTCCCATACCTAACCTAGCCCTATCAGTCAATGGTGAAGAATCACTTAAAAAATTCTCAGATCCAGATTTTCACCAAAATCGAACCGATTCTTCCTTGTCATACACCTAACCTGTCCACTACAGCCATTCAAAGTAACCGACCCAGCCAGACTCCTTGTCAAGAGCCCACCACTCTCCGCTCTAACTGTAGTACACCGAAGGATGGGCTTGGAGGAATGCAATGCGTGAATTCCCCTGTAAGGACGACGAGAATCACTTGACCACAGGTGATGCTCTACCCCTCACAGATTTCTCGAACACAGCCCTCCTTGTCCACCTTCAGCACACGTACAGCTTTACACCTCAACTCCCTGAACAGCTCAGCTCTGCCATTAAGCCTGGCCCTGTGACTGGTCAATGGTATCCAGTGTCCCTTGAGACAAAATTCCTCTTCACCCTTCAGTGAGTTCCAAGACATCCACCGGCAACATCAAGGATGGTGAGCTTGAAGGCACTCCACAACTCTTCAGAATTTCCCAAAGCACTCAGACCCCCCCCCCCCAAAATCCCCACTCAGCCTATTCACAAACTCCTCAGCTACCCTCTCATCCTTGAGCTTGCCAACATCCAGCCAAGGCTGGGATGGTACCATTCTCCTGGATTTCAGCTTCAACTTCAGAGTTGCTCCAACAAGCCTGTGGTCGGTATTGAGGAACTGAGCACTCCAGTAGACCCTGTAGTTCTGGATCATCCTCCAGTGACCATCAACGAGCACATGGTCAATCTCCTTTGCCACATCACTGGCAGCATTCGAATACCAAATCCAGGGATGATTCTGTGGGCACTGAAACCATGTACCAGCCACCCAAAGTCCACGACTTCTTTCAAAGTCAAGGAACTTGGTACTATTCTGGTTCACAGTTCCAGACCCATGGTGACCAACACACGTCTCATAACCATCCCTATCAGTGCCAGTCGATGCATTTAAATCCCCCAAGACTAGAAGAGTATCTCACCTTGGGCAATGTTCTACCATAGACTCGAGCGTGGCATAGAATGCGTCCTTCATGGTGAGATCACTCGCCTCAGTCGGAGCATATACAAAGACCAGGGAAACGACACCCAAGGAGTGACGAATCCTTAGTCTCATAATACGCTTGTTGACCAGTGTACCTCAACTATCATTGGAGTCAACTTATTGGACACAGCTACAACAACTCCTTGGGCATGGTAACCATCAGAGCGACCAGACCAATCGTAGATGTAATCACCCACTATGATCTCGCCATTATCCGGTCCCCGAACCTGAGAGAGTGCCGCAATACCGATGTTCAAATGCTGAAGCTCAGATGATAACAGACAGGTGATCATCCTCTCTTCGGGATAGGACATTCCAGGCACCCACCCGAAGGGACTGCCTCAGGTTAATCCTCGGAGACCGCCATCTGGTGGACACCTCAGCACCACTCCACCACACCACCACAATCTGACCCAGGAAGTTTACCCCATGCTTTTCCTCCCATCAAAGAATGGGGGTCCCGAAGGCTTTGCCCCAATCCCGTCATCCGGTGAGCTGCCCTGCGAAGGGCAGCAGTACAAGAGGTACTCCCACAGAGTGGGTTTTCAGTTTTCTTTGCGTTTATGGGTTTTGCGGAATGAAGTGTTTTGCAGTGGCAGGAGTGCAAATCCTGCCACCAAACTCCAATAAAAGAAGGTAACCGAATTGCAGGAGGACGTCCGCAGACACAGTTGGGCACTAGTTATGGATGGCCGTTAGCTCATAAGGAGCTCCTCCGTCCTTTGAAAAGTTTTGTTCTTCATCCTGCTGGGTGTCCATATCCATACACTCTCCTCAACAGGAAACCTGGTGGGGAAGACGGTTTAATCACCGAAAAGCCAACCATGGAACAGGTTAGTGCAGGTTTACATGGTACCTGAAGGAAGTCACAGATCTAATCTGGCCTGACCTGACATATCACCAGCAACCTGCCCAAATTCCAAATTCCTGCCTTTCCATACAGGCGGCACTGCCACACCCTCAGCCAATGATGCTACTCGCAGCCACGAGCTGCATATGAAAGAAGATGATCATTAAGAAATAATCTTATTCATGAGAATGTATGCTTGCCATCATTTCACATCATTTCACAAACTTCTGGAATTTATCTCAACAAAGCATCCCAACTATGATGACTGTTTTTTTCAACCATCTTTGTTTGTGAAATGCAAGTTTGAGTGTTTTGTTTTTTTTAACCCTTGGAATTGCGTTTTTTAAAATCTGAATTATACCACCGATTATAATTATCAATGGTAAAACCCGATTTCTAAAAATTGCTGCTTCAACATCTGATTTCCAAAACATTTGGGTCTGCAGCGACATGACTTCAGCACAATTTGCACAAATATTACGGTCAGGTAAGCAGGTCTGCAACAGGATAGTAACAACTTACAACAAACTCGGTGGAAAATGACAGGTGGTAGCATTGCTTTGTATAGTTTAGTTATCTCCGCCGTGAATGTAATAGAATAAGCGTGAAGTAATTAATCGTGATATGAGACATGCGTTGTTTTATGTAATAGACAGACGTCCACCCTTCCTTATGTGTCGAAAAACCACAAACCCTTTGAGCCTTTGTGTCATGTTCTACCCTTTGTAACCTCTCATTTATGTTCGTTTTAAGACGTTGATAGGCCTTGAGGCACGAGTTGGACAGGAAATGTCGCCACGCCACACCATCCCTCTGGTGTGCCTGCGAGACAAGATTTGGGGAGGTGCTCTGCCACCCATCACACTGGCCCATGGCTCAATGGTAAATGAGAGGAGAGGGGCACCATATGTCACAGGTGACATAGAGGCCTGAGGCTATAAAGGCGTGTACATTGGATGGAAGCGGAAGAGAAGCCCAGACTCGGTCTCGAAGGGAGCTCAATTACTAGCTCGACTTTCCGCACCAGAGCCACACCCGACGCAGGACGAGCTACGCCCAATGCTCTCAAGCCAGAGAACGTGGAACACAGCGGCCCATTCACTGCCAAGCAGCCGGGACCTGGGACTTTCATCATCCAGCGATGTCCCACCGGGCATTGTCTCGTATTTCTCGTCTCATGAATCCCTCTGTCTTTCTATCATGGTATGAATAGGGCCTGCTAAGTTAGATTAATTATTTAAGGATCTTCCATTCATTGTTGGTTCATAAGCACATATCAGTGAGGATTAATGTGGTTTTATTGTTGATTCAGTGTGATTGCTTATTTTGTATTTCCTTCCCCTGTGCACCATTATTGCGACAATTAAATATACCTGTCTCGGGGTGAATTTGAATCGTGGCAATCCTCGTTGAAATTATGGGAGTTTGTTAAGGATTAATTGGGAGCACAAACGAATGCCATGCATCCAGACTGTGGTGGCGTCTCATCGGCTCACTCGGCCATTAATTAGAGACGAGACATGCGGCACAAGTTAGCGTAATGCATCAGCTGATTTGACGGTCCCACTGGCACGGTATTGGAGTGGAAAGATGTGCAAGACACCAGGCAACTGTGACGACTCCCGACAGATACAACAATACTGTATTGTCTATCCCATTGTGCAAATTCCCCATGCGCGAGAAATACACAGTCCATGCCATTATGTTAATTCTCTATAATCTGTGAAAAATGTTGTTGTTTTTAAACACCGACTTAATCCTCATTGGGAAGCCTGCTCACCTATGGAACAATGGCAATACAACACATCAGTCTACTTTTACATCAATTATAATTACATGAATACACAATTGTCAAAACAACATCTGTGGAATTTGAACCTTGGGTTCCAGAATCATGAGCTTTAGGTTCAGATGGGAAGGCTACAGAGGTCAACTCAATTTACCAAACAATTTATACTTGAAAGCCAAGAGGAAGATTATCAACACAGTTAAGGCTCATCCGATCTGATGGAGTGTCATCCTTCATGGAGTTTTGTGAGGTAAACTGATTAGTCATAAACCAGGAAGTGCAAATGCTTAGTCTGCAAAGAAAATGGTACAAACCATGGCCATGGTCCTTCAGCTGATCTATTATACATACATTACCTGTATAATAAAAATCATTATGGAGTTTTCTGCACAGCAATTATAAGGGACAAAATAACCACACCAGAGCATCAGTGCTTTTAAATTGTCACGGAAAAACCTAAATTAAACCCAGCAAGGTGAGACATTCTCTGAACCAAGGGACAATATGTAAATAACTCAGGCACTTACCAGAATAAACTCTGCAGACTCATCGAGTGGTGGTGGTACCTGGAAACAAAAATATGTAAACACATCAATGGTAAAAAATAAAAATAAAATAATGAAAAGGCAATATTATTTAGATAATGGTGATTGACACAACCACCCTTTCCAAAGTAACTGTTAAAATAAAAGACATTTATTTTGTTTATCAGACAACTTATGACTCAGGATCTTATGGGATAATAACGTGGTTCAACGAACCAGCTATCATGTGCAGTTTCAGCTTTATCGAGCCGACTCAGATGTCCAGAGATTGATTATGAAGCCAGCTTTCATCACAGTCATCAGATGCACAAGATAATCCAGGGTAGACCAAAGGATGGAATCAATAGAATGCTGATTGAGGTATGCCAGCTAACCACCATGGGAAGCAAGAAGACTGATGTTTTGGGTGTTAACTCTTTGTCAGAGCAGGTAGGCGGTTAACATACCTCCATCAATGTTCGGTTGATTCCAAGCTCAAAGGTAAGTGTGCCACCTCTGCAACATCCTGTCAGATACTCTTCTACTCCCGGCATGTAGAAGTATTATAGTCATACATCTTCATTAACATCACTTGCTTGAATTATTTATACAAAGGGGGTGTGAGGAAGGAATGGTGAGAAAGAATGGTAGTAGTTTTCATCGAGTTTAGTTTAAGTATAAAGCGGACGTGGACGGGCTTTGCATTTTGAGATTCATTCTAATTCAAACATTTGGTATTGTTTTAAAGCTATCTTTTGCTGATTTTGGAAATGTAGACATCTCGCAAAATATTTTTTGTGACTGCTGAGTCATTTTGTGGGGACATTTGACATATCTCATCTTTAATCAATATTCAGAACAAAATATATCTGTGAACTGCAAAACATGTCTTTTAGCTATATAAAGCAAGAATATTTTGCTGCATAGCACATAATTTGAAGAAAGAAACCGAGTAAAATTCCATAGCATGTGTCGTTTGTTACCGTGCTGATGTCAACAGGCAGGCCACGGTTAGAAGCTTCAATTTGAGGATCAAATCCTCGGGCTTGTCGCAAGGCTGCGCGGGCAGTAGTTAAGTCTCCAGCTCGCTTGGCACGAACAGCCACTGCCAAGACAGACCTTTTTCTGCGCTGAATGAAGTCAAGCTGCTGATCAGCTGGATAAGAGGTGGAGACAGGTAGTAAAAATTGGTCACTTATACAATCAGCACAAAATGGGGCAGCAAAGTCTATTCTGTGCTTGACACTGAGGACTGAAAGCATCCAGACTGGTTCAGAGAACATACAGGATCTCTTGAAACACTTCTTAAATGAAGAAATAAACTCGACAGGAAGAGACTCAGCATTGACTGAGACAGAGATCGACAAAAGCTTGCTAAGGCATGCATAGATGCACACCGAGCTATAAGCGAGGCCAAAAGAGATAAAGTGGTTTGATTTTTGTGTTTGGGTGGTGGTGGGGAAAGGGGAGTGGGGGGTGGGGGGTAATCATGCTTCGAGGCAAAAACTGATGAAGTGCAACAGGGCAGGTTAAGTGGAAAGATAGTTTAGCAGCATGAACAAAGAGGCATTTTGCCAGTGAAAGCAGCTGCAGTCAAATATGAAGATAGGAACCCCTACATCATGCTGCAGACTCAGCAGCATTCAGTGCAGAAAACACTTCATCATCATCCTCAACATTGAAAACAGCTTCAGTGTTACAAAGTTGGAGAAAGTTAGTCAGCAAACTCCACAGATGGTCAAGGTACCTACAAGGAATGATCTACAGAAGGTTATTAGAAGGTGGGGGGAGGTCTGGCATTCTTCCATAAATAAAGATAGCATGCTGGGATGGGGTGAGTAAGAAGCCAGAGTAAGAAGACTTCTTCGTGAACAAAACCAGGTGTAAGAAGACCAAACACAAGATAGATCAGGCTTGAGTACTACAAGTACTTCTGCACAGATATGAGTGTTGGATTCCCCTTAAAAACACTGCAAGAGACTGGATCTGCTTTCATCACAGATAAATATGCACAATAATAAGTATTTCCAACAGAGAGCAATGGTCTCAGAAACACATAGGGAGATTCAGAGACAAATATGGAGAAAAGAATGAAACCTCATTTGTTGTGGCAGACCATCTTCATGTGCTTAACAATCACATCCCATAGTTGAGCCTGTTTGGGTGGTTGCCTCAGTATAGTCCACGAGATGAGCCAAAAAAAATATGAAGAGATGTGATGCATACAGATCTGAAGTTCATTGTGGTGTCAGAAGCCAAAAATAGTTGCATACAAAATCTAGGCTCAAGGAAGAATGAGGTGGCAGAGGGTAAAAAGGCAATGCACTGACAATGAGGCAGTGGGGCCACAGTTTGACACAAAGAGCAAGGGAATTAACAGGAAAAGAGGGGAGAGGGGAGAGGGGAGGGAGACCGTGAGAGCGTGAGAGAGTATAAACACATTAACCTGCAAGTAAATAAGATTGAAGTGAATAGAGTTAATGGGGGTAGAAAGGATCATGGGTCGGGATGAAGGATGACACGAGATGGTGTTGCACCATGGAAATGGATAGGTGAAGCGTGGTGTTGGCTTATTGGTTAAGGTGGCTGTCTTAAAATCTTAGGGTCTTGAGTTTGTGCCCCTGTCGTGCCGTTAAATAACACCAGGTGGGTTGACTCAGCCTGTCATCCTTCCGAGGTCGGCAAAATGAGTACCAGCTTATTGGAAACAAAGGGCACTACATTAGCAGCACAGCTGCGCTCCCAGCAATGATGCAACCAGCAGCCATAGGCTGCATATTAAATGATGATGAATGGAATGGTTGGTCCATTTGACGATCCTTCAGGATTGTTTGTGAGACTGAGTTTTGCCGGAATTGAAAGACATGTGCCATTTGTCAAACAAACACAATCAATTCCAGATCAACAAAGTCAAGCAGCTGCTGTCTGCCTGTAAATGTGGTCAGTACTATTATGACACAATGTGGAGTCATTGAGAAAAGGGAAGAGGGTTTTCAAGATCATCGGAAATGTTATTTATGTAGATGAGGAACAAAACTGGGCCAAAGACATTGCCTTGGGGCACTCCAGCCTCCACTGGGAGAAGGAGAGGAGGTGGTTCTAGTTTTTTGTGTACATGATCTTAGCTCATGGAAGAGTGAGAACAGAATGGAATGGAGCAAAATGGAAAGGGAGAAACACCAACAGCAGAGTAGAAGTGAGAGTGAGATGAAGGGGAGGGGGAGAAGGAGACATGAGGTGAACAAGCTGCACAGAAGGTGAAACACAGCAAGAAGAGGAAGGGAAAAGTGGGGAAGAAAGAAAGGGATCAAACCAACCAAGAAACTGAAAAGGGAAACTAGAACGGCACTTGTAGAGTGCATAGTCTCGCCTCGCGTGTTCATTCTGACCAAGCATATCATCGTTAACTGAACATGCTACTATTATGGCCCATATACCAATATCATCCATGCACCCTATATCAAATAGTTTCTTGGCATAGAATTAAATTCTTCACTCACATCGGGTCATAGATCAGACAAATGAAGTTTCAGATTTTTCGGAGAAGAATTTCAATTCAACCAATCATGGCTGGAAGACCACTTTTCCGATGACGTCCTAGTTATCAAACAATATTCCCCATGGGGAGTTGATGATGTATGCCAAGTTTCAATTCTTTTCATTGAGCGGTTTCAGAGAAAATTATGTCCATTTTTTTTCCTTTAATCCTGCCAACCCTAGCACCCGTTTTACCAGATGCAATTCAAACCTCCATATATCCGAGGGGCCAGTTTACCAGCCGCTATTCAAATCTCCATATACCCGAGTGGCTGGATTTTTCTCCAGGAGGCCAAGGGTGGAAGAGCCGAAAGTCCAAGGAGCTCAGGGTTCAAAGTGTTAACTAAATATGACTGCCATATCAAGTAACCAATGACATCATAAATTTAATTCTTCACTCACATCATGTGATAGATCACATATATGAAGTTTCAGATTTTTCGGGTAAGGATTTCAATTCAACCATTTATGGCTGTAATTCCACTTAACTGATGACATCATTGTTATCGCCATATATACTCCATGGGGAGTTTATGACATATGCCAAGTTGAATTTTTAGCCGCGTCGCGTTGCGAATGCTGGCTCTAAGAGAGCTCCGTGTTGTTGTTCTTCTTCTTCTTGTTCTTCTTCTTCTGGTGAAGACAAAACCTTTATGACGCGGCTCTTGGACACATTTGTCCTTGTTTTTTCAATGAGCGGTTTCGGAATCGTTGAATGGTTTTAGAGAAAATGATATCCAAATTTGTTCCTTTAATCCAATACGGCTGCGATACCATGCGATCTATGATGTCAGAGTTAGCAATAAAATATTCCCCACAGGGAGTCCTGTCTATGTTTAAAGTTTGGCATAAATTGGCCAAGCGGTTAGAGAAAAACCATTTTTATTGCGAAAATATATGGACGCCGACACACACACAGACACAGACATGCACGTTGCAATAGTCTCGCATCCCATTTGGGATGAGACTAAAGAGGTGAGGGAGAGGGTGAAAAATAAAATAACCCAGAAAAGGGAAGAGCTTGAGAATGGGGTCATTTGGGGTAGAAGAGATCATGAGTATGGGTGGGGGATGACCTGAGGTCGGGATGAACAGTTGTCTTGAAACCCTGGAGGGAAGAATGGTACTGAACAGACTGGAGAAAAGAGGAACAAAAGAGCGGAGGTGACAAGTGAGCCTGGATTTTGGGAGTTCACCAAGAAGAGGAATACTGGCAGACTGTGTGCTCTGCAGAAACCTGGGAGGGACAGAACCAATAGAGGGTGGAGGGTGCAAGACCAAAAAGGAGGTGTTGCTCTCAATAGCAACGTGCTTAATGCGCAAGTAGTATGAAGAGGCCACTACATCTAGAGCATGGATGGCATGCCACATATCATACAGCTCTAAAAAGATCCAGGTAGTGGATAAAAAAATGAAAACTACAACAAAATGTCACTTAGTAGGGTGTTAGGCCACCACGTATATCCAGGATGGTGTGGATACTCCGTGGCATGGAGTCTAAAAGCGTCTGGAACCGTTCTGTAGGAATGTGGCACCATTTTTCCACAAGGAAGTCTTCCAATACACCGGTTTGATGGAGGTGAAAACTGCGGTCTTAGGTGCCTCTCGAGACAGTCCCACAAATGCTCTGCAGGATTGAAGGCTGTCGATTGGAGGGAACATGGAAGATGGGTAACTTTGTCCTCGTGTTCCTCAAACCACCCGGTGACAACACCTGCCCTGCGGACTGAAGCATTGATGTCCTGAAAGACACCCCTCCCGCCAGGGAAGAAATTCTGCATCATGGGATGCAGATGATCGCTAAGATGGTAACAAAGCACGATGCATCAACCCTGCCTTCTAATTAATCGAATGGAATGAATGGATCCAGGCCATGCCAGGAAAACACACCCTACACCATTTTGGAACCAAGAGAACCTTTTACCGTGGAACCAGGCACTGGGGGCTGTACATATCCCTTGGCTGTCACCACACGTGCACACATACATTCGTTGAGAACATGGTGAAGGACTCATCACACCATATCACATTCCTCCACTGCATGGCGGTCCATTGCCTATGCTCCTTGCCCAACTGGACCCACAAACGGGCAATGCCATGTATTGGCATCACAATTATGCATCGCAAACCAGCTATGGTGTCCTGCCCTGTGAAGTTCCCTTCGGACCGTTTTCAACGATAAAGAATGCTCTCGACCCACATTGAATACAGCACACAGTTTGTCCAGCATTTTCGCCTCGCAGTCCAGACTAATGCCCATGCATCATGCTTGTCAAGTATGCGCTTCCGCCCACTGTTGCCCTTCGTTGATGATATCTTTCCTTCTTTTTTCCCAGGGTGACATCACCTTTGAGACAGTTCCTCATGACTCGTTCGCAATTTCCGCAACCTTTGTCACTGAAACACTTGCCAACATGAAGTGATTACTCTCCGTTCAAAGTCACTGAAGTCTCTTCTTGCGGCCATGTTGGCTCATAATACTGGACTCGAGTCACAGCCCGCTTACATACGCATAACGAGAGGACTGCTCGGAAGAGATTTGCATATTTCACATGCTGGTCAAGTACACATGGGTAGCCCCATACTTTGCATACATGTTGTACGGCCCATGTACCCTGGCGTTTCCAGTTTTTTGCACACTATCTGAAACTCAATAGACAGCAGCAGCAACAACAAATTGAGCAGCCACGAGGCCACCCACTATGTTTGGAGCGCTTGCAGTTCTTCTGAAAGGAAGGTGACATGGAAATATGTAAGTGTATTTCAGAATGTAAGAAACCAATCATCAAACAATAACATATCCAATTTCGAGTACGTCAGAAACGTTTTGCTCGCCATGAAGGATTTGCTTGCTGTCCATAGATGTTGACAAGCCCAACAGTGATTGCCAATGCCATCCACATTGGAACTTCAGGTTAACCTTCGTACCATCCACATTAGAACTTAGGGTTAACCCTTTTAGATCATGCAACGGCAGCAATATGAGAGGGCAGGGATCTTTAGGTTAACCCCTTTAGGAGATCACACAACGGCAGCAACATGAAAGGGCAGGGATCAATCGAGAATCTAGCCACTTTCAGTCGAGAATCTTGCCACTTTGTCAAGAATCTTGTCATGGAGTGGTACCCTGTCCAAGATTGGTTCTGGCCTTGAAATGTTTCTTGATTTGTCATGAATTTCCCAAACCGCTATCAAGTGTATGTGCCTTAAAATGCTTTTTCAACCATTTATTGAGATTTTTTTTCTTTTTTCAGGCATCTCACTCAGGACAAGATGTATGTAAATGAAGAAGGCAAACAAGTCGAACACTAAATTTAATTTCCTTTTCAGCAATTTTCAGACGAGTCATGACATTTTGACTCGTGCTGAAAATTTGGTAGATGTGGTGAAGAAGCAAGAAGGGAAGGAAATGAGAAATATTTCCTTTAGCACAACATTTACAGAGCGTATCTTTACAACTTTGAAAACTTGCAAAAACGAACTTCAAAATCCAGCCACATGTAGACAAAATGTCCGTTTAGAAATGAGAACTGGCTATCACATGTGTCCACATTAATAAGAGATTGTGAAATACAGATACAGGTTATACTGTTCAGTGTACATGTTTAGGTGAGGCGTGTTTTTTTAGTTATCGTGCAGGTTGTAATGAATTAGAAAGCAATGCACAATATTTTACCTTTTGTGATCTTGACCTGTGGAGATTTTGTTGATCCTGTGGACATGGAGTCACTTGGGGGTGTCTTCGGTTGAGCAGAAGGTAGAGAGGGAGATAGGGCAGCAGGAGAAGGTCTTGGTGCTGTATGCTGTGAGAAAGGATAAGAAAGCAAGATAAATGGTGAAATAAGGAAAACAACAAGGGATATATACTTAAGCTAGCTGCTTGGGCAAGTGGTTAAAGACTCGTTTCTTTCTCCACTGACTGGGGTGGGTTTGATTACTACAGCAACTAACTATCACCATTCTGCACTTTGTGAGTATGGAGTGTTTGCCAAACATCCATCAACATGAACTGGAGAAGGTCTTCATCCCGTGCTGGTATAATTATGTTATACTCGGGTACATATTCAACATAATTCATGGAATACTCACCTTAAGCAATTATGTGCATGAGCAGTATACACAATGCTGGTGTTTTACATAAAACTTATGGTTAGTTTTGTACATGCGCTTACACATCAATGAGCAGGTAGCCCTTGAAGTAGTACAAAATGTATGCACATGTCAAACTGCATAAAAATGAAAATTTGGACCCCATGTATATTGTCCTTCACTTTATCAATATTATGTCATCACCTCCTCATCCGCCTCTTGTTCTTCCTCTTCTGGCTGTGCCTCGTCCTTGATGAGCTGTGAGGCCGCAGCCAGGCACTCCTCAAAGCTACTCTGGCCACTCTGAGTCACTCCTGGAATTGGAGGAAATGCTACACACCAAAAAGTAAAGAAAATATTTAAACAGCAATAGGTTGGTAGGAATTTGTGAGTACAGGAAGTAAAGTGCATGATCAGGTACAACATTAAGAAGCAAAATAAACTGAAGAAGTGGTGTTGTGTGGACATCATTAAAAGGGTGGCACCGTACAGGGCAGGGAAGGAAGAGCCAAGAAATCCACAGGTCGTCCAGCTTTGGCCATTTTGATTGCATCCTTATATTGCTGAAGAACAAACCACACAAATAATTTGGTTATATTTCTGAGTATAACATTTCTGGTTGTGCTTGGTAACATGATGAACATTATTTTTCCCCACATAGTGTATTATGCATTTTTTTTTTTAAACAACCAATCTTTCATTGCCTTCACTCTTTACTCCTCTGTACGTTCCCAACCATCTATATTTTTTGTTTTTCTCCTGTTCCCCCCCACCCCATATAATACCACCAGTATATCATTACCCCATGCACGTAGCACAATTGGATCACCCTGTCTGTCAGTCTATGATCAAGGATCTACTTAATTTCAATTGAGTGTTATACAGTATTTCAAACACTTCAGAACATGAATTTCAAACACTGTAGAGCATGAATTGGAACACAAACCCACAGTTTAGCAGTACTTTGGCTCTGAATTTGGCAAATTGTACGTAATATCATCCTGAGCATGCATGCGCACATAAGAGTGAGGTAATTTTTTTAGTCTGTCTGCCTGTCTGATGGTCAAAAAAACTTGAAAATCATTCCAAACAGGAAACGTATTGTTTTAGGGATGTCATAAAGCACACAAAAAACAAGCACAACTAATTTAACATTAAAAAAGATGGTGAGTAGGGGAATTTTGTTGGTTCTGGGACCATCCTATGTCCCTCATTGACTTTAATGCGAACTCAGGGAAAAACTATTTGACCCTGTCAATAAAAAGGAGTGAATTTTTTCTCATAAACCTCCAGCACCAACTACTTCTCCTCCCCCACCTCTTCCACTCATCTTGCACCAGCTTCTCCACATTAAATTGTTTCTGGGAACAAGCTCTTCCATGAGATGAGCCTTGACAATGCATCTAAAACTTATTTTTACCCTCCCCCCCCTACCATTTTAT
>CM068952.1:118770447-118793499 GCA_035128595.1 Eptatretus atami | reverse complement strand
TGTGACAGACGAATTTGATTTGATTTGTTGTGAACATCCCGTATGTGTACCGAGGAATCTTTTTTCAAGTGTTCTTGCATTGAAAGATGGGACCAAATTGATACATAGCACTATTTCAAAACGGTGCGAAGATTATGACAAACTTGGTGGATGGTTTATTGTGACAACGAGAACAACCCGATTAATTTTTTTGTAGGTCCGAATTGCAGATACAATCCAGCCCATCAGTAATACAAGTAAAACTGTTCCGCCTGCAGACGGTTATCAATCAATCAAGAGGATGTCGCGCCACCTCTCACCCTGTTTGCACTTTTAAGATGCAGAATGCCATTCTGGAAAAGCCCACTTTTAGGAGAGCTTTGTTCCAAATTCCACCGGGGCCCCAAGTTAATTCTCTGACTGAGGTGATTGTCTTGTTAAATTTTTTGCAAAAAGATGAGGCTCCATGAGGAGCTCTTACATGTTATTTACATGTAAGATAAGGTATTATGAGGGGAAAGCAGATTTTTACAACCAATCAAAAGACTTCATTTCGATTAGTGGCAACAAACACACTTGTGGTGTGATTTTTACTGGGGGATCCACTGCATTTTCATGAAGCAACAATGGGATTAATTTTGTGTAAGGTAAAAAATCCTCTCGGTCTGGTCTTAGCCATTTACATAGACCCCCAGAAACTCGATTATATTGAACCCAAAAGGTGTTTTATGTAATTTGTTAATTATCATCTATTGTTATCTCATTACAGCACGAGACTATATAATTTCTTCTGGCTGAACTGCATGGATATGCTGACGAGGGATACCAGGAGGTTGGAAAATTCCATCCTCATTAAAGGCCTGCCTCCCCAGAAGCCCACTGACCACTCAGGTACACAGGTAGCTTACTCTTCCGCCCCCAACCAAACTTCAACTTAAGGCCCAGTGTTGGTTTGTCTGTCTTTCTGTTCATGAAGCCCTTAATTTGTGGTCAATGTGCAGAGACATTACCTGTAGTACTAGCTAATACCGGACATTAAGTTATTGCATGCATCACAGGCAGGACAAGAAGAACTTACTGGATTGAGATGACCAGGGTTTAAAGGATAGCCACAGTAAACTTAAAGACCCACCAACTTCTCCTTTAGCTACACCACAAAATTTAGCTGTTTAGGTTGTCTCACTTATTTGAGTTCATATTTATGCATGATGCTTAAAAAATTCACAGAATCTTGAAATTTGTAAATGACAATTTATACTCCATACCCATTAAATGATTGATTTGAAACATTAAAGCACAAACATATTCTTGATACCACACATGCCCATCACATTGTGGCAGACTCGGGGTTGGATACCGTGAAGAAAGTACTCGGGGTTTCTCCCGAACGTCCGGCCCTAAAAAGGCCGATTGCCGCAGCATAAAACTCTGTGGCCCGGCGGGTTGCGCTAGGAACCACGACTGTCGAATTCATGTCAACTCTACAGGGCTACCCATCTGAACAGTTACTGGCCTGATTGACTGGATGTTTGGTGCCTTCAGGCACACTCGGACTACAAAATGAGCGATACAGTAAGTGCACTGATTGACTAACAGAGGCAAGTCACATGGGATAAAACTTCCCGTCGAACAAGAATGCAGACTGTGCTGGCCAATGGGGAAAGGACACCGAGCAGGTTGAAACTGAAACAATTTTGGCATGGGTTTATTTAATTAAGGAAGCACGAGGAAAAGGCATGAGGCACACCAAAAGATGAGGCGTTATCACGGGGTATTTGTACAGCAGGAACATCGCAGTATTTGTGTTGGTGCGGAAAAAATGTATAAATAAACAGATTCATGCAATTGAGAGACAAAGAGCAAACTAACCCAATAACTATTTATCGTGCACAGGTCTTACTTAGCATCTAACATGAAATTCATCGAATCACTCACGGAAGGGTAGATGAGAAAGAGTAAGAACAACAAACGCCCGTTGTGCGACCCTGGCTTACCCGGCCACATTACCATGGTTGGGCTAGTCCAAGTACAGAGAAGATTTAAGGGTGGGGGGGGTTAATGAAGAGCAGAAGGGATGTCTTGAGTGCGAGTGGGTTTACCAGTTGTCGGGTGCTTAGAGTTGAGGAAGACAGGTGAGAGTGTCCGGTGGTCGCTCTAAAATGAACCGTATGTTTCGGGCTTTTCCTCGCTGATAGTTCTTGTGCGTTCACAGTAGACGAGTCCGAAAAAAGGAGAGGAAAGGACGCTCGTAAGAATCAAGAACTGCCTGTCCGTGGGTCGGTGTGATCACGTCTCGTCCAATTCTGCGCCCAACTTGATGGCGCTTCAGGCTCCGCTCATTTCTTTAGCATTCCGTTCCGTTCCTTTCAGCAGGAAGCCACCAATATAACGTCTCTTTAAGCCAACTCACTACGGATCCAACAGCGACCACACAAGAGCTCTTTTCTTTGCGACCCCCAGCGTCAATATTTAAGGCCACCTGGAGGGGTGGAGTTATGGCGGGGAGTCAAGGGGTGGAATTCCACGCCTCTGAATAGGGTGTGTTTGGGGGGGACCAGGTCACGCCCGCTTCTGCCCTCGGGTCATCGAGCAGCGTCTTGCCTCCCATTGGTAACCCAGACGCGGCTCCGGGGTGGATGACAACCCTCCCCGTTTTGAGGTGTCTGATTTTGGGAATCCGCCTTTCACTTGTCCTCCAACCGTTCCATACACAATAACTCCCGACTCAACATAGGGGCTGACGTGTAGAGGTCTCCATTGTCGCTCGAACGCCTGGAAGGGTCGATGGCTTGCTGAATAGCAGATGTCCCCCACTGATGGAGAACGTGAAGAGTGGTAAGCGCAACTTGTGCCTTGGCTGTAAAGGCTCCTTCTGGGACAGTGCTGGACTGGTACAAGGCGGAACCAAAAGGTGTTCGTGGGGAAACACCGAGATGATGGTCCGGGTGCAGGGAATGTCGGTCGGTGTGAGTAATTGAATTGAGGTGGCTCTCCCACCTGTTAGACGTTTCTTACTTGAATTTGCAGGAGTTCGGAGGTCAATCATTGGGAATCTGATTTGACTGTAAGAGAGGCTGAAAGGCAGCTAATGGTGGTAATGCTTTCTGAATCGGAACATAAAGCTGGTTGTATAATCTGAAGCAAAGCAGGCGTGGATTATCGCTGCATGTGGAAGAATTGTGGTGAAAGAAGGCTGTTGTGCTTTTGAAATTGCGTTTGGTCTGCGGGCATGCAGATTTCTCAAACAGTGGTTTGGCACGCATATTGCCAAATTACGCTGCTACAGTGGTGCATTTCATGGAGTGAGAAGGACATTTACAGAGAAGATAATGGGGAAGAATGTGGAAATACAAAAAATCCTAACATAATCCCTCCACAATTGCATGATCCCTTTGTAACCCATGAACCACAAGGAAAGACCCTGGTCTGGCACAAGTAATAAACAAAAATAACTAACGAGAACATGTTCAAAATTTCCTAACCACTGTGCTATGGAGACGGCAGCTTCATTCCGGCGATGAGTGCGTTGAAGTGCTCTGCTACGTCGTCTATGCCAGCCCACACGTCCCACTTCAGCAGTATACCTCAACGCATTCGTTCTTCGTCAGACTATCTTCAAACCTGTAACAGGCATGACTATAATATTATCTATGTTGCCAACTTATGGCCACCTGTAAGATGAGGCACGTGAAATAAAATGACAAGTTATTGTACGAAACGATACAAAAAGGTTAGCTTTTTGTTTTATGAAAACTTTGACTAAGGTAAAAGGAAACTGCCGATAAATTATAATTTGAGCTGCTTGACAAGTTACCAAAATTTTTCCCCTTCATATTCCCTCATGCAAAATCTGCCATTGAAGGCAAGTGCAGTGAGGACTTTCCAATGATTCTGCGGAGGTTGCCATGTCATTCCTTCGAGAATCTTTGTTGGTTTGACAACATTGCGTGTATATGCTGTGTGTATTTACAGTGGACCCCAAAGTAAGTAAATATTAAGTTTGTAGAGAATATCATCATTTATTTACAGAGGAAAATAAAAGTTAACTCGAACAAATAATCACAAATTGCTTTGTTCTTTCAGGTTTACTCCACTTCAAAACCACCATCGCTTCGGGTATGGAAAAGATGTTGGGGATCACCGGCCCATGAAGACGGATAATATGGAGGATGCTGGTGATTCAAAACAAACATTTTTGTAGATGTTGAAAGTGTGTATGTTGCGAGAGCTTTGAAGCAGAGGTGCTCACTACTTGTCAACTTTTTCCCATTTAGAGATCTAAGTGAGATGCGGGAAAGTGCAGCCTTTGTCTGTCAATGCATTGAGCAGGGTGGACGATGTGATGAACATGCCCTGTGGTTCAAAGCACAAGAAGCGTGGAGCGACCTCCAGAGAAGAACGCTTATGAGAGAGGCTTAAATGGTTACATATCACTTTCTGTAATTCTTACTCTCACTCCTGACTTTTTCTCTACTTTAGGTGATTATAATGCCATTGTGCTATTTATTTTCCATTTTTCACCATTAACGCTGAAGACATGCAAAAAGCGACTCACAGCGGGCAAGCCAATCACCGAGGCCAACATTCCCTCCACCTGTGTGGGACTGGTTGGCCAGTTTGTAGAACGAACCCAACCTGATGGACTCTGCCACCAGTCCCGTCATCGACCCAGTTTCACTGCCACAGCCAAGCTCCCCAATTGCCGTACCAGTAGGAAACATGCAGTCTCGCGGCTTCGTTCGGCCACCGATGCCTCCGGCTCCTTCATCCACTTCACCTTCTGTAACACCTCACCTCCTTAGTCCACCAGCGTAAAACCTCATGTGCCTGCCAAACAGGAAGAGTGACCAAAGGAAGTGAAGGTTGCGATCTGTGATGCTTTGAACTTGTAAAAATGATGATTTCATAAAGTTTAAACTGCCAAGTTGGAATTTAATCCTTCCCAAAATGAGGCTTTTTTAGAATCATTCCAGCTTTTGTCTGCAATTCTAGCGCCTGATTTGATCAATGTGCAGTTACATTTACCACTGGCTTTACAAACATGTATTTCTGAGTGCAGAACACCATTTAATGTGACTTTAAGTTAGCTTCAAACAGCAGATGGAACAACCCTGGTGGAGCGATGTTGAAAATGCATTTTTATTTGTTGTTTATCCAAAGTCCACCTCTTCTCTTTTGATTTATTTATTCTCTAAAACTGCACTACGAAATGAATACGCTAGATCCCCAACAAGGAACTTGAACACTTGGGGAGCTATTAGGCCATCAACATGTGAAATATTGCCAACCCTGTTGTTTGTCTGCTGTGCTATCCTTTTTAAATGCTGAGTGTCAAGCAAGCGAAGCAGCCAATACCATTTTTTAGTCTTTTGGGGCTATGACATCGGCCGAGGTTCAAACACACGACCTCTTCAGACTACCATTATTGCAACCTCGTTTGAAGAGGCCAACCAAGACATAACATTTATTTATTGAAGTATTTTGGTTCAACGAAAATGCTGCCATGCCTTAAGGGTACAGGTAGATGAGACACAAAATTGGAAAACCTGGCATAAATGAGACACATACGCAACAGCTTTCCACATCGTGATAGCCCATGTATTAATTAAGCACAATAACCATCCCAGCAATGCTTTGGTCATGTATAAAATGCTGCACAGGCCTGGTTGCCCAATAATCTATGGTGAAGCCATGCTGCAGAAGGAGACCCCCCACCCCCCGCCCCCCCCCCCCCCCCAAACCCTCCCCCCCAAACCCACAGAAACACCATTGTGGTCCGCACAATGGGTTGGACGAAGGCCTTGGGAAACAAAAACACTGATGGTTTACTCATATGTTTATGGCTTCTCAGTCACCAGAATCTGAACCCAATCGGAGCATTTGTAGGATATTTTTGGAATGATGCCTGAGATGTCGCGTTTTCCACTCTTTATTAAATACAGGTATAGTATGAGTTTGATTGACTTTACGTGGCCAAGAATGATGCTGACATCCCTCCTGGTACGATCCCAGACTCTGAGGATTATCTATTGCCATTGCGCATACAGCAGTAACTAGCCGCATTGTGGTGGCCCAATGCCCCTATTTAAGTGAACTTTGTAATTTGGTGTTTCCATTTTCATTGTCCACTACTTGTGTTGTTCCACAAACGTTAGTCGACATAATCCCAAATTTCAAGAGGCCTGGGTAGGCGCGACTGCAAAAGGGCGTGAAGTTCCGGTGCGTGTGTGTTATGTGTGGAAACAATAGTTTAGTATGGGGAAGCCTTGAACCAGCCTAATGTTCTGGGGACATGGATTTGCAGCACAGATATGTGTGAACATGCATAACCATTTGGATTAAATTCCGTTGTAGTGCGCCATCTTGAGGATGTGACACTCTCTGGGCCGCTGTCTGCAGCCATTAAAATTCTCAAGCGCATTTTATCCCCTCTGGGAAATTATATCCCCAAAACCATAACTTGGTCCGACATAAAAAAAATGACCGTTTTTACAGCCATTTTTCCCTGCTGTTGCAGGGTGTTACTTTTTCTTGAGGCAATGTTTTCTGGCCGGATCCCTCCTGACGGCGTCAACCCTGGGTCGCACTCTTACAACACACAAGGATTGGCTACACCGTATTCTAAACAGGGCATACACCGGACCAGTTACCAACTGGGATACTCATTTCGCGCACTCTCAGGAAGGGATGACAGGCTGAGTCAACCCCTGGTGTTAATTCAGCAGCCGAACGGCTTGAACATCAGGACCCTTGTGATCCCAAGCCCCCACCCTAACACTAAGCCAACACCAGGGCCGGTCCTGACCATAGCTGTACAATTACTTTTTAACTAAAAATTTACACCTAATCTGCTCCGTCACATTTTGAATTTGCACAATTCTTGCCTCCCGATGCTACGGCAGTTCTGGGGGGTTCAAAATATTCACTCCAGACGCCAAACTTTTTACAGCCGCGGGTTCGGCTCGCCCCGAGTGGGAAGCACTTGTTTCTCACCGAACACCAGATACTGAGTCTTGCCGACACAGATAACTCCGCAGTCAACGGGCCTGAGTCTTTTTTTACACAGCTGTAAGCGCTTGACTTAAGACTACGGCGGGCTTTATCAGGGTTATTTGACTTTGATGTTTCCGTGATTCCTTTCTATTGGCACGGCAACGTAACTTCGAGGCCTTGTCCTTGCGCCACACCTGGTGATCTTACTGCCAAGGCAGGAAACAGGTAGAGCAGGCACGCTAAAGAGCAAATCAGGTGGGGTACAACTTCCGTACTACATACTTGTACACTGTGATCGGACAATTGGAGGAACAAGGCCAAACGAGACAGATTGGAAATACAACAAACAGTTGTTTATTTTACACACACAAACAATCATCATTAAAAAGCAAGTTGATGACAGGGCAAGGAAAGCTAAAGGCACAAAAAGAGTAGGACTTAACCATTAACACATATTCTTTCTTTACAAATCATTATTTACACAAGGGACTGGCCATCATTTCAATCAGGTAAGAAGAAGACAAGAAGAACTTGAGAAGAAAGAGACATGAAAAAAGTATTAGAGATAGAAACAGTAGGGCTTGATTCTTTTCTCCTTCACCTCACACAGCCCAATGGGCTGCGCCGGTCCAAATAATATGAGTAATAGGAAGGGAAAAATGATGGGCGAGGATGGCCAGTGGGAGTGGCGGTGCGATGCACGTCGCAGCCACGTCTTTGAGGTGTTCAGACCCAGAAGGCAAGGCCTCTCTGGCATGCAAGATTTGCAACGGCAGCAGCTCCTTCATTTCTGCTGGGCCGCAGCGTTCCAGCAGCTCCCCACAACGAAACCGCATTCTGCCTTTCCACACTGGCCCTTCTCTGCACCATGGGCCCCCTCCCTCTCTTCACACACTCTGCGCACACTCTGTCCCTCGCCGGATAAGTGTTTTGTGTCAACGAGGATCAGCTCTCTCAGCTTCTTCTATCCTCCACACTCTGAGCTGTTCTGCTCCACTCAGGACAAGCTTTTTGACAAGGATAAGCTCTAAGGCGACTCTGTCCCTGTCTCTTGTGATCCTGTCTCCCTCCTCTTCATATGGCTTTCTCTGTCTCGGCTCCGTGAGAAGCCTCCTCCTCATTGGTTCAAATCTGAATGTGGGTGGGTCCATGATGCAGCTTGTGGGAAATGCCATTGTTTCTTAAGGGAAACTGCCACAAGTGGCCACAGCCCTCTCCCTCACTCACGAAGGACGCTGAAAGTGCCCCAGTCCCTCCCTCTCCCGCGAAGCATTCTCTGTACAGTCCTGCACTGTACCACATGAGAGGCGTCATCCCGCAAGCCACAAATATCAAGCGTCATGCTTTGTGCCATGAACTTGTGAAATAAGATAATGTGAGGACGGTGTTGCTATAGAGATTGATGCAGACGGATTCAAATCCAATCCATCCATTGGGACCATACTATGTGCAGAGCCGTTGGTGCTGCTAAGCAGTCTCCTTGGCTATTGGGCACAATCCTAGACGGGTCGCCACTCCAACACAGGATACCAGCAAGCCTGGCACTCATTTTGCCGACCTCGGAAGGATGACAGGCAGTCTCAACCCCACCTGGTATTGATTTGAACTTCAGGATCCTCGGATCCCAAGCCACCACCCCAACCATTAACCCAAACACCAGCATAGACGGACTGAATGTGCCCAATTATATACGCGAATGGAGTGAAAACAGAGAGGGATGCAGCCGAACCGAGGGATGAAGGGACCGAGAGACTTGAGAAGGAACCAATGGGGGTGTTGAAGGTAAGGACCGATGGGGTGAAGGAGGGATTGTTGAAATGAGGTTGGTGAAGGGGTGTTGTTGGTTATTGGTGAATTGAGAAAGCAGAGATGGAACAGACCTATGGGGTAAAGGAGGAAAGATTGAAAGTAGCAGAGTTTGGTGGGCGGTGGGGGGGGGTGGTAAGGGGGTGAGAAGACATCACACCAGGAAAACACGAACTCACCTCAACACATGCCGCCTGAACAACCTTAGACAAGGGGACAAGGACTATTTACACATTAGACTAATGAAATAACTAATCCTCGGGTCTCCGAGTTGTCCACATATACTCTCCCCCTGGGGTAAGTTTCCAAAAACCGTAAACTTATTTTAACTATACTCACTGTGCTGTCCTTGTCAACATGTTTTTCATCTCTGCTGCAAGTTGGGGGTAAGTTTTCCAAATCTCTAAATCAATGGTTTCAATTTGAAAAATGAAGAATTTTCGGGTGAAGACTTGTGTTGTGCTGATTTACGGACAGTATATAACAATGGATGAAATCAAACACAATGTTTATCGAGTGTGCGCTAAACGCGTGGAAGCAAGGCGGAGATGACGTTTTGGGCATTAACCCTTTGTCAGAGCAAAGGTTCATCCTCTTTTTACTCTGATGAGGGATTAACTGCCAAAACGTCAGTTCTACTTGCTTCCACGGTAGTAGTATATCACAAAGCTGTTTGATTCATCTCGTTGAAACCAGTGGAAGGTCTGCTTGGGATTCCTTGGATGCAGCCGATTGCATGCGACTGTGTACATCATGTACCAACAGGATATTGAGAACATGCGGCCTGCTAAAATGAATGGTAAATGACGCATTTCATTGTGAACAGTTTACCATTCATCGTGGAGGCCAGGGGAGTGCCGTTGTCAAGATCACCTCGGTTATCACAGGAACACAGCGCGGTTTATTGTGCATTCTAAGGCTTTGATTTCAGTCAATACTTTGGTGTGTTAGAGCTGAATGGTTGAGGTTTTTGTTGGTCTTTTCTTCTTTTTTTAACCATTACTTATGTGATGGTCATAGCAACTGTGGTTTTGTTTGGATTTTTAAAAATGGTTTTAATAAAAATTTTGTAGTTTTTAAGGGTCATAGTGGAGTGCTACACAACACCTCACACACATGGACATATGACAAATACACGAGACACAACACAGACTGTTAGATGTGACAAACACAGCCACTGAGCTTGGGGGAAGTGCCGGTACTCACCGGGGCACCCTGTAGACCAACGACGCCACCAACAATGGTGCCGCCTTTCTTACTGCACTTAGCGGGGCAGTTCCGAAGGAGGAATTCCTCCTTCCTATGGATGCCAACCTTTTGTGGGTTGGTCTGTGCTCTTAACCTTAACAATGCTGATTATCAAGCAAGTAAGCAGCAACTACCATTTTTTACGTCTTTGGTATGACTCGGCTACACAACCATTACACCGAGTCTGTTTTTTTTTTACAAAAATGTTATTTTAAATACAATAGTTTCTAAAAAATAAATTTGTCTACTAATTGATGTGTTGAAATATTTAATCATTCGATTTTATCTCGCCTCTGAAGGTGAAGGAGGTTATTTTTCACATCTGTCCGTCTGTCTTTCTTACTTGCAAAATTGAAGATTTTTCCAAGTATAATTGTTCGTCGATTTTTGTTTTGTGGTCTCTGTCTGTCCATTGCCGACAGGTCACAATATCCAAACTGATCGTCATGAAACTTTACCAGGTTGTAGAGTAGTCTCACTGAGAAGACTATTAATTTTGAGGCCAAAGGTCAAAGTCATCGAGGTAAAATTTCTAAAATCGTCATTTTTCATCCGATTGACTTAAAGGTTGAATAGGATTTGCATAGAGCATCACTGAATTGGGAAACCAACTATTGTGAGATCAAAAGGTCAAAGGTAACTCATGGTCAAACTTCTAAACATTCATCAATTGAATCTGAAAAATAACAATTTCACCGAATGACCTGAGCTTTGATTAAGATTGTCAATTTTAATTCTTAATGAAATGGACAATGATGATGTATCCATCGCAACCTTTTGAGAGGGGTGTGGATTTTGCAAGTGTCATGCTTTGCACGACATCTTTTTCTTGTTTGTTTTGTTTGTTGTCTGTTTGTGTGCAGGATATATCAAAATAAAGTGTGGACAGATTTGGATTGAAATTGGTGGAGACTGGAGAGGTTGAGTGTGTGTGAGAAGGACGAACTGATTAGATTTTGTTGAAGATCTGGATCCGATCGGCTACTAGAATTTTTTTAACGATTCTCACCAATTGAGCGATCGGGCCAAAACGTTATATGCACGGTATATCAAAAAGTTGTTGACGGATTTGGATGAAATTGGTGACACTTTGGGTGTTTGACGAGGAAGAATTGATTCAATTTTGGTGGAAGATCCAGATCCGGATCCGGATCTGATAATTTTTTAAGTGATTCCTTCACCATGAGGGAGATAGGGCTAAACTGACACCATAGCACGATGTCTCAAAAAGCTGTGGACGGATTCAGACGAAAGTTGGTGGGCAGGTTGGGTTGGTGACGAGGACAAATTGATTTGATTTGGTGAAGATCTGAATCAAGATTCTGGATGCCAAAGAATTTTAAATTGTAAAGTGATTCTTCATCATTGAGAGATTTGGACCAAAAACGCCTGATATGTTGCTCTACTGGATCAGGCGATCAGGCGGAAGTATTGCATTTGGTGGAGTATGACACTCAACTGAGTGCCCTTCTCGTTTTTTTTGCATTCCCTCTGTTTAATTTGGAAGGTCTGTTTTTGCCCAGCTTGTGGATTTGTTTTTTTCTGAACGCTTCCAATGTCTGTGGGCTCTGTGTGTGTGTGCGTGTGCAGTAGATGTGAAGGTTGTCTGCACAAAAAGGTATGAACGAATACCGCTCTGCAGCTGTTGCTGCAAAGTGTCAGGAGATCTGAAAACTGCCGTAATTACCCTTGCCATCAGCAAGTGAGGCTCATTAACCGTGTCTTTCTTTGCTTATGGAAAAGTGATGCTGCATTGCAGGTTGTAAATTGGAAGTGCTATCTCAGGCTATGGAAGATGATTGTTATTATTATAGTAATGGTTCTTATCTCCTCTGCCACGGAGACAGCAGTTTGATTGCGTGCTTGCGGCAACTGGAACGTGGTGACCACAGTTGATCTCAACAATATGCCCCCACCAGCCACCCAGTATGTACATCTCTGTTTCAGATTCCTTCTCATCTGTCTTTGGGTTGCTTTCAGTTATTTTATGAAACATCAGATTTAAACCTTTACGGATTTGGTATTCCAAAGGCAAGGATTTAACTTTGCACACATGTCAGATTTCTGGTTGAGTGCCAACTTTGCACATTTTAAAACATTAAAATCGTGAAACGTAGTAAGCAACAGAATATATTATATATATAAGTCTTGAAGCGACGATGGTTCACGAGCGGTATTTGACGATGTAGATTGTTTCAGAAGTCAAGGATGAGACAATTGATAATGTTTGACCAAGTTATAAAATGATCAACATGATGTGGTACGAGTGACAGGTTATTAGCTGCAAAATGTCGAAACCTGGTTTCGTTCAACAACTTTAAAAATTTGACCTTTGCATAACCTATAAAGGTCACAAACCAATGGTTTGGACATTAAAATAAAGAAACAGGATACGTGCTATAGCTTAATTGATGTTAGTCGTTTCGCAAGAAGGTCGAAAAACCCGGTTCGATTCCCACAACTTTGAAAATTTGACCTTTGTGAACTTTAAAGGTCAAAGGTCAAGGATTATGACCTTTGGTGCAAACTTCTGCTCGGAACATTCCAGGAACAATATAACGTCATATAGGTTATATGCCATTTCGCACTCCTCGGATTAATTATCCATACTTTGATGAATCAGCGTAAAAACAAACCTGAAGGGGCCCACGGCAAGGTGTTCGAGATAGAAGCAAAATGGTTCAAGACTTTAGGTGGGGAATGACCTCAAGATTATGCATAAAAATATTGTCATCCTAGCTCTCCAAAGGTTTGGGCTGGTCGTATGATTTTTATGTCAAAAATTCAAAAATTTTTCTAAGTTTCGGACCTTGTGACTTTGACCTTGGGACGAAAATGAAAAATCGAGCTCCATGGGGCTATGCAAGTGCCACTTGGGCTAACCAAATACCAAACCCCTGCCAGATTCGACAAAACCCTCGGAGAAGATGGATTTTATGTCAAATTCGCAATTTTCTAAGTTCGTGACCTTGCGACCTTGACCTTGGGACGAAAATGAAAAAAATCGACGCTCCCTGGGGCTATGCAGGTGCCATTGGGCTAACCCAAATACGAAACCCCTGCCAATTTCGACAAACCCCCGAGAAGAGATGCAAATTGAAATCGGCTACCCACCTAAAAACACAATCGCAATTTTCTAAGTTCGTGACCTTGTGACCTTACCTTTGGACGAAAATGAAAAATCGAGCTCCGTGGGGCTTGCAGGTGCCATTGTGCTAACAAAATACTGAAACCCCTGTCAGATTCGCCAAACCCCTAGGAGAAGATGCAAATGAAATCGGCTACCCCCTAAAAACACATGTTTTTTTGCGGCGTGGCTCCGCAACATTATTGGGCGCACCATGCCATTTTCAGGAAAACAACTAGATCATGATATAAACTCCCACCAAAATTTTATCAGGATCGGATCAAAACCCACGGAGTATGCTCGGGACAGACATACAGACAGACAGACAGGACAGACAGACAGACAGACAGCACAGACACACAACAATAACGAATATAGTTGGTCACTTATTTTTTTCATGGCAAATATTTTCGTGAACCAATATATATACATATATATAGATATATCTTATCATATCTACTTCCTATCTCTACCTTCTCTTCTCTTCTCTCTCTCTCTCTCTCTCTCTCTCTCTCTCTCTCTACACACATATATATATAATATATATAATATATTAATATATTTCATTTCTATCTATTTATCCTATAATTCTCTCTCTATTCTCTCTATTCTCTCCATATATCATATATATTTAAATATATATATATATATATATATATATATTATATATATGTTTGTGCAATGCCATTCCCAGTAATTGTTTTCATTTGGAAGGCTTTTGTTTCTTGTATTAAAATAAAATTGTTTTTCCACTAGCATGTCTGACATAAGATGTCATGAGAGCAGTCATGAGACGAGCATGTCATGAGAGCAGAACAGCATGTCAGAAAAGGGTTTTTGATTTGTTTGAAAGATAGACAGCTTAAGCCATGCCAGATTGGCATTTTGTGGATTTCCAGTTTTTGCCTCAAATTTGATTGAGTACAGAGTTCAGTAATGGAGTTGCATTTTGTTTTTGGCTCCTGATGTATGATGATAGTGACTGATGGAAGATTAATTAAAAATAGGATAATTGTAGGATTGGATGTGGACAAAATAGGACAATCTAGATGAAATAAATTGTACTTTTATTTTTCTTCATTTATGCACATACAGAAGTTGAAAAAAACAAAATTGTTTCCTTTCATCAATCCATCACTGTGTTCATGTTCCAACCCTTTCTCTATTTGGTTTTTGGATTGACTTCATGGATTAGTCCATTGGCCCAGACCAAAAATTACAATTATCAGGTGACATTTTGGGAGGGCAAATTCTAGTTAAGATTTTTAAATTGGTAATATAGTATCTATAGGTGTATACTTTAATTATGATAGAACCATTGCGAGTGGCAGCTATTGGTAGTAATCATCTCTTGAATGTACCCACCCTCTGTATGTAAAAGCAAAAAGATGCTCTGTCGATTTTGTTGAATTATAATGTTTTCCAAAAAAAAATTCTTCTGGTCATGTATAAGTGCCCCAATGGTACTGAACTGGAGTACACAATGTCTGTAATTGCAGAAGGAAAATTATGAAAGTCGACAAGTTTTTACCAAAGGTTAGAGGATTTTTCCATTCATTACCCCAACACTGCGGCCCAAAATTATGGAATTTATAATGGATGATCTAATTTCACCAGATGATGTTCACTCTACTTTGACAAATGTTTTATGTACAATGTTACATATTACCGATTGGGATGTTTACATGCTGAATGCAAAACAGTCCCACAAGTTAACGTTCACCTTATGAATCATTATTCATACTGGTATTCGTCGTCGTCTGAATCGTCGTAGTCATATGTATCAGGGTGTCAAGGTCCATGACAACTCTTCCTCATCTTCAGTTAGCTGTGTGTTGCACATCTGAGCTTGCACACGTCTGTGCACTTCAGACCATTAGTGAGGCATGTTGCAGTCTTGTAGTTCTGCATTGATCGCACACACTAGCAGGAGAGCATTGTTACACTGCATCTGGTTGCTGGTAAACTTGCATCCACTCAATGGCCAGCTTCTTTATCACGTTTGTGGTCCATCCACCACCCTTGGAACTTGTCACAAAGGGTCGATATTGCAGGCAACGCCCCCAATAGCACCCAGGTAGTTGGCACGGAGGACTGCATGAGAGAATCTCACTGGGTGAATCTGGCTGAACTCCACTTCTCCCCGTCAAGCACTGAAGATTGGATTCCGCAGCTTGTTGATCTAGAGCTGGTGGGTAGAAGGTACATACATGTGGCAGGTGATCTCTTTTTAGCGTCTGAAAGAGCTCGGTGGATACATCCCTTGATCGACCGAGCCGACTGAAGGCCTCTTGGTAGGTCTTGTCTGCCTTTATTTGTTTCAAGTGCCTCTCTTTCCATGGCCTGTAAAGCACTGATGGTGTCATAAACGGTGAACATGTGCAGTGCAATCAGGGCATCGCAGACGCTGTCTCTCATCCTCTGGCAAGCTTGCACAATGTCAAGGAAAGTGCACGGTTTTGCATACACACTCTGATTACAGGGCGTGGAATGTTGTTTGAGACCAAGACACAATGTGAGGACATCTGTATCTTCAGCAGTGATCACCACAGCCTTGTAACCATGATCATCACATCCTTGTTCCACTCATCCACTAGGAACGTGATTAAACTGCTTTGTTGGAAAAGCTGGATGTTGGATGTTTTGGCCTTGACCATGCCCTGAACTGTATGGCCCTGTTTGCACCTCTGTTACACCTTTCTGCATCTGGAATGGGCATCTCTCGATAAACATCAAAGACGACATCAATACGTTGCTCTGTTCCTTTATGAATAACGATTGACAGTGCCGATTCTTTCATCTTCTGTACCAGGCTCATTTCATCGATGACAGTTGTCGAGGGTTCTGAGATTACTAATGGAGAACACTCTTCTCAGCTCTCTAGCAAGTTCTGCTTTGTCCTCCATAGAGATCCATCACAATTGGCGATTGTCCATGGCAGAGGCCCAGGGGTGAGCCAACACATCACTCTTGTGCAACTCTCCATCCATCCATCCATTGGACACTACTCTATACAGAGCGTGTGGTGCTACTGAGCAGTTTCTAGGTTATTGTGCACAATCCTGGACAGGTCGCCACTCGACACAGGATACCAGCAAGCTGGTACTCATTTTGCCGACCTCAAAGGATAACAGGCTAAGTCATCCCCACCTGGTAGTATTTCAACAGCCAAGTGGGGTTTGAACTCAGGACCCTGGATCCCAAGCCCACCACCCTAACCATCAAGCCAACACCAAGCATGTGCAACTTTGGCTCTGGAAAACTATGATCATGTGCCCAAACAGATTCCAGTTTGCCTTCAGAACTACTTGTTTGGTCTGTGCTTGGCTGCTTGTTTTTTTTTTTGAAGGGAGAATGTTTTCGTTCTTTTTGTCATCTGGTCATGAAACTGGGCAATTGGTGGATTTGTCCTGGCGTTTCTTCTTGAAATCCTGGTATGCCTCCTCTCTACCCTGCAAGCCTTGATAAGATCAGTGGAAACATTTTGTGGAGCAACAGTAGTGGTAAATAAGCTGACAAACTCTGCTTGATCAGGACTCAGTTGATTCAACCAGCTGATGTCAGCCTCATCTCTCCAGTTCCGAGGTGGCTAGATGGTTCAGCTGGGAGCCACATTACGTACCATGTCTCTCAGCTGGCCTGAGGTGCATGCTGCAGTACTCTGATGTTAGGTAGTATCTCGGACAGCTCCTTGATTGAGGTGAATCCTTTGGTTCCTCCAGGTGGTCTGAGTGTCTTTGTTAACAGTCTTCGATCATCTGATCCACGGTGATTGTCGAAATGGGTTCTGCTGCCGAGCTGAACCGAAGAACCATCCTGCATGAAGTGTGCATGTACTTTGGGATGGCGATCGACATTCGGGAATCTGTATAATAGTAGTAGGAAACGGGCGAAGTCGAGCTTGTTCGTATGCAAAGCACCATGTATCTCTCGGATTATGTTGGTGCAACATCCAGTTCCCTTCTCTGGATGTCAAAACAGCCCCCAGCATTACCTCAACCATGTCAACAGAGGACTCCAGAATGTTGAGAGGCTTCCATTTCCATCTCTAAGAGAGTTCAGGTAGGCTTGGAATAGCTCATGATACAGGTGCATGATGAGTTCTCCAGCACCTCCCTGAATGATGTCTGACAGATATCACAGAGGTTGCTGATCCTTTTCAGTATTTCTTCCAGTCGGACCACGTCTCCACTTTGGCTTTCCAGCCAAGAGATAAATCCCTTCCAGGCCAGCCTCATCAATGCTTTGTGGCACAACATTGTGGGGCCTGACTGCACAGTTGTACTTGCGGCCTTCCATCACCCAGCTATGGAACCTTCAGCAATCACGCCTGACTCTACACACAGCTCCTCATCCTGCATCTGGAATCGTTTCCAATGTTGAGAGCAGGTTGCATTAAGGTGTGGAACACTCCCATTTCTGATGATGTTGATGTTTCTTGAATTTGTCAGCATGCTTCCATATTATCTCAGTAGCTTTTGGCATAGAGTGCTTGGTCAAATACACAAACGATCTTGGCTAACTGCAGTGGACTGATGATGGTGAGTGACTGGTTCAGCATTCATTGACAGTGGCACTTGCAATTTTATTTTACTGATGGGATTTTTCCCTCGGGCAAGTCTTTGGACATGTCCAACATTAGGCATGCTTTCTAATCTACAACTCTCAGCAGAGTTTTCCATGAATCAAAGTTTTGTTTTTGTTTTCCTAGTTTTTTTTTTTTTTTTTTTTAAATATAGTTCCTCATCAAAACAATGGATGAGACAGTTCATCTGTGCCTGCTTCCACGGCAATCTGCTGCTTCTTCTTAAAGGTGGACTCAGTTTTGTCATTCAAGGTGCACTCTTGAACTGCAAAATCTGTTCTAACGACGTAAGTCATGGTGAAGTTATGAAATGCAGTTATGACTAGATTTGATTAAAAGATCCAATATATGCACAATTTAGACATTAATATAATTAAGAGGGAGAAACATTTGGTCAAATTTGAGCTGCATTACAATTTTCATATTTTCGGCCACTTTTTGCATTTTTAGGGGTAGCGAAAAGAACAAAGCCGATAACTTCGTTAAAACTAGCAGATGGTCAACGTTTTGCCTCACTGTAAACTTGGTACATCTGGTTAGCTGATCGAAGAGCATGGGGACGTATATTTGTTATTGGAATTATATTCAGAAATCTTCCAAATTCGACCAATCTAACGTGGGATTGAGCCTTGATTTGAAAACCAATTCAAAAATGTACCTGTAGATGGAGAGATAGTTACTTGTAAGAGTGCAAACAAATTATTTTGGATGCTCCTGAATATTACTCGCTTATATTATCTTCATGGAATGTGCTTCAGCACATTTGGTGATATTTGCAAAATACATTGAAAAAAACATGTTGAAATGGAAAAATACACAATAAATAGATTAAGCTGCTTTTTGGAAGGTGATCACATATTAAGTTATTTATATTGACCCAACCAATAACTTAGTACCATAAGTGTTGCCCCCTCAGATGGTGCTGACATCTTGGCTGGCCCATGGACTAAACGCAAAAGTGTGAGAATGCTGCATTACTATCCCATAAGATGCTGCATTACTATATCCACATTTAATAAAAACAACAAAAGGAAACTGGACTATTTTAAGTTGTCACGGCTCCGTCTCTGTCTGTACGTCCGTCACACGATCTCCTCCAAAACGGTTGTATAGAAATTCACCAAACTTGGCAGTTATGATGACCACATGGCAAGAAGGTAGGGAGCAGTACATTTTGGCCCCACACCTGGGGACCTGGGGGTTGAGGTCAAGCGTCAAATATAAAAAATGCAATTGCAGGCACATTTTAACACATTTTTTTTTCAAGTTACTTCTCCCACGAAGGTGAAGGAGGTTATGTGTTTTCACCCCTTTCTGTCTTGTTTGTTTGTCTGTTTGTTTGTTTGTGTGCAGTATATCTCAAAAAGTTGTAGACAGATTCGGATGAAATTTTGTGGACAGGTTGGGTGTGTGACAAGGACGAACTGATTAGATTTTGGTGAAGATCCGGATCCGGATGCGGATCTGGCTACTCAATTTTTGAAGTAATGCTTACCATTGAGAGATGGGGCAAAAACCAATATATAGCACCATATCTCAAAAGTTGTGGACTGATTCTGATGAAACTTGGTGGACATTGGTTGTGTGACAAGGAAGAATTGATTCGATTTTTGTGAAGATCCAAATCCGGATCTGGATACGAGAATTATTTAATTTTTAAAGTGATTCTTCACCATTGAGAGACAGGGCCAAAAACGATATAGTACTGTTATAGCACGATATTTCAAAAATGTATTGGGCCCGATATGTCTCGTGGATCAGGCATGATGTGGCAGAGGTATGCACTCTGCCGAGTGCCTTGTAGTTTGTTTTGGAATATCTTCCTTAGTTTCTTATTATTTTATTATTTTTATTCATTCCACCTGTATTGTATCCCATTTATATATGACCTCATATAAATTACCATTTGTATTTTTTTTTTGTTCTCATCTTTTCTATTCCACTGACCTTTCTATTCTGTGTCCGGTATGTCATTTTCTATTGACACTCGCCCCTATTGTTCACTGTCGTTACTGTTTTTTTTATGTTCCTCATCAACCTGTTTTCTGTCACATTGTGCTACCTGTCTGATTTTTCTGTATTTTTTTCTCCTAGCACCTTTTGCGTTTAAATGGAATGGTGATTTGTACTGCTGTGGGAAGCCAGGAGAGCTTACATTTCAGGCAATAGCACTTCATCAGAACAAACGTCTCCTTTGCTGTGACAAAGAAATTAATTTGAAAACCAGTTTATTCCTTGCTTCACACGGCGCTTGCCATACTTCGTCACTGTTCCGTTGGCTCCATCCATCGTTCTACCTCGCCACGATGCAGAACGACAACGACCTTCATGTGCAAGACTATTTTTCCATCCTTTCTGTCCTTTGCCTGTTTATCTGTCATTTGTAAACATTTTTAGGTCATCTCTACCGAGATACCTAATAAAGCCGGACCAAATGTCCGTCCGTCCGTCCGTCAACAATTTTCTTTCCGATCTTGATGAAACTTAGTATGTGGGTAGACGTCGATGAGTGTTGCAAACATATAACTTTTGTCTGGTTCAGTCAGGTCAGGGTCAAGTCACGAAGTCACGTAAGTTATAAAAGTCGCCATTTTCAAAAACCTATCTAGTCTGCCATTCTACAAGATATTCGGCAACTGTTTATTGATAATTATGATAGTAAAAAATATTATCTTGTATCTAACCTTCTGTTGTCTATCTCTCCTATGAGCTAATAATTACCTTTTGTTTTCATTGACTGTGTCATTTAAAGTAATCTCACCAACCTACCAGCATCCTTTATGGAATCCATACTGATATCTGAGCTGTGTTGCAGATGAATCAACATCATTCCATTTGTCTCCACTCCAGCCTCATCTCAAGCTCCGTCCTTGCCCAGGACGGACTTCCAGTGCAAGTTCCACTCCAAGCTTCAACCTCAGCTCCAACCCCAGGCAAAGCTCAATCTCCAGTGCAAACTCCGCAAGTGACACCCTCATCGAGTTCACCACCTGCTCCAACCACAGCTCTTGAGGCGATGGAGCAGCGCTTGGCGTGTATGCTGCCACTGCAGAACATGCCCGACAAGAGGCAACAGTTCCAAGGCACGGAGGCATGATAGAATCACCAAGTAACTACAGGGTTCATAGAATACTTTACCCTGCGCAGTCTGAGAAAACAGACATGCGAAGGGTTACCACCTCCCTTTTATTTGGATGAAATTAGCTCTGTCTTTGCATCGCCAGGTGCTGCCAGTATGTCTGAATCTCCTGTTCCTCCATCCTCAGAGCACGCAGCAAATTGATGTCAAGATGGCATAAAATCTTGCCCAAGTCCTGCTAAACTGAGATTTTTGGAAATCCAAACAAGGCATTTGTATTTGGCAGTGTTGTATGATTAAATTGAAATAAAAATTAGTTTTCAATGCTGTAGAGAAAAAAAAAAACATGTAATTGGAGTTTGCCACCGTTGAGGCACCCTCTTACACCACAGTTGGGGAAATTTGTTTAGTTCTGGGCCTATCCAATTTCCCCCATTGACGTTGATGTTAACTCGGGGGGGGGGGGGAGGGGGGGGAACTATTTGGCCCTGTAAAATAAAAAACGAGTGAATTTTTTTCTCACAAACATCTCTGACATCAACTTCTCCTCCTCCCCACCTCTTCGACTCGTACTGCACCAGCTCCTCCACATTAAATTGTTTCTGGGACCAAGCTCTTCCATGAGCCTTGACTGCATCAAAACCTTTTTTTTTAAACTACTACCCCCACCCATTTTATTTTACCTCCACCCCTCACCCCTGACCACCCCACCTCCACCCTCTTTCTTTACCTATTAACCCCATTTGAACAGGAATTCCTTCCCCTTATATCCCTACCTATAGATAAACTCTGGAAGAGTAATACACAGCAAAAATATAAACTTGTTTAACCTCCCTCCTCCTTTGCGGTTTATGTCGTTTGTGAAAAAATAACCCCTGAAGCACAACCTTGGCACTACTGCTTGTGGAGTTGACAATCCTGCCAAAAAATTTTTTTTTTAAACTTCAAAAGCCATGTCAATCTAGTGATGCTGTGGATTGCGGTTCGCAGCTGACACTGAATTAGGCAGTGTGTGGTTGTGTTTTTTTTTTTTTTTTTTTCAGACTGCAACTGAGCCAGTTTGCCAACTTAATGTTTATAGTTATCATCCCAGCTTCAACAGAAAGTTCTTGTTTGAGAGATTCTGGGGCTTATCACATTTTGGTTGCAAAACGTGTATAAACCCAGAAGTACGAGTGCTGTGTTGCCTTCCTCCACCTATAGCACGAGAGAGTGGAAAAGTACTAGGACCATGTGTTGCAACATTTTTCGAAAAGATCCATGCCCCTCCCTTCTCTCAATTCTATATATACCATGGAGGTCAAGGTTTGACAAACACTTATCAACTCTCATATACTTGCTGTTGATGTGATTTTTGAAGAAATGCCAACCGACAGGTAAGCCATGCTGGAATTACTTATGAATACTCAAAGGTATGTAGTACCTTAATTAATTATTTCATGCATCAATTATTTTCTTTTCATCACAGCATGTTTGAAACTCAAACTCCATCATGGACGACTCGCTTTGGGGATGATTATGGCTTTGAATCAAAACTTGATATTCTCTTGCTAATTGATATTTCAAATAAAACTGAATTGAGTGAATTCAGTCATCGATCATCTCAAGGTAAAAATTCATTAATTTTTTTAATATAAGTGCAATACAAACAACTCTGTTGTATGAAGATGAAGTAATGTATTGTTGCGGGAAATGGCCCTTAGTGTGTTAATAAATATAGGTTATCCCAGATTCCCCTTAAATGCATGTTTAGTCAGGTGTTCGGTAATTGGACATTACATGTGTGTCGGGAGTGTAGCAGGCTGCCAGTGTTCGTACAGTGGTAGTGGACCGGAGGCACCTTGATTCTTTTTCCTTCCCTCTCCGAACTAGCCCCGCCCAGCGCTCTGAGAGTGTCGGTCGTGAGACGTGTCGCAGCCGATTGGTGGAGGCAGCTGCAATCTCGAGCGATGACCAATCACGGGTCCCGGGGAGTGTCCAGAGGAGCGAGGCGCGGGAAGGCAAGGGAGTAACTGCCTGAGTGTCGAGTCGCGGATCGGCTGTATAAGGGACGGCTTGTGTCTGTCTGCGATCTGCTTCGTGAAAAAGGCAAGAGGGGACACGTCTCACCGACCGACACTCTCAGAGCGCTGGGCGGGGCTAGTTCGGAGAGGGGAAGGAAAAAGAATCAAGGTGCCTCCCGGTCCACTACCACTGTACGAACACTGGACAGCCTGCTACACCTCCCGACACACA
>CM068952.1:118745355-118769700 GCA_035128595.1 Eptatretus atami | reverse complement strand
TGTGACAGACGAATTTGATTTGATTTGTTGTGAACATCCCGTATGTGTACCGAGGAATCTTTTTTCAAGTGTTCTTGCATTGAAAGATGGGACCAAATTGATACATAGCACTATTTCAAAACGGTGCGAAGATTATGACAAACTTGGTGGATGGTTTATTGTGACAACGAGAACAACCCGATTAATTTTTTTGTAGGTCCGAATTGCAGATACAATCCAGCCCATCAGTAATACAAGTAAAACTGTTCCGCCTGCAGACGGTTATCAATCAATCAAGAGGATGTCGCGCCACCTCTCACCCTGTTTGCACTTTTAAGATGCAGAATGCCATTCTGGAAAAGCCCACTTTTAGGAGAGCTTTGTTCCAAATTCCACCGGGGCCCCAAGTTAATTCTCTGACTGAGGTGATTGTCTTGTTAAATTTTTTGCAAAAAGATGAGGCTCCATGAGGAGCTCTTACATGTTATTTACATGTAAGATAAGGTATTATGAGGGGAAAGCAGATTTTTACAACCAATCAAAAGACTTCATTTCGATTAGTGGCAACAAACACACTTGTGGTGTGATTTTTACTGGGGGATCCACTGCATTTTCATGAAGCAACAATGGGATTAATTTTGTGTAAGGTAAAAAATCCTCTCGGTCTGGTCTTAGCCATTTACATAGACCCCCAGAAACTCGATTATATTGAACCCAAAAGGTGTTTTATGTAATTTGTTAATTATCATCTATTGTTATCTCATTACAGCACGAGACTATATAATTTCTTCTGGCTGAACTGCATGGATATGCTGACGAGGGATACCAGGAGGTTGGAAAATTCCATCCTCATTAAAGGCCTGCCTCCCCAGAAGCCCACTGACCACTCAGGTACACAGGTAGCTTACTCTTCCGCCCCCAACCAAACTTCAACTTAAGGCCCAGTGTTGGTTTGTCTGTCTTTCTGTTCATGAAGCCCTTAATTTGTGGTCAATGTGCAGAGACATTACCTGTAGTACTAGCTAATACCGGACATTAAGTTATTGCATGCATCACAGGCAGGACAAGAAGAACTTACTGGATTGAGATGACCAGGGTTTAAAGGATAGCCACAGTAAACTTAAAGACCCACCAACTTCTCCTTTAGCTACACCACAAAATTTAGCTGTTTAGGTTGTCTCACTTATTTGAGTTCATATTTATGCATGATGCTTAAAAAATTCACAGAATCTTGAAATTTGTAAATGACAATTTATACTCCATACCCATTAATGATTGATTGAAACAATTTAAGGCCCAACCCCAAAAAACCCCCCCAATATTTTGAATACTCACACATGCCCATTCACATTGTGGCAGGACTCGGGTTTGGGATACCGTTGAGAGAAAGTACCGGGGTTTCTCCCGGAACGTCCGGGCCCCTATAGAAAGGCCGATTGTTGCCCGCAGATAAACTCCGTGGCCCGGCGGGTTGCTAAGCTAGGAACCACGACTTGTCAATTCTGTCAACTTTCTACAGGGCTTACCCATCTGAACAGTTACTTGGCCTGATTGACTTGGATGTTTGTTGCCTTCAGCGCACACTCGGACTACAACAATGAGCGAATACGTAAGGTGGCACGTTGGACTAACGAGAGGCAAGTCACAGGGATAAAACTTCCCGTCAACACAGAATGCAGACTGTGCTAGCAATGGGGAAAGGACCACCGAGCAGGTTGAACTGAAACAATTGCAATGGGTTTATTTATTAAGGAAGCACGAGGAAAAGGCATGAGGCACACCAAAGATGAGGGTTATTCACGGGGTATTTGTTACAGCGGGAACATGAGTATGTTGTGTTGGTTGCGGAAAAAAAATGTATTAAATAAACAGATTCATGCAATTGAAGAGACAAAGAGCAGAACTAACCCATAACCTATTTATCGCCAGTTGCACAGTCTTACTTTAGATTAACATGAAATGTCATCCAGAATCACTCACGGTAAGGTAAGATGAGAAGAGATAAGAAAACAAACGCCGTTGTGCGACCTCTGGCTTACCCGGCACTACCATGGGGCTAGTCCAAGACAGAGAAGATTAAGGGTGGGGGGGGTAATGAAGAGCAAAAGGGATGTCTGAAGTGCGAGTGGGTTTACCAGTTGTCGGGTGCTTAGAAGTGAGGAAGGGACGAGGTGAGAGGTCCGGTGGTCGCTCTAAAATGAACCGTATGTTTCGGGCTTTTCCCTCGCTGATAGTTTCTTGTGCGTTCCACATAGACGAGTCGAAAAAGGAGAGGAAAGGACGTGTTAAAGAATCAGAACTGCCTGGTCCGGGTGTGTGGTTCGGTTGTATCACCTCTCGCCCAATTGCTGCGCCCAAACTTGATTGGCGCTCAGCTCCGCTCATTTCTAGCAATTCCGTTTTCCGTTCCTGTTCAGCAGGAAGCACCAATTAACGTCTCTTTAAGCCAACTCACTCCGATCACAACAGCGACCCACAAAGAGCTTCTTTTCTTTCGCGACCCCAGCGTTCAAAATTTAATGGCCACCTGGAGGGGTGGAGTTTTGCGGGTGAGTCAGGGTGTGAATTCACGGCCTCTTGTAGGTGTGTTCTGGGGCGACCAGGTCACCCCGTCTGCCCTCGGGTCTCGAGCATGCGCTTGCTCCCATTGGTACCCAGACGCGCTCCGGGTGTTGATACAACCTCCCCGTGTGAGGTTGTCTGATTTGGAAATGCCTTTCACTGTCCTCCAACCGTTCCAACAAAAACTCCGATCTCAACATGAGGGGCTGACGTGTAGAGGTCTCCATCTGTCGCCTCGAACGGCCTGGAAGGTGTCGATGGGGCTTGCTGAATAGGAAGAGTGGTCCCCCATGATGGAGAACGTGAAGAGTGTAAGGCGCAACTTGTGCCTGGCTGTAAGGCTCCTTTGGGACAGTTGCGGACTTGGATACAAGGCGGAACCAAAAGGTGTTCGTGGGTAAAACACGAGAGATGGTTCCTGAGGTGCAGGGAAGGTGTTGTCGGTGTGAGATGAATTGAGGCTGTCTCCCCTGTTGAGTTTTATTGTTTCGGAGTTCGAGAGGTTCAATCATTGGGGAAATCGTATTGACTGTGGAGAGAGGCTGGAAAGGCAGCTAATGGTGGTTATGGCCTGAATCGAACATAAACTGGTGTATATCTGAAAGCAAGAGCGGGTGGATTATCGCTGCATGGTGGAAGAATTGTGGTGAAAGAAGGGCTGTTGTGCTTTGAAATTGCGTTTGGCTGCGGGCCATTGCGATTCTCAAACAGTGGTTTTGGCACGCATATTGCAAATTACGGCTGCTAAGTGGTGCATTCTCATGGTAGTGAGAAGAGAACATTTACAGAGAAAGTATTAATGGGGAAGAATGTGGGAAACAAAAAATCCTAACATAATCCCTCCACAATGCATGATTTCCTTTGTTAAACCCATTGAACCACAAGGAAGACCCTGTCTGGCACAAGTAATAAACAAAGAAAACTAACTGAGAAATGTTCAAAAATTTCCTCAACCACTGTGCTATGGGAAGGACGGCAGGCTTCAGCTCTTTCCGGGATGACGTGCGTTGAAAGTGGCTCTGCTATCCGACTATGAACCAGCCCCTCCGTCCACTCAGGAGTATCACCTCAACGCAGTTCGTTCTTCGTCAGGGGACATATCTTCAAACCTGTAAAGATGACTATAATATTATCTATGTTGCCAGACTTTATGGCCACCTGATAGATTGAGGCACGTGAAATAAAATTGACAAGTATTGTACGAAAGAACAAAAAGGTTAGCTTTTTGTTTATTGAAAACTCTTGAACAAGGTAAAAGGAAACTCCGATTAAATTATAATTTGAGGCTGCTTGACAAGTTAACCAAAATTTTTCCCCTTCATATTCCCTCATGCAAAATTCTGCCAGTGAAGCAAAGTGCAGTTGAGTGAACTTTCCAATGATTCTGCGGAGGTGCCATGTCATTGCCTTCGAGAATCTTTGGTTTGGTTGTGACAACATTGCGTGTATATGGCTGGTTGTGTATTTCACAGTGGACCCCAAAGTAAAGAAAAATAAATATAAGTTTGTAAGAATGATATCATTTATTTACAGAGAAAATAAAAGTTAAACTCGAACAAATATCACAAATTGCTTTGTTCTTTCAGGTTTACTCCACCTTCAAAACCACCATCGCTATCGGGTTATGGAAAATGTGGGATTCACGGCCCATGGGATCATATGGAAGGATGCTGGTGATCAAAACAACATTTTGTAGAGTTGAAGTGTGTATGTTGCGAGAGTTTGAAGCAGAGGTGCTCATACTTTGTCAACTTTTTCCCATTTAAGGATCTAGTGAGATGCGGGGAAAGTGCAGCCTTCTGTCTGTCATCATGAGAGGGTGACGATGTATGAAAATGCTCTGTGGTCAAAGCACAAGAAGGTGGAGCGACCTCCAGAGAAGAACGCTTTATGAGAGAGCCTTAAGGTACATATCACTTTCTGTAATTCTTACTTCTCACTCTGACTTTTTACTCTCACTTAGGTGATTATAATGCCAATTGTGCATATTTATTTCATTTTCACCATTAGACGCTGAAGACCATGCAAAAAAGCGACTCAGCGGGCAAGCCCATCACCGAGGCCAACATCCCTCCACCTGTGTGGACTGGTGCAGTTTGTAAACGAACCCACCTGATGGACTCCTGCCACCAGTCCTCATCACCCAGTTCACTGCCACAGCCAAGCTCCCCAATTGCCGTACCAGTGAGAAACAATGCAGTCTCGCGGCTCGTTCGCCACGATGCCTCCGGCTCCTCATCCATCACCTTCTGTAACACCTCACCTCCTTGTCCACCAGCGTAAACCTCATGTTGCTGCCAAACAGGAAGAGTGACCAAAGGAAGTGAAGGTGCGTCCTGTGATGGTTGAACTTGTAAAAATGTGATTCATAAAGATAAACTGCCAAGTTGAATTAATCCTTCCCAAAATGGGCTTTTTTAGAAATCATTCAGCTTTTGTCTGCAATCTAGCTCCTTGATTTGATCAATGTTGCAGTACATTTACCATGGCTTTACAAACATGTTTTCTGAGTGCGAACACCATTTAATGTACTTTAAGTAGCTTCAAACAGCAGATTGGAACAACCTGGTGGAGCGATGTTGAAAATGCAGTTTTTTATTTGTTGTTTATTCCAAAGTCGCACCTCTTCTCGTTTTGATTTATTTATTTCTAAAACTGCACTACGAAATGATACGAGATCCCCAACAAGAACTTGAACACTTGGGGAGCTATTAGGCCACTCAAGCATGTGAAATATTGCCAACCTGGTTGTTTGTCTGTGTGCTATCCTTTTTAAATGCTGAGTTGTCAAGCAAGGAAGCACATACCATTTTTTAAGTCTTTTGGTTGACTCGCCGAGGTTCAAACCCGAACCTCTCAGACTACCATTATGCACCTGGTTTGAAGAAGGCCACCAAGACATAACCATTTATTTATTGAAGTATTTTGGTTCACGAAAATGCTGCCATGCCTTAAGGGTACAGGTAGTTGGACACAAAATGGGAAACACCTGGATAAATGAGACACAAGCAACAGCTTTCCACATCGGTGTAGCCCATGTATTAATTAAGCAAATAACCATCCCAGCATGCTTTGGTCATGTATAAAATGCTGCACAGGCCTGGTTGCCCAAATAATTATGGTGAGCATGGCTGCAAAGGAGACCCCCCCACCCCCCGCACCCCCCCCCCCCCCCCAAACCCCCCCCCCAACCCACAGAACACATGTGGTCCGCACAATGGTGGACGAGGATGACAACTGATGTTATCCATATGTTTATGGGCTTCTCAGTCACCAGAATCTGAAACCCAATCGAGCATTTGTAGGATATTTTGGAATGATGCCTGAGTGATCGCGTTTTCCACCATTATTAAAACAGGTATAGGTATGAGTTGATTGACTTTCGTGGAAGAAATATGCTACATCCCTCCGTGTAGAATCCCAGACTCTGATGGATTTCTATTGCCATTGCGCATACAGGCAGTACTAGCCGCATTGTGGTGGCCCAATGCCCCTATTAAGTGACTTTGTAATTTGGTGTTTCCATTTTCTTGTCCACTACTTGTGTGTTCCACACAACGTTAGTCGACAATAAATCCCAAATTTCAAGAGCCTGGGTAGGGCGCGATGCAAAAGGCGTGTCGTGCGTGTGTGTTATGTGTGAACATGAGGTTAGTATGGCGGAAGCCTTGAACCAGCCTAATGTATTCTGGACATGGATTTGCAGCACAGAGTATGTGTGAACATGGCATAACCATTTGGATTAAATTCCGTGTTAGTGCGCCATCTGAGGATGTGACACTCTCTGGGCCGCTGTCTGCAGCCATTAAATTCTCACCGCAATTTTATCCCCTCTGGGAAATTATATCCCCAAAACCATAAACTTGGTCCGACATAAAAAAAAATGACCGTTTTTTACAGCCATTTTTCCCTGCTGTGCAGGGGTTAGCTTTTTCTTGAGGCAATGTTTTCTGCCGGATGCCCTTCGCTGAGCGTGCAACCCTGGTCGCCTCTACAACACACAAGGATATGGTACACCTATTCTAACCAGGGGCATACACCGGGACCAGTACAACTGGTACTCATTTCGCCACTACTCAGAAGGATGACAGGCTGAGTCAACCCCCTGGTGTTAATATCAGCAGCCAACGGGGCTTGAACTCAGGACCCTTGGATCCCAAGCCCCACCCTAACCACTAAGCCAACACCAGGCTCGGTCCGACATAGCTGTAAATTACTTTTTTAACTAAAATTTACACCCTAATCATGCTCCGTCACCATATTTGAATTTGCACAATCTTGGCCTCCCGATGCTACGGAGTTCTGGGGGGTTTCAAAAATATTCACTCCAAGACGCCAAATTTTTTACAGCCCGGGTTCGGCTCGCCCCGAGTGGGAAGCACTTGTTTCTCCCGAACACCAGATACTGAGTCTGCCGACCACAGATAACTCGCAGTCCCAACGGGCTGTAGTTTTTTTACCACAGCTGTAAGCCGCTTGACTTAAGACTACGGCGGGCTATCAGGGTTATGCTTTGATGTTTCCGTGACCTTTCTATTGGCACGGCAACGTAACTTGAGGCCTTGTCCTTGGCGCCACACCTGGTGATCTACTGCCACAGCAGAAACAGGTAGAGCAGGCACCGCTAACAGAGCAAATCAGGTTGGGGTACAACTTTTCCGTCTACTATACTTGTACACTGTGTCGGGACAATTGGAGGAAAGGCCAACCGAGACAGATTGGAAATAACAACAAACAGTTGTTTATTTTACACACACAAAACAATATCATTAAAAAAGCAAGTTGCTGACAGGCAAGAAAGCTAAAGGCACAAAAAGAGTAGACTTAACCATAACACATATTCTTTCTTTACACAATCTTATTTACACAAGGAGACGTGGCCATCATTCAATCAGGGGAATAAGAAGAAGACAAGAAGAACTTGAGAAGAAAAGAATGAAAGTATTAGAGAAGAAGAAAAGTAGGTTGATTCTTTTCTCCTTCACCTCACACAGCCCAATGGGCTGCGCCAGGTCCAAATATTGAGATAATGAGAGGGAAAATGATGGGGGAGGATGGGCAGTGGAGTGGCGGTGCGATGGGTACGTGCAGCCACGTCTTTGAGGTGTTCAGACCCAGAAGGCAAGTCCTCTCTGGCATGCAAGATTTGCAACGGCAAGCAGCTCCTTCATTTCTGCTGGGCCGCAGCGTTCCAGCAGCTCCCCACAAAACGAAACCGCATTCTGGCCTTTCCACACTGCCCTTCTCTGCACCATGGGCCCCCTCCCTCTCTTCACACACTCTGCGCACACTCTGTCCCTCGCCGGATAAGTGTTTTGGTGTCAACGAGGATCAGCTCTCTCAGCTTTCTTCTATCCTCCACACTCTGAGCTTCTGCCTCCACTCAGGACAAGCTTTTTGACAAGGATAAGCTCTAAGGCGACTCTGTCCCTGTCTCTTGTGTATCCTGTCTCCCTCCTCTTCATATGGCTTTCTCTGTCTCGGCTCGTGAGAAGCCTCCTCCTCATGTTCAAATCTGAATGTGGGTGGGTCCATGATCAGCTTGTGGGAAATGCCATTGTTTCTTAAGGGAAACTGCCACAAGTGGCCACAGCCCTCCCCTCACTCACGAAGGACGCTGAAAGTGCCCCCAGTCCCTCCCTCTCCCGCGAAGCATTCTCTGTACAGTCCTGCACTGTACCACATGAGAGGCGTTCATCCCGCAAGCCACAAATATCAAGCGTCTATGCTTTGTGCCATGAACTTGTGAAATAAGATAATGTGAGGACGGTGTTGCTATAGAGATTGATGCAGACGGATTCAAATCCAATCCATCCATTGGGACCATACTATGTGCAGAGCGTTTGGTGCTGCCTAAGCAGTCTCCTTGGCTATTGGGCACAATCCTAGACGGGTCGCCACTCCAACACAGGATACCAGCAAGCTCTGGCACTCATTTTGCCGACCTCGGAAGGATGACAGGCAGTCTCAACCCCACCGGTATTGATTTGAACTCAGGATCCTCGGATCCCAAGCCAACCACCCCAACCATTAACCCAAACACCAGCATAGACGGACTGAATGTGCCCAATTAATACGCGAATGGAGTGAAAAACAGAGAGGATGCAGCCGAACCGAGGGATGAAGGGACCGAGAGACTTGAGAAAGGAACCAATGGGGGGTTGAAGGTAAGGACCGATGGGGTGAAGGAGGGATTGTTGAAATGAGGTTGGTGAAGGGTGTGTTGTTGGTTATTGGTGAATTGAGAAAGCAGAGATGGAACAGAACCTATGGGGTAAAGGAGGAAAGATTGAAAGTAGCAGAGTTTGGTGGGGGTGGGGGGGGGTGGTGAAGGGGGTGAGAAGACATCACACCAGGAAAACACGAACTCACCTCAACACATGCCGCCTGAACAACCTTAGACAAGGGGACAAGGACTATTTACACATTAGACTAATGAAATAAACTAATCCTCGGGTCTCCGAGGTGTCCACATATATCTCCCCCTGGGGTAAGTTTCCAAAAACCGTAAAACTTATTTTAACTATACTCACTGTGCTGTCCTTGTCAACATGTTTTTCATCTCTGCTGCAAGTTGGGGGTAAGTTTTCCAAATCTCTACAATCAATGGTTTCAATTTGAAAAATTGAAGAATTTTCTGGTGAAGACTTGTGTTGAGCTGCATTTACGGACAGTTTATAACAATGGATGAAATCAACACAATGTTTATCGAGTTGTGCGCTAAACGCCGTGGAAGCAAGGCGGAGATGACGTTTTGGGCATTAACCCTTTGTCAGAGCAAAGGTTCATTCCCTCTTTTACTTCTGATGAGGGATTAACTGCCAAAACGTCAGCTTTCTACTTGCTTCCACGGTAGTAGGAATATCACAAAGCTGTTGATTCCATCTCGTTTGAAACCAGTGGAGTCTGCTTGGGATTCCTTGGATGCAGCCGATTGCATGCGACTGTGTACATCATGTACCAACAGGATATTGAGAACATGCGGCCTGCTAAATGAATGGTAAATGACGCATTTCATTGATGAACAGTTTACCATTCATCGTGGAGGCCAGGGTGGTGCCGTTGTCAAGATCACCTCGGTATCACAGGAACACAGCGGGTTTATTTGGCATTCTAAGGCTTTGATTTCAGTCAATACTTTTGGTGTGTTATTTGAGCTGAATGGTTGAGGTTTTTGTTGTGTCTTTTCTTCTTTTTTTAACCATTACTTATGTGATGGTCATAGCAACTGTGGTTTTGTTTGGATTTTTAAAAATGTTTTAATAAAAATTTTGTAGTTTTTAAGGGTCATAGTGGAGTGCTACACAACACCTCACACACATGGAACCATATAGACAAATACACGAGACACAACACAGGACTGTTAGATGTGACCAAACACAGCCACTGAGCTTGGGGGAAGTGCCGGTACTCACCGGGGCACCCTGTAGACCAACGACGCCACAACAATTGTGTGCCGCCTTTTCTTACTGCACTTAGCGGGCAGTTCCGAAGGAGGAATTCCTCCTTCCTATGGATGCCAACCTTGTGGGTTGTCTGTGCTCTTAACCTTAACAATGCTGATTATCAAGCAAGAAAGCAGCAACTACCATTTTTTACGTCTTTGTATGACTCGGCTACACAACCATTACACCAGTCTGTTTTTTTTTTACAAAAATGTTATTTTTAAATACAATAGGTTTCTAAAAAATAAATTTGTCTTACTAATTGATGTGTTGAAATATTTAATCATTCGATTTTATCTCCGCCTCTGAAGGTGAAGGAGGTTATTTTTCACATCTGTCCGTCTGTCTTTTCTTACTTGCAAAATTGAAGATTTTTTCCAAGTATAATTGTTCGTCGATTTTTGTTTTGTGGTCTCTGTCTGTCTTCATTGCCGACAGGTCACAAATCCAAACTGATCGTCCATGAAACTTTACCAGGTTGTAGAGGTAGTCTCACTGAGAAGACTATTAATTTTGAGGCCAAAGGTCAAAGTCATCGAGGTAAAATTTCTAAAATCGTCATTTTTCATCCGATTGACTTAAAGGTGAATAGGATTTGCATAGAGCATCCACTGAATTGGGAAACCAACTATTGTGAGATCAAAAGTCAAAGGTAACTCATGGTCAAACTTCTAAAATTCATCAATTTGAATCTGGAAAAATAACAATTTCACCGAATGACCTGAGCTTTGATTTAAGATTGTCAATTTTAATTCTTTAATGAAATGGACAATGATGATGTATCCATCGCAACCTTTTGAGAGGGGTGGATTTTGCAAGTGTCATGCTTTGCACGACATCTTTTTTGTTTGTTTTGTTTGTTGTCTGTTTGTGTGCAGGATATATCAAAAAAAGTTGTGGACAGATTTGGATTGAAATTGGTGGAGACTGGAGAGGTTGAGTGTTGTGAGAAGGACGAACTGATTTAGATTTTGTTTGAAGATCTGGATCCGGATCGGCTACTAGAATTTTTTTTAAGCGATTCCTCACCAATTGAGCGATCGGGCCAAAACGTTATATGGCACGGTATATCAAAAAGTTGTTGACGGATTTGGATGAAATTGGTGGACACTTTGGGTGTTTGACGAGGAAGAATTGATTCAATTTTGGTGAAGATCCAGATCCGGATCCGGATCTGATAATTTTTTAAGTGATTCCTTCACCATGAGGAAGATAGGGCTAAACTGACACATAGCACGATGTCTCAAAAAGCTGTGGACGGATTCAGACGAAAGTTGGTGGGCAGGTTGGTTGGTGACGAGGAACAAATTGATTTTTGATTTGGTGAAGATCTGAATCAAGATTCTGGATGCAAGAATTTTAAATTGTAAAGTGATTCTTCATCATTGAGAGATTTGGACCAAAAACGCCTGATATGCTCTACTGGATCAGGCGATCAGGCGGAGTATTGCATTGGTGGAGTATGACACTCAACTGAGTGCCCTTCTCGTTTTTTTTTGCATTCCCTCTGTTTAATTTGGAAGTCTGTTTTTGCCCAGCTTGTGGATTTGTTTTTTTCTGAACGCTTCCAAGTGTCTGTGTCTCTGTGTGTGTGTGCGTGTGCATGTAGATGTGAAGGTTGTCTGCACAAAAAGGTATGAACGAATACCGCTCTGCAGCTGTTGCTGCAAAGTGTCAGGAGATCTGAAAACTGCTCGTAATTACCTTGCCATCAGCAAGGTGAGGCTCATTAACCGTGTCTTTCTTTGCTTATGGAAAAGTGATGCTGCATTGCAGGTTGTAATTGGAAGTGCTATCTCAGGCTATGGAAGATGATTGTTTATTATTATAGTAATGGTTCTATCTCCTCTGCCACGGAGACAGCAGTTTGATGCGTGCTTGCGGCAATGGAACGTGGTGACACAGTTGATCTCAACAATATGCCCCCACCAGCCACCCAGTATGTACATCTCTGTTTCAGATTCCTTCTCATCTGTCTTTGGGTTGCTTCAGTTATTTTATGAAACATCAGATTTAAACCTTTACGGATTGGTATTCCAAAGGCAAGGATTTAACTTTGCACACATGTTCAGATTTCTGGTTGAGTGCCAACTTTGCACATTTTAAAACATTAAAATCGTGAAACGTAGTAAAGCAACAGAATATATTATATATATAAGTCTGAAGCGACGATGGTTCACGAGCGGTATTTGACGATTGTAGATTGTTTCAGAAGTCAAGGATGAGACAATTGATAATGTTTGACCAAGTTATAAAAATGATCAACATGATGTGGTCGAGTGACAGGTTATTAGCTGCAAAATGTCGAAAACCTGGTTTCGTTCAACAACTTTAAAAATTTGACCTTTGCATAACCTATAAAAGGTCACAAAACCAATGGTTTGGACATTAAAATAAAAGAAACAGGATACGTGCTATAGCTTAATGGAGTTAGTTCGTCGCAAGAAGGTCGAAAAACCCGGTTCGATTCCCACAACTTTGAAAATTTGACCTTTGTGAACTTTAAAGGTCAAAGGTCAAGGATTATGACCTTTGGTGCAAACTTCTGCTGGAACATTCCAGGAACAATATAACGTCATATAGGTTATATGCCATTTCGCACTCCTCGGATTAATTATCCATACTTTGATGAATCAGCGTAAAAACAAACTGAAGGGGCCCACGGGCAAGGTGTTCGAGATAGAAGCAAAATGGTTCAAGACTTTAGGTGGGGAATGACCTCAAGATTATGCATAAAAATATTGTCACTCCTAGCTCTCCAAAGGTTTGGGCGGTCGTATGATTTTTATGTCAAAATTCAAAAATTTTCTAAGTTCGTGACCTTGTGACTTTGACCTTGGGACGAAAATGAAAAATCGAGCTCCATGGGGCTATGCAAGTGCCATTTGGGCTAACCAAATACCAAAACCCCTGCCAGATTCGACAAAACCCTCGGAGAAGATGGATTTTATGTCAAAATTCGCAATTTTCTAAGTTCGTGACCTTGCGACCTTGACCTTGGGACGAAAATGAAAAAAACGAGCTCCCTGGGGCTATGCAGGTGCCATTGGGCTAACCAAATACCGAAACCCCTGCCAATTTCGACAAACCCCGAGAAGAGATGCAAAATTGAAATCGGCTACCCACCTAAAAACACAATCGCAATTTTCTAAGTCGTGACCTTGTGACCTTACCTTGGGACGAAAATGAAAAATCGAGCTCCGTGGGGCTATGCAGGTGCCATTGTGCTAACAAAATACTGAAACCCCTGTCAGATTCGCCAAACCCCTCAGGAGAAGATGCAAATTGAAATCGGCTACCCCCTAAAAACACATGTTTTTTTTGGGCGTGGCTCCGCACATATTGGCGCACCATGCCCATTTTCAGGAAAACAACTAGATCATGATATAAACTCCCACCAAAATTTTATCAGGATCGGATCAAAACCCACGGAGATGGCTCGGGACAGACATACAGACAGACAGACAGACAGACAGACAGACAGACAGCACAGACACACAACAATAACGAATATAGTGGTCACTTATTTTTTTCATGCAAATATTTTCGTGAACCAAATATATATACATATATATAGATATATCTTATCATATCTACTTCTATCTCTACCTTCTCTTCTCTTTTCTCTCTCTCTCTCTCTCTCTCTCTCTCTCTCTCTCTCTCTCTACAAACACAATATATATAATTATATATAATATATTAATATATTTCATTTCTATCTATTATCCTATATCTCTCTCTCTCATTCTCTCTATCTCTCCATATATCATATATATATATATATATATATATATATATATATATATATATATGTTTGTTGCAATGCCATTCCCGTAATGTTTTCATTTGAAGGCTTTTGTTTCTTGTATTAAAATAAAATTGTTTTTCCACTAGATGTCTGACATAAGATGTCATGAGAGCAGTCATGAGACGAGCATGTCATGAGAGCAGAACAGCATGTCAGAAAAGGGTTTTTGATTTGTTTGAAAGATAGACAGCTTAAAGCCATGCCAGATTGGCATTTTGGGATTTCCAGTTTTTGCCTCAAATTTGATGTGAGTACAGAGTTCAGTTAATGGAGTTGCATTTTGTTTTTGGCTCCTGATGTATGATGATAGTGACTGATGGAAGATTAATTAAAAATAGGATAATTGTAGGATTGGATGTGGACAAAATAGGACAATCTAGATGAAATAAATTGTACTTTTATTTTTCTTCATTTATGCACATACAGAAGTTGAAAAAAAAACAAAAATTGTTTCCTTTCATCCAATCCATCACTGTGTTCATGTTCCAACCTTTCTCTATTGGTTTTTGGATGACTTCATGGAATTAGTCCATTGGCCCAGACCAAAAATTACAATTATCGGTGACATTTGGGAGGCAAATTCTAGTTAAGATTTTTAAATTGGTAATATAGTATCTATAGTGTATACTTTAATATGATAGAACCATTGCGAGTGGCAGCTTATTGGTAGTAATCATCTCTTGAATGTACCCACCCTCTGTATGGTAAAAGCAAAAAGATGCTCTGTCGATTTTGTTGAATATTAATGTTTTCCAAAAAAAAATTCTGGTCATGTATAAGTGCCCCAATGGTACTGAACTGGAGTACACAATGTCTGTAAATTGCAGGAAAGGAAAATTATGAAAGTCGACAAGTTTTTACCAAAGTTAGAGGATTTTTCCATTCATACCCCAACACTGCGGCAAAATTATGGAATTTATAATGGATGATCTAATTTCACCAGATGTGTTCACTCTACTTTGAAATGTTTTATGTACAATGTTACATATTACCTGATTGGGATGTTTACATGCTGAATGCAAAACAGTCCCAAAGTTAACGTTCACCTTATGAATCATTATTCATACTGGTATTCGTCGTCGTCTGAATCGTCGTAGTCATATGTATCAGGGTGTCAAGGTCCATGACACCTCTTCCTCATCTTCAGTTAGCTGTTGTTGCACATCTGAGCTTGCACACGTCTGTGCACTTCAGACCATTAGTGAGGCATTGCAGTCTTGTAGTTTGCATGATCGCACACACTAGCAGGAGAGCAGTTGTTACACTGCATCTGGTGCTGGTAAACTTGCATCACTCAATGCCAGCTTCTTTATCACGTTTGTGGTCCATCCACCACCTTGGAACTTGTCACAAAGGGTCGATATTGCAGGCAACGCCCCCAAATAGCACCCAGGTAGTTGGCACGGAGGACGTGCATGAGAGGAATCTCACCTGGGTGAATCTGGCTGAACTCCACTTCTCCCCGTCAAGCACTGAAGATTGGATTCCGCAGCTTGTTGATCTGAGCTGTGGGTAGAAGGTACATACATGTGGCAGGTGATCTCTTTTAGGTCTGAAAGAGCTCTGTGGATACATCCCTTGATCGACCGAGCCGACTGAAGGCCTCTTGGTAGGTCTTGTCTGCCTTTATTTGTTTCAAGTGCCTCTCTTTCCATGGCCTGTAAAGCACTGATGGTGTCATAAACGTGTGAACATGTGCAGTGCAATCAGGGCATCGCAGACGCTGTCTCTCATCCCTCTGGCAAGCTTGCAAATGTCAAGGAAAGTGCACGGTTTTGCATACACACTTCTGATACAGGGCGTGGAATTGTTGTTTGAGACCAAGACACAATGTGAGGACATCTGTATCTTCAGCAGTGATCACCACAGCCTTGTAACCATGATCATCACATCCTTGTTCCACTCATCCACTAGGAACGTGATTAAACTGCTTTGTTGGAAAAGCTGGATGTTGGATGTTTTGGCCTTGACCATGCCCTTGAACTGTATGGCCCTGTTTGCACCTCTGTTACACCTTTCTGCATCTGGAATGGGCATCTCTCGATAAACATCAAAGACGACATCAATACGTTGCTCTGTTCCTTTATGAATAACGATTGACAGTGCCGATTCATTTCATCTTCTGTACCAGGCTCATTTCATCGATGACAGTTGTCGAGGGTTCTGAGATTACTAATGGAGAACACTCTTCTCCAGCTCTCTAGCAAGTTCTGCTTTGTCCTCCATAGAGTCCATCACAATTGGCGATTGTCCATGGCAGAGGCCCAGGGGTGAGCCAACACATCACTCTTGTGCAACTCTCCATCCATCCATCCATTGGACCATACTCTATACAGAGCGTGTGGTGCTACTGAAGCAGTTTCTAGGTTATTGTGCACAATCCTGGACAGGTCGCCACTCCGACACAGGATACCAGCAAGCTGGTACTCATTTTGCCGACCTCAAAGGATAACAGGCTAAGTCATCCCCACCTGGTAGTATTTCAACAGCCAAGTGGGGTTTGAACTCAGGACCCTGGATCCCAAGCCCACCACCCTAACCATCAAGCCAACACCAAGCATGTGCAACTTTTGGCTCTGGAAAAACTATGATCATGTGCCCAAACAGATTCCAGTTTGCCTTCAGAACTACTTTTTGGTCTGTGCTTGGCTGCTTTGTTTTTTTTTTTGAAGGGAAGAATGTTTTCGTTCTTTTTGTCATCTGGTCATGAAACTGGGCAATTGGTGGATTTGTCCTGGCGTTTCTTCTTGAAATCCTGGTATGCTCCTCTCTACCCTGCAAGCCTTGATAAGATCAGTGGAAACATTTTGTGGAGCAACAGTAGTGGTAAATAAGCTGACAAACTCTGCTTGATCAGGACTCAGTTGATTCAACCAGCTGATGTCAGCCTCATCTCTCCAGTTCCGAGGTGGCTAGATGGTTCAGCTGGGAGCCACATTACGTACCATGTCTCTCAGCTGGCCTGAGGTGCATGCTGCAGTACTCTGATGTTAGGTAGTATTCTCGTGACAGCTCCTTGATTGAGGTGAATCCTTTGGTTCCTCCAGGTGGTCTGAGTGTCTTTTTAACAGTCTTCGATCATCTGATCCACGGTGATTGTCCGAAATGGGTTCTGCTGCCGAGCTGAACCGAGAACCATCCTGCATGAAGTGTGCATGTACTTTGGGATGGCGATCGACATTCGGGACATCTGTAAATAGTAGTAGGAAACGGGCGAAGTCGAGCTTGTCGTATGCAAAAGCACCATGTATCTCTCGGATTTATGTTGGTGCAACATCCAGTTCCCTTCTCTGGATGCTCAAAACAGCCCCCAGCATTACCTCAACCATGTCAACAGAGGACATCCAGAATGTTGAGAGGCTTCCATTTTCCATCTCTAAGAGAGTTCAGGTAGGCTTGGAATAGCTCATTGATACAGGTGCATGATGAGTTCTCCAGCACCTCCCTGAATGATGTCTGACAGATATCACAGAGGTTGCTGATCCTTTTTCAGTATTTCTTCCAGTCGGACCACGTCTCCACTTTGGCTTCCAGCCAAGAGATAAATCCCTTCCAGGCCAGCCTCATCAATGCTTTGTGCACAACATTGTGGGGCCTGACTGCACAGTTGTACTTGCGGCCTTCCATCACCCCAGCTATGGGAACCTTCAGCAATCACGCCTGACTCTACACACAGCTCCCTCATCCTGCATCTTGGAATCGTTTCCAATGTTGAGAGCAGGTTGCATAAGGTGTGGAACACTCCCATTCTGATGATGTTGATGTTCTTGAATTTGTCAGCATGCTTCCATATTATCTCAGTAGCTTTTGGCATAGAGTGCTTGGTCAAATACACAAACGATCTTGGCTAACTGCAGTGGACTGATGATGGTGAGTGACTGGTTCAGCATTCATTGACAGTGGCACTTGCAATTTTATTTTACTGATGGGATTTTTCCCTCGGGCAAGTCTTTGGACATGTCCAACATTAGGCATGCTTTCTAATCTCACAACTCTCAGCAGAGTTTTCCATGAATCAAAGTTTTGTTTTTGTTTTCCTAGTTTTTTTTTTTTTTTTTTTTAAATATAGTTCCTCATCAAAACAATGGATGAGACAGTTCATCTGTGCCTGCTTCCACGGCAATCTGCTGCTTCCTTCTTAAAGGTGACTCAGTTTTGTCATTCAAGTGGCACTCTTGAACTGCAAAATCTGTCTAACGAGTAAGTCATGTGAGATGTATGAAAATGCAGTTATGACTAGATTTGATTAAAAGATTCCAATATTATGCACAATTTAGACATTAATATAATTAGAGGGAGAAACATTTGGTCAAATTTGAGCTGCATTACAATTTTCATATTTTCGGCCACTTTTTGCATTTTTAGGGGTAGCGAAAGAACAAAGCCGATAACTTCGTTAAAACTAGCAGATGGTCATACGTTTTGCCTACCTGTAAACTTGGTACATCTGGTTAGCTGATCGAAGAGCATGGGGACGTATATTTGTTATGGAATTATATTCAGAAATCTTCCAAATTCGACCAATCTAACGTGGGATTGAGCCTTGATTTGAAAACCAATTCAAAAATGTACCTGTAGATGGAGAGATAGTTACTTGTAAGAGTGCAAACAATTTATTTTGGATGCTCCTGAACTATTACTCGCTTATATTATCTTCATGGAATGTGCTTCAGCACATTTGGTGATATTTGCAAAATACATTGAAAAAAACATGTTGAAATGGAAAAAATACACAATAAATAGATTAAGCTGCTTTTTGGAAGGTGATCACATATTAAGTTATTTATATTGACCCAACCAATAACTTATACCATAAAGTGTTGCCCCCTCAGATGGTGCTGACATCTTGGCTGGCCCATGGACTAAACGCAAAAGTTGAGAATGCTGCATTACTATCCCCATAAGAATGCTGCATTACTATATCCACATTTAATAAAAACAACAAAAGGAAACTGGACTATTTTAAGTTGTCACGGCTCCGTCTCTGTCTGTACGTCCGTCACACGATCTCCTCCAAAACGGTTGTATAGAAATTCACCAAAACTTGGCAGTTATGATGACCACATGGCAAGAAGGTAGGGAGCAGTATCATTTTGGCCCCACACCTGGGGACCTGGGGGTTGAGGTCAAGCGTCAAATATAAAAAAATGCAATTGCAGGCACATTTTAACACATTTTTTTTCAAGTTACTTCTCCCACCGAAGGTGAAGGAGGTTATGTGTTTTCACCCCTTTCTGTCTTGTTTGTTTGTCTGTTTGTTTGTTTGTGTGCAGTATATCTCAAAAAGTTGTAGACAGATTCGGATGAAATTTTGTGGACAGGTTGGGTGTGTGACAAGGACGAACTGATTAGATTTTGGTGAAGATCCGGATCCGGATGCGGATCTGGCTACTCAAATTTTTGAAGTAATGCTTACCATGAGAGATGGGCAAAAACCAATATATAGCACAATATCTCAAAAGTTGTGGACTGATTCTGATGAAACTTGGTGGACATTGGTTGTGTGACAAGGAAGAATTGATTCGATTTTTGTGAAGATCCAAATCCGGATCTGGATACGAGAATTATTTAATTTTTAAAGTGATTCTTCACCATTGAGAGACAGGGCCAAAAACGATATAGTACTGTTATAGCACGATATTTCAAAAATGTATTGGGCCCGATATGTCTCGTGGATCAGGCATGATGTGGCAGAGGTATGCACTCTGCCGAGTGCCCTTGTAGTTTGTTTTGGAATATCTTCCTTAGTTTCTTATTATTTTATTATTTTTATTCATTCCACCTGTATTGTATCCCATTTATATATGACCTCATATAAATTACCATTTGTATTTTTTTTTTGTTCTCATCTTTTCTATTCCACTGACCTTTCTATTCTGTGTCCGTATGTCATTTTCTATTGACACTGCCCCTATTGTTCACTGTCGTTACTGTTTTTTTATGTTCCTCATCAACCTGTTTTCTGTCACATTGTGCTACCTGTCTGTATTTTCTGTATTTTTTTCTCCTAGCAGTCCTTTTGTGCGTTTAAATGGAATGGTGATTTGTACTGCTGTGGAAGCCAGGAGAGCTTACATTTCAGGCAATAGCACTTCATCAGAACAAACGTCTCCTTTGCTGTGACAAAGAAATTAACCTTTGAAAACCAGTTTATTCCTTGCTTCACACGGCGCTTGCCATACTTCGTCACTGTTCGTTGGCTCCATCCATCGTTCTACCTCGCCACGATGCAGAACGACAACGAGCCTTCATGTGCAAGACTATTTTTCCATCCTTTCTGTCCTTTGCCTGTTTATCTGTCATTTGTAAACATTTTTAGTCATCTCTACCGAGAACCTAATAAAGCCGGACCAAATGTCCGTCCGTCCGTCCGTCAACAATTTTTCTTTCCGATCTTGATGAAACTTAGTATGTGGGTAGACGTCGATGAGTGTTGCACAACGAGTATAACTTTTGTCTGGTTCAGTCAGGTCAGGGTCAAGTCACGAAGTCACGTAAGTTATAAAAGTCGCCATTTTCAAAAACCTATCTAGTCTGCCATTCTACAAGATATTCGGCAACTGTTTATTGATAATTATGATAGTAAAAAATATTATCTTGTATCTAACCTTCTGTTGTCTATCTCTCCTATGAGCTAATAATTACCTTTTTTTTCATTGACTGTGTCATTTAAAGTAATCTCACCACCTACCAGCATCCTTTATGGAATCCATACTGATATCTGAGCTGTGTGCAGATGAATCAACATCATTCCATTTGTCTCCACTCCAGCCTCATCTCAAGCTCCGTCCTTGCCCAGGACGGACTTCCAGTGCAAGTTCCACTCCAAGCTTCAACCTCAGCTCCAACCCCAGGCAAAGCTCAATCTCCAGTGCAAACTCCGCAAGTGACACCCTCATCGGAGTTCACCACCTGCTCCAACCACAGCTCTTGAGGCGATGGAGCAGCGCTTGGCGTGTATGCTGCCACTGCAGAACATGCCCGACAAGAGGCAACAGTTCCAAGGCACGGAGGCATGATAGAATCACCAAGTAACTACAGGGTTCATAGAATACTTTACCCTGCGCAGTCTGAGAAAACAGACATGCGAAGGGTTACCACCTCCCTTTTTATTTGGATGAAATTAGCTCTGTCTTTGCATCGCCAGGTGCTGCCAGTATGTCTGAATCTCCTGTTCCTCCATCCTCAGAGCACGCAGCAAATTGATTGTCAAGATGGCATAAAATCTTGCCCAAGTCCTGCTAAACTGAGGATTTTTGGAAATCCAAACAAGGCATTTGTATTTGGCAGTGTTGTATGATTAAATTGAAATAAAAATTAGTTTTCAAGCTGTAGAAGAAAAAAAAAAAACATGTAATTGGAGTTTGCCACCGTTGAGGCACCCTCTTACACCCACAGTTGGGGAAATTTGTTTAGTTCTGGGCCTATCCAATTTCCCCCATTGACGTTGATGTTAACTCGGGGGGGGGGGGGAGGGGGGGGAACTATTTGCCCTGTAAATAAAAACGACGTGAATTTTTTTCTCACAAACATCTCTGACATCAATTCTCCTCCTCCCCCACCTCTTCGACTCGTACTGCACCAGCTCCTCCACATTAAATTGTTTCTGGGACCAAGCTCTTCCATGAGCCTTGACGCATCAAAACCTTTTTTTTTAAACTACTACCCCCACCCATTTTATTTACCTCCCACCCCTCACCCCTGACCACCCCACCTCCACCCTCTTTCTTTACCTATTAACCCCATTGAACAGGAATTCCTTCCCTTATATCCCTACCTATAGATAAACTCTGGAAGAGTATACACAGCAAAAAATAAACTTGTTTAACCTCCCTCCTCCTTTGCGGTTTATGTCTTTGTGAAAAATAACCCCTGAAGCACAATCCTTGGCACTTGCTTGTGGAGTTGACAATCCTGCCAAAAAATTTTTTTTTTAAACTTCAAAAGCCATGTCAATCTAGTGATGCTGTGGATTGCGGTTCGCTGCTGACACTGAATTAGGCAGTTGTGGTTGTTGTTTTTTTTTTTTTTTTTTTCAGACTGCAACTGAGCCAGTTTGCCAACTATTTTGGCAGGATTGTCAACTCCACAAGCAAGTGCCAAGGATTGTGCTTCAGGGGTTATTTTTCACAAACGACATAAACCGCAAAGGAGGAGGGAGGTTAAACAAGTTTATATTTTGCTGTGTATACTCTTCCAGAGTTTATCTATAGGTAGGGATATAAAGGGAAGGAATCTCTGTTCAAATGGGGGTATAAATAGGTAAGAGAAAGAGGGTGCCTTCTTAACTAGGGACGTAACTTACGGGTTTTGAAGAACCCTAGGTGAGATAAACCTTAGACACATGCAGACAAGATGCAGACAAGACACAGATTACTTGGTGATGCCTCATGGACGAGTGAAAGTGTCAAAGGCACAAATGCGGCTCGTGACAAGCATATGTCAACGGATTCGAGCGCCCAAGCTCGAACACGCCGCGTGGCAAGATGGCGGCGGCGTCCTTTTGTCGTACCGCTCAGGCACCAGCCTCAGCGCGTTCAGCCCCGTAAGGTCGACGGCACAAGGCGAAAGATTCACGGTGTGCTCCAGCTGGCTTTTCACAAGGTCCAGCATACAAATCCAGGCCTGGCCTGCTCACCAGATTAGGTCAAATTGGGGTGTTGGGCTCCGTGGTTGGATTCAGGATGAACCTGGGGACGACCTGCACGCTGGGTCCATCGCCGAGGAGGAACAGCCGTCAAGTCACATATACAGCAGATCGCAGACTCGACACCAGCAGCCTCTCACCAGCAGAAGGCAGACTGACCTCATGCAGTTCCTCTTGCCTTTTTCACGAAGCAGATCGCAGACAGACACAGCCGTCCCTTATACAGCCGATCGCGACTCGACACTCAGGCAGTTACTCCCTTGCCTTCCCGGCGCTCGCTCCTCTGGACACTCCCCCGGGGACCCGTGATTGGTCACTCGCTCGAGATTGCAGCTGCCTCCACCAATCGGCTGCGACACGTCTCACGACCGACACTCTCAGAGCGCTGGCCGGGGCTAGTTCGGAGAGGGAAGGAAAAAGAATCAAGGTGCCTCCCGGTCCACTACCACTGTACAACACTGGCAGCCTGCTACACTCCCGACACACATGTAATGTCCAATTACCGAACAACCTGACTAAACATGCATTTAAGGGGAATCTGGGATAATCCTATATTTATTAACACACTAAGGGCCATTTCCGCAACAATACATTACTTCATCTTCATACAACAGAGTTGTTTGTATTGCATTATATTAAAAAAATTAATGAATTTTTACCTTGAGATGATCGATGACTGAATTCACTCAATTCAGTTTTATTTGAAATATCAATTAGCAAAGAGAATATCAAGTTTTGATTCAAAGCCATAATCATCCCCAGAAGCGAGTCGTCCATGATGGAGTTTGAGTTTTCAAACATGCTGTGATGAAAAGAAAAATAATTGATGCATGAAATAATTAATTAAGGTACTACATACCTTTGAGTATTCATAAGTAATTCCAGCATGGCTTACCTGTCGGTTGGCATTTCTTCAAAAATCACATCAACAGCAGATATGAGAGTTGATAAGTGTTTGTCAAACCTTGACCTCCATGGTATATATAGAATTGAGAGAAGGGAGGGCATGGATCTTTCTCGAAAATGTTGCAACACATGGTCCTAGTACTTTTCCACCTCTCGTGCTATAGGTGGAGGGAAGGCAACACAGCACCTCGTACTTCTGGGTTTATACACGTTTTGCAACCAAAATGTGATAAGCCCCAGAATCTCTAACAAGAACTTTCTGTTGAAGCTGGGATGATAACTATAACATTAAGTTGGCAAACTGGCTCAGTTGCAGTCTGAAAAAAAAAAAAAAAAAAACAACAACCACAACTGCCTAATTCAGTGTCAGCTGCGAACCGCAATCCACAGCATCACTAGATTGACATGGCTTTTGAAGTTTAAAAAAAAAATTTTTTGGCAGGATTGTCAACTCCACAAGCAAGTGCCAAGGATTGTGCTTCAGGGGTTATTTTTCACAAACGACATAAACCGCAAAGGAGGAGGGAGGTTAAACAAGTTTATTTTTTGCTGTGTATACTCTTCCAGAGTTTATCTATAGGTAGGGATATAAGGGAAGGAATTCTCTGTTCAAATGGGGGTATAATAGGTAAAGAAAGAGGGTGGAGGGTGGGTGGTCAGGGGTGAGGGGTGGGAGGTAAATAAAATGGGTGGGGGTAGTAGTTTAAAAAAAAGGTTTTGATGCAGTCAAGGCTCATGGAAGAGCTTGGTCCCAGAAACAATTTAATGTGGAGGAGCTGGTGCAGTACGAGTCGAAGAGGTGGGGAGGAGGAGAAGTTGATGTCAGAGATGTTTGTGAGAAAAAAATTCACGTCGTTTTTATTTACAGGGCAAATAGTTCCCCCCCCTCCCCCCCCCCCCCGAGTTAACATCAACGTCAATGGGGGAAATTGGATAGGCCCAGAACTAACAAATTTCCCCAACTGTGGTGTAAGAGGGTGCCTCAACGGTGGCAAACA
>CM068952.1:118720495-118737836 GCA_035128595.1 Eptatretus atami | reverse complement strand
AAGTTAGAGAGATTGGGGCTCCTACCCATGGATGGGGAGGATGTAAGTGATTCAGAATTTGGAAGCGGAGTTTGCTCTTTATCGATGGTAGAGTCTGCACAGTCACAGAAACTGATGAAAAGTTATTTAAATTTTTTATTATGATTACATCGGAATTATATTACGCTTAAAATAACTGGACCATTTGTGAATTTGAACGAATTCTTTTGCATCCGTACAGTCTGTTGTGCATGTCAGAAATTGTGATATTGAAGTTACAGAAATATTGGCAAAGAAAAAAGATTGTCGAGCTGCAGGATGCATGCGGCCCAAAAAAACCCCCTTATATGAAACTACCTGAACTGGATCATTGCTCACCTCCACTCATTAGTTCCCTCTTTTTCCCATCTGTGGAATCAAACTTCCACATTCTCTTCAATCTTAATCTTCCCTCCAGTCTTCAAGACAGCTGTTATCACCATCTCAGATGATCTCCCATCCAAAACCATGATCTTTTTTTTCCTACACCCATTAAACCACCCTGTCAAAAAAATTTTTTTCTTCTGATCCATCTTGCCCAAGTCTGAATTCTCCCCTACCCCATCCTTACCTGCATCCCTTGTTTTCATCTTGTCTATTTTCTCCTCCCTGGCTGTTTGGCATTTCCTCCTCTTTCTGCTGTTCCTTTTGTGCTGTTTCTTTTGTCCTGTTGTGCGTCATGATCTGTCTGTGTTTTAGTTCTTCTTCGAGCTTTGACTTTGTAATCAAAGAAAAAAAAATGGTGTGCCCAACTTTGATTTACCTTGCGTGAAATTCCAACACTGCAAGTTGGTGAAAGATTTACAAATGTATGGCATCTCGACTTGATTTATTGAAGATCCAATTGATATTTTTGGTATTTGTGAATCGAATACACCACTTCTGCGATGGTATCTTTCTTCCCAGATTAATTTATTTTTTATTAGCCTCACCCATTCCCAAAGGCATGGAGTAGCTCTTGTAATCAGTCTGTGTCAGTCAGTATGTGAGTCCACATGCATTTCACTTTAAATAGATCATTTATCCTGAGGTCGAAAGTAATTGAATATAATCATTTTGAAGACCAAATACTGCATTGAGGGAACAAAAGGAAACCATTCGAAGGAAATCGTCCGAAGAACCCGAATCAGCAAAAGTAAAGATGAGTCATCAGGAGGATCCTAGATAGGATTTGGGTTCAGCTGCTACTCCTCTACCGTCAAAACCCATCCAGGCACAGCCAAGTGAGCCTTAAAGAAAAATACCCAGTGACAGCTCTTGTAATGTATTTTTTTAAACAATGAAATTTGAACAAAGTTGGCGAATCTACTCACAGTGAAGAATGCACAAATTCTGTGCAACATCTGCAGCCACAGCTAATTGTGTTTCAAGATAACATTCGCAGCATTTTTCTGAGGCCCTGTAACACACCTCAGACCACGACCTCGAATTAGCGCTCCCTGGCAGCTTTGTCACATTTAGAATTTGCTAGTCTTGCGCATAGTATGAGGTGCGCTGCAAGGCCTGTGGGTTTGACTGGTCCCACCGGGAGTCGCGTTGGCATAGTTCAATAAAGTTCTCATTTAACCATAACATTTTAAATGTCTGTTTTAACCACTAGGGGATGGAAGGTGGGAGAGGGGGGGGGGTGTGGTGGAGTCAATTGGTCATGGATGGCGTGGGTTAATATTCTTCTTTATGGTCACAATTATTCCCACGTTGTGTCTGGTTGTCTGTGGGAAGCTTGGCCCAAGTTTTTCATGAACCAGCTGGCCAGGTTTCACGTTCGACTAAGGTTAGAGCAGGATTTGGTATTTGTTCAGGGTGCCGGCGAAAGCTCAACCTACTCTTTTGCGAAGGACACCATGGGATCTTTAATGTCCATCAACTTATGCTGGCAGATGGGACGCCCAGTTTTACGTCCATCTGAGGGACGGCACACATTGATGATCACCCCGCCTGTAAAATGCCGGGATGACAGTTTATTAGCTTGGTCGAGATTCTAACGCAGGCTGGACAGCTTAGAGGCGAATATGTTACAAATGCGGTTATGCATCGAATAAAGGTCACAATTTGCCACAAGGGTGTCAGGAGCAATATCGCACATCACACTTGAAGCCACAACTGTTTAGAAATGATCTACGAAGGCTCCATTATTTGTTATAAACAATCCATGTACAATCCACAAATCGTATGATGAGAAAAATCACACGGGGAATGGGATGCATCATTCATGCAGAAAGACTCATTTGAGCACCTTACCTAGAGGCCTAGCAAGTTGAGGCCGATTCGGATCCGTTAATCTGTGGGGAAACACAATTAGCATCGAATGCCCTCAAAGACATTGGGGTATGTTCCATTACCAATCAGCTTGTAGAGCATTCACCAAGTGACTTAAGCAACTCAAGCAAGCACTCCATTGAAACGGTTGATAAGGAACAGCTAGCCTTGGTAAGCGATCGCAAGCTTATTGTAATGGAACACACCATGGTTTGCTCCTAATCCAACTGTTTAAAACGAACGGTCGTGATTGTTTAAAAAGGTATCATACGTTGCAAAACAATTGACAGAATAGTTTGTGGTTTTAATAACTTCCAGTTGGTACTGTATCCACCTTAATGGTTAGGGAGGTGGGCTTGGGGTCCTAGGATCCTGAGTTCCAATTCCCCTTTTGCTGTTTGAATTAATACCAGGTGGGTTGACTCTGCCTGTTCATCCTTCCGAGGTCGGCAAAACGAATGCCAGCTTGCTGGTATCCTGTGTCAGAGTGGCGACCCGTCCAAGGATGTACCCAATAGCCAAAGAGACTGCTTAGGCACCCACCGATGCTCTGCATCAGAGTATGGTTCCAATGGATGGATGTACCCCATCGAAATCCCACGCTGAGTTTGTCCAATGCGGAAATGCTCCTTGGTGGGGGGCAAGTTAGTCGCTACAAACGCTTCCAATGGATGGATGTACCCCACGAAATCCCCACGCTGAGTTTGTCCAATGCGGAAATGCCTTGGGTTGGGGGGCAAGTTAAGTCGCTACAACGCCGTCGTGTCACCCTTAGTCCCCTTGGCAATTTTGGTTGAGAACTGATGAGTAACGACCGAATGTATCATGGTCAGACAGACACCAATGCATATTTTAGTGTAACTTGATTTTAGATTCTTGAAGGTGAATATTGTTCGAGTTTGGGATTCCTATTCCGAAGGGTGTTTGTCTTCACCTACATCTACTGTAATCAATATTATTCATTCTAAGACCTTTAACAAAGTCGGTCCAACCGTGTGCAACTTTGGCAGCAAATGAAATACTGCAGTTATAAATTTTGCATTGACAATACATATGCTTAGCTATACCTATAAATGTGCTTTTCATTAAAAGGGGGGGGGTCACACTGAGTGGCATATTGTGTGAAAACGTGTCACGAATAAATACCTGGTAAGCTCTGCATTGTTAAATACGCTCTGTTGTTGTTGTTGTTGTGTGTGTGTGAGACAGTGCTGCTAGAAATAGAGAAAATCTCACGATGGCGGATAACTGCATAAAGATGACTTTGATGGTGAAGATTCAATTGTGAAGATTGGAGAATGATGCAGAACTCATGGTAGGCCGACCACAATGTTGCTTTGTTTCTGCACAATCATGTGTTCACAGACTTTGACATCTCAAAAAGTTACGGAAGGATCGGATGAAACTTGGTGGACAGGTTGGGTGTGTGACAAGACGAATTGATTTGATTTTGTTGAACATCCGTATGTGGATACGAGAATCTTTTTCAAGTGGTTCTTTGCCATTGAGAGATGGACCAAAATTGATACATAGCACGATATCTCAAAACGTGGAAGAATTATGACAAAACTTGGTGGATGAGTTGGTTAGTGACAAGAGAACAAGCCGATTAGATTTTGGTTGAGGTCCGAATGCAGATCAATCCAGCCCATCAGTAGGATACAAAACGTAAACTGTTCAGCCTGGCGGAGTATCAATCAATCAAGAGGATGTTCGGCACCTCTCCCACCTGTTTGCACTTTAAGATGCGATGCCATTCTGACACCAGCTTTTAGGGAGAGGCTGTTGGCTCAATCACCTGGCCAAGTTAATTCTCTGCCTGCAGGTTGATTGTCTGTTTAAATTTTTTTGCAAAGATTTGAGGCTCATTGAGGAGCTTCTATACATGTATTACATGTAAATAATGTTATTATGAGAAAGCAGATTTTTTACACAAATCAAAAGGACTTCATTCGATAGTGGACGAACAAACACACTGTGTGTGATTTTTAGCCTGGGATCACAGCATCATATGAACCAACAATGGATTAATTTGGTGTAATGTAAAAATCCTCTCGGTCTGTGTCTTGAGCCATTGACATAGACCCCAGAACTCGTATATTGAACCAAAAGTGTGGTTTATGTGAATTGTTAATTTCATCATTTTATCATCATTACAGCAGAGTGCTATATGATGTTTCTTCTAGCTGAAACTGCATGGTATGCTCGAGGAACCAGGAGGCTTGGAAATTCCATCCTCCATTAAAGCGGCCTGCCTCCCAAGCCCATACACTCAGGTACACAGGTAGCTTCTCTTCGCCCCCACCAAACTTCAACTTAGGCCCAAGATTTTGGTTTTCTGTCTTCTGTTCATGAAGCCTTAATTTGTGTCAAGTGCACGAGTACATGTACTGTACGTATAGGCTAAGTACGGACATTAATTTATTGCATGCATCACAGGCAGGACAAGAACTTTACTGGACTTGCAGTAGACCAGTTAAAGGATTAGCCACAGTAACTAAAGACACAACTTCTCTTTAGCTACACCACAAAAGTTTTAGCTGTAGGTTTCTCACTTTATTGAGCTTCATATTTATGCATATGCTTAAAAAAAAATACTACAAATTAAATTTGTAAATGACAATTTATACTCCATACCATTAAATGATTGATTTGAACATTAAAGCAACAACATATTTTGAATTACTCACACATGCCCATCACATTGTGGCAGACTCGGGGTTTGGGGATTACCGTGAGAGAAAGTACTCGGGGTTCTCCCGAACGTCCGGCCCTATAGGCCGATGTGCCGCAGATAACTCCGTGGCCCGGCGGGTTGCTAAGCAACCACGACTGTCAATTATTCAACTCTAACAGGGCTACCCATCTGACACAGTTACTGGCTGATTGACTGATGTTTGTGCCTTCAGCGCACACTCGGACTACAACTGAGCGATACAGTAAGTGCACGTTGACTAACGAGAGCAAGTCACATGGGGATAAAACTTCCCGTCTAACAATAATGCAGACTGTGCTGGACCAATGGAGGAAAGGACACCGAGCAGGTTGAACTGAAAACATTGCATGGGTTTATTTATAAGGAAGCACGAGGAAAAGCATGAGGCACACCAAAGATGAGGGTTTATTCACGGGGTATTTGTACAGCAGGAACATGCAGTATTTGTGTGGTGCGGAAAAAAATGTATAATAACAGATTCATGCAATGAGAGACAAAGAGCAGAACTAACCCAAAACTATTTATCGTGCACAGTCTTACTTAGATTAACATGCAAGATGTCATCAGAATCACTCCACGGAAGGGTAGATGAGCAAGAGAATAAGAAAAGCTAAAGCGTTGGCGACCTCTGGCTTACCCGCACATACATGTGGGCTAGTCCAAAGTACAGAGAAGATAAGGGTTGGGGGGGGTAATGAAGAGCAAAGGGGATGTCTGAGTGCGAGTGGGGTACAGTGTCGGTGCTTAGAGTGAGGAAGACAGGGTGAGAGTCGGTGGTCGCTCTAAAATGAACGTTGTTCGGGCTTTTCCTCGCTGATAGTTCTTTGTGCGTCCACAGTAGACGAGTCCGAAAAAGAGAGAAAGGACGTGTAAGAATCAGAACTGCCTGTCGTGTGTGGTTGTTGATTTCACCTCTCGCCCAATGCTGCGCCCGAACTTGATGGCGCTCAGTCCGCTCATTTCTTTAGCATTCCGTTCCGTTCCTTTCAGCAGGAAGCACCAATTAACCTTTTAGCAACCACTCCGTCCAACAGCGACCACCACAAGAGCTCTTTCTTTGCGACCAGCGTCAATATTTAATGGCCACTGGAGGGGTGGAGTTTGGGGGTGAGTCAAGGGTGAATCCACGCCTCTTGTAGGTGTAGTTCTGGGGGGCACAGGTCACGCGCTGCCCTCGTTCATCCGAGCAGCGGCTTGCCCATTGTACAGACGCGCTCCGGGTGATGTCAACCTCCCGTGAGGTTGCTGATTTGGAATCGCTTTCACTTGTCCTCCAACCGTTCCATACACATAAACTCCCGACTCAACATGGGCTGACGTGTAGAGGTCTCCATCTGTCGCCGAACGCCTGGAAGGGTGCGATGGCTTGCTGAATAGCAGAGTGGTCCCCACTGATGGAGGAACGTGAAGGAGTGGTAAGCGCAAACTTGTGCCTTGGTGTAAAGGCTCCGTTTGGACAGTGCTGGACTTGGTACAAGCGTGAACCAAAGGTGTTCGTGGGAAACACGAAGATGATGGTCCTGAGTGCAGGAAGTGTCGTAGTGAGATGAATGAGGCTGGTGTGATTGTGGAGTCGAGGCTCATCATTGGTAATCGTGATTTGGACTGTGGAAGAAGGCTGGAAAGGCGAGCTTTAATGGGTGCTGAATGGAAATAAATCTGGTGTATAATCTGAAGCAAGCAGGGGTTATCGCTGCATGTGGAAGAATTGTGGTGAAGAAGGCTGTTGTGGTTGAAATTGCAGTTTGGTTGGGGCATGCAGATTCAAACAGGGTTTGGCACGCATATGCAAATTCGGCTGCTAGCAGTGAGTGCTTGGTCATGTGAGGAGAAGATCATGTACAGAGAAGATAATGGGAAGAATGTGAAAAAAAAAAATCCTAACTAATCCCTCACAATGCATATTCCCTTTGTAACCCATTGAACACCAAGGGAAGGACCCTGTCTGGCACAAGTAATAACAAAAATAACTAACTGAGAAATGTTCAAAAGATCCTAACCACTGTGCTATGGGAGACGGCAGCTCTTCGGGATGACGTGCGTTGAAGTGCTCTGCTATCCGTCGATATGACCAGCCCTCACGTCCACTCAGCAGTATCACCTCAACGCATTCGTCTTTCGTCAAGGACATCTTCAAACTGTAACAGAATGACATAATATTATCTATGTTTCCAGACTTTATGGCCACCCTGTAGATTGAGGCACGGAAATAAAATGACAAGTTATTGTAAAAAGAACAAAAAGGTTAGCTTTGTTTTATGAAAACTTTGAACAAGGTTAAAAGGAAACTCCGATAAATTATAATTTGAGCTGCATTGACAGTTACCAAATTTTTCCCTTCATATTCCCTCATGCAAAATCTGCCATGAAGCAAGTGCAGCTGAGTGAACTTTCCAATGATTTCTGCGGAGGTGCCATGTCTTGCTTTCGAGAATCTTTGGTTGGTTGACAAATGCGTGTATATGCTGTGTGTATTTCACAGTGGACCCACAAAGGTAAGAAATATAAGTTTGTAGAGAATGATATCATTTATTTACAGAGAAAATAAAGTTAAAACTCGAACAAATATCAAATTGCTTTGGTTCTTTCAGGTTTTACTCCACCTTCAAACCACCATCGTATCAGGGTTATGGAAAATGTTGGGATCACGGCCCATGGGATCATATGGAAGGATGCTGGTGGATCAAAACAAACATTTTGTAGAGTTGAAGTGTGTATGTTGCGAGAGTTTGAAGCAGAGGTGCTCATACTTGTCAACTTTTTCCCATTTAAGGAATCTAGTGAATGCGGGAAAGTGGCAGCCTTCTGTCTGTCATCGATGAGAGGGTGACGATGTATGAAAATGCTGTGTCAAAGCACAAAGAGCTGGAGCGACCTCCAGAAGAGACGCTATGAGAGAGGCCTTAAGGTACATATCACTTTCTTGTAATCTTACTCTCACTCCTGACTTTTTACTCTCACTTAGGTGATTATAATGCCAATTGTGCTATTTATTTCATTTTCACCATTAGACGCTGAAGACCATGCAAAAAGCGACTCAGCAGGGCAAGCCCTCACCGAGGCCAACATCCCTCCACCTGTGTGGACTGGTGCAGTTGTAGAACCGAACCCACCTGATGGACCTCCTGCCACCAGTCCCTCATCACCCGTTCACTGCCACAGCCAAGCTCCCCAATTGCCGTACCAGTAGAACAATGCAGTCTCGCGGCTCGTTCGCCACCGATGCCTCCGGCTCCTCATCCATCACCTTCTGTAACACCTCCACCTCCTTGTCCACCACGTAAACCTCATGTTGCTGCCAAACAGGAAGAAGTGACCAAAGGAAGTGAAGGTGCGTCCTGTGATGGTTAACTTGTAAAAATGTTGAATTCATAAAGATAAACTGCAAGTGGAATTAATCCTTCCCAAAATGGCTTTTTTAGAAATCATCAGCTTTTGTCTGCAATCTAGCTCTGATTTTGATCAATGTGCAGTACATTTACCATGGCTTTACAAACATGTTTTCTGAGTGCGAACACCATTTAATGTACTTTAAGTAGCTTCAAACAGCAGATTGGAACAACCTGGTGAGACGATGTTGAAAATGCAGTTTTATTTGTTGTTTATTCCAAAAGTCGCACCTCTTCTCGTTTTGATTTATTTATTTCTAAAACTGCACTACGAAATGAATACGAGATCCCCAACAAGGAACTTGAACACTTGGGAGGCTATTAGGCCCATCAAGCATGTGAAATATTTGCCAACCTGGTTGTTTGTCTGTGTGCTATCCTTTTTAAATGCTGAGTGTCAAGCAAGGAAGCAGCACATACCATTTTTAAGTCTTTGGTATGACTCGGCCGAGGTTCAAACCACCGACCTCTCAGACTACCATTATGCCACCTCGTTTGGAAGAAGGCCACCAAGACATAACATTTATTTATTGAAGTATTTTGGTTCACGAAAATGCTGCCCATGCCTTAAGGGTACAGGTAGTGGACACAAAAATGGAAACACCTGGATAAATGAGACACCAGCAACAGCTTCCACATCGGTGTAGCCCATGTATTAATTAAGCAAATAACATCCCAGCATGCTTTGGTCATGTATAAAAATGCTGCACAGGCCTGGTTGCCAATAATTATGGTGAGCATGGCTGCAAGAGGAGACCCCCCCACCCCCGCCCCCCCCCCAAACCCCCCCCCAACCCACAGAACACATGTGGTCGCACAATGTGTACGAGCATGACACTGATGTTATCCATATGTTATGGCTTCTCAGTCACCAGAATCTGAACCCATCGAGCATTTGTAGGATATTTTGGAATGATGCCTGAGATCGCGTTTTCCACCTCATTAAAAACAGGTATAGTATGAGTTGATTGACTTTCGTGAAGAATGATGCTACATCCCTCCTGTAGAATCCCAGACTCTGATGGATTCTATGCCATTGCGCATACAGGCAGTACTAGCCGCATGTGTGGCCCAATGCCCTATTAAGTGACTTTGTATTGGTGTTTCCATTTTCTTGTCCACTACTTGTGTGTTCACACAAACGTTAGTCGACAATAAATCCCAAATTTCAAGAGCCTGGGTAGGGCGCGATGCAAAAGGTGCGTGCGTGTGTTATGTGTGAACATGAGTTAGTATGGCGAAGCCTTGAACCAGCTAATGTATCTGGACCATGGATTTGCAGCACAGAGTATGTGTGAACATGGCATAACCATTTGGATTAAATTCCGTTGTAGTGCGCCATCTGAGGATGTGACACTCTCTGAGGCCGCTGTCTGCAGCCATTAAATTCTCACGCAATTTATCCCCTCTGGGAAATTATATCCCCAAAACCATAAACTTGGTCCGACATAAAAAAAAAATGACCGTTTTTACAGCCATTTTTCCTGCTGTGCAGGGGTTAGCTTTTTCTTGAGGCAATGTTTCTGGCCGGATGCCCTTCCTGACGCCACCCTGGTCGCCTCTTACAACACACAAGGATATGGTACACCTATTCTAACCAGGCATACACCGGACCAGTACACTGGTACTCATTTCGCCGACCTCAGAAGGATGACAGGCTGAGTCAACCCCCTGGTGTTAATTCAGCAGCCAACGGGCTTGAACTCAGGACCCTTGGATCCCAAGCCGCCACCCTAACCACTAAGCCAACACCAGGCTCGGTCCGACATAGCTGTACAATTACTTTTTAACTAAAATTTACACCCTAATCATGCTCCGTCACAATTTGAATTTGCACAATCTTGCCTCCGATGCTACGGAGTCTGGGGGGTTCAAAATATTCCACTCCAAGACGCCAAATTTTTACAGCCCGGGTTCGGCTCCCCCGAGGGGAAGCACTTGTTTCTCCCGAACACCAGATACTGAGTCTGCCGACCACAGATAACTCCGCAGTCCAACGGGCTGTAGTTTTTACACAGCTGTAGCCGCTTGACTTAAGACTACCGGCCTATCAGGTTATGCTTTGATGTTCCGTGATACCTTTCTATTGGCACGGCAACGTAACTTGAGGCCTTGTCCTTGGCGCCACACCTGGTGATCTACTGCCAAGCAGAACAGGTAGGAGCAGCACCGGCTAACAGAGCAAATCAGGTGGGGTACAACTTCCCGTCTAACTATACTTGTACACTGTGTCGGACAATTGGAGGAAAGGCCAACCGAGACAGATTGGAAATAACAACAAACAGTTGTTTATTTACACACACAAACAATCATTTAAAAGCAAGTGCTGACAGGCAAGAAAGCTAAAGGCACAAAAGAGTAGACTTAACCATAACACATATTCTTTCTTACACAATCTTATTTACACAAGAGACGTGGCCATCATTCAATCAGGGATAAGAAAGAGACAAGAAGAACTTGAGAAGAAAAGAAATGAAAAGTATAGAGAATAGAAAAGTAGGGTTGATTCTTTTCTCCTTCACCTCACACAGCCCAATGGGCTGCGCCAGTCCAAATATATGAGATAATGGAGGGAAAATGATGGGGAGGATGGGCAGTGGAGTGGCGGTGCGATGGGACGTGCAGCCACGTCTTTGAGGTGTTCAGACCCAGAAGGCAAGTCCTCTCTGGCATGCAAGATTTGCAACGGCAAGCAGCTCCTTCATTTCTGCTGGGCCGCAGCGTCCAGCAGCTCCCCACAAACGAAACCGCATTCTGGCCTTTCCACACTGCCCTTCTCTGCACCATGGGCCCCCCTCCTCTCTTCACACACTCTGCGCACACCTCTGTCCCTCGCCGGATAAGTGTTTTGGTGTCAACGAGGATCAGCTCCTCAGCTTCTTCCTATCCTCCACACTCTGAGCTTTCTGCTCCACTCAGGACAAGCTTTTTGGACAAGGATAAGCTCTAAGGCGACTCTGTCCCGTCTCTTGTCATCCTGTCCCCTCCTCTTCATATGGCTTTCTCTGTCTCGGTCGTGAGAGCCTCCTCCTCATTGGTTCACATCTGATGTGGGTGGGTCCATGATGCAGCTTGTGGGAAATGCCATTGTTTCTTAAGGGAACTGCCACAAGTGGCCACAGCCTCTCCCCTCACTCACGAAGGACGCTGAAAGTGCCCCCAGTCCCTCCCTCTCCCGCAAGCATTCTCTGTACAGTCCTGCACTGTACCACATGAGAGCGTCATCCGCAAGCCACAAATATCAAGCGTCATGCTTTGTGCCATGAACTTGTGAAATAAGATAATGTGAGGACGGTGTTGCTATAGAGATTGATGCAGACGGATCAAATCCATCCATCCATTGGGACCATACTATGTGCAGAGCGTTGGTGCTGCCTAAGCAGTTCTCCTTGGCTATTGGGCACAATCCTAGACGGGTCGCCACTCCAACACAGGATACCAGCAAGCTGGCACTCATTTTGCCGACCTCGGAAGGATGACAGGCAGTCTCAACCCCACCTGGTATTGATTTGAACTCAGGATCCTCGGATCCCAAGCCCACCACCCCAACCATTAACTCAACACCAGGCATAGACGGACTGAATGTGCCCAATTAATACGCGAATGGAGTGAAAACAGAGAGGGATGCAGCCGAACCGAGGGATAAGGGACCGAGAGACTTGAGAAGACCAATGGGGGTTGAAGGTAAGACCGATGGGGTGAAGGAGGGATTGTTGAAATGAGGTTTGGTGAAGGGTGTTGTTGGTTATTGGTGAATTGAGAAAGGCAGAGATGGAAACAGACCTATGGGGTAAAGGAGGAAAGATTGAAAGTAGCAGAGTTTGGTGGGGCGGGGGGGGGGTGGTAAGGGGGTGAGGAAACATCACACCAGGAAAACACGAACTCACCTCAACACATGCCGCCTGAACAACCCTTAGACAAGGGGACAAGGACTATTTACACATAGACTAATGAAATAACTAATCCTCGCGGTCTCTGAGGTGTCCACATATACTCTCCCCCTGGGGTAAGTTTCCAAAACCGTAAACTTTATTTAACTTATACTCACTGTGCTGTCCTTGTCAACATGTTTTTCATCTCTGCTGCAAGTTGGGGGTAAGTTTCCAAATCTCTACAATCAATGGTTTCAATTTGAAAAATTGAAGAATTTTCTGGTAAAGACTTGTGTTGGCTGCATTTACGGACAGTATAACAATGGATGAAATCTAACACAATGTTTATCGAGTTGCGCTAAACGCCGTGGGAAGCAAGGCGGAGATGACGTTTTGGGCATTAACCCTTTGTCAGAGCAAAGGTTCATCCTCTTTTACTCTGATGAGGGATTAACTGCCAAAACGTCAGCTTCTACTTGCTTCCCACGGTAGTTAGCATATCAACAAGCTGTTGATTCCATCTCGTTGAAACCAGTGAAGAGTCTGCTTGGGCATTCCTTGGATGCAGCCGATTGCATGCGACTGTGTACATCATGTACCAACAGGATATTGAGAACATGCGGCCTGCTAAATGAATGGTAAATGACGCATTTTCATGTGAACAGTTTACCATTCATCGTGGAGGCCAGGAGTGCCGTTGTCAAGATCACCTCGGTATCACAGGAACACAGCGGTGTTATTGTGGCATTCTAAGGCTTATTTCAGTCAATACTTTGGTGTTTATTGAGCTGAATGGTTGAGGTTTTTTTGTTTTTTCTTTTCTTCTTTTTTTTAACCATTACTTATGTATGGTCATAGCAACTGTGGTTTTGTTTGGATTTTTTAAATGTTTTAATAAAAAATTTGTAGTTTTTAGGGTCATAGTGGAGCTGCTACACAACACCTCACACACATGGACATATAGACAAATACACGAGACACAACACAGGACTGTTAGATGTGACAAACACAGCCACTGAGCTTGGGGGAAGTGCCGGTACTCACCGGGGCACCCTGTAGACCAACGACGCCACAACAATGGTGCCGCCTTTCTTACTGCACTTAGCGGGGCAGTTCCGAAGGAGGAATTTCCTCCTTCCTATGGATGCCAACCTATGTGGGTTGTCTGTGCTCTTAACCTTAACAATGCTGATTATCAAGCAAGAAAGCAGCAACTACCATTTTTTACGTCTTTGGTATGACTCGGCTACACAACCATTACACCGAGTCTGTTTTTTTTTTTTACAAAAATGTTATTTTTAAATACCAATAGTTTCTAAAAAATAAATTTGTCTACTAATTGATGTGTTGAAATATTTAATCATTTCGATTTTATCTCCGCCTCTGAAGGTGGAAGGAGGTTATGTTTTCACATCTGTCTGTCTGTCTTTCTTACTTGCAAAATTGAAGATTTTTCAAGTATAATTGTTCGTCGATTTTGTTGTTGTGTCTCTGTCTGTCAATTGCCGACAGGTCACAATTCCAAACTGATCGTCATGAAACTTTACCAGGTTGTAGAGGTAGTCTCAACTGAGAAGACTATTAATTTTGAGGCCAAAGGTCAAAGGTCATCGAGGTAAAATTTCTAAAATCGTCATTTTTCATCCGATTGACTTGAAAGTTGAATAGGATTTGCATAGAGCATCACTGAATGGAAACCAACTATTTGTGAGATCAAAAGGTCAAAGGTAACTCATGGTCAAACTTCTAAAATCATCAATTTGAATCTGAAAAATAACCAAATTTCACCGAATTGACCTGAGCTTTGATTAAGATTGTCAATTTTAATCTAATGAAATGGACAATGTGATGTATCCATCGCAACCTTTTGAGAGGGGGTGTGGATTTTGCAAGTGTCATGCTTTGCACGACATCTTTTTCTTGTTTGTTTGTTTGTTTGTCTGTTTGTGTGCAGGATATATCAAAAAGTTGTGGACAGATTTGGATGAAATTTGGTGAGACTGGAGAGGTTGAGTGTGTGAGAAGGACGAACTGATTAGATTTTGTTGAAGATCTGGATCCGGATCCGGCTACTAGAATTTTTTTAAGCGATTCCTCACCATTGAGCGATCGGGCCAAAAACGTTATATGGCACGGTATATCAAAAAGTTGTGACGGATTTGGATGAAACTTGGTGGACACTTTGGGTGTTTGACGAGGAAGAATTGATTCAATTTTGGTGAAGATCCAGATCCGGATCCGGATCTGATAATTTTTTAAGTGATTCTTCACCATTGAGAGATAGGGCTAAACTGACACATAGCACGATGTCTCAAAAAGCTGTGGACGGATTCAGACGAAAGTTGGTGGGCAGGTTGGGTGGTGACGAGAACAAATTGATTTGATTTTGGTGAAGATCTGAATCAAGATCTGGATGCAAGAATTTTTTAATTTGTAAAGTGATTCTTCATCATTGAGAGATTTGACCAAAACGCCTGATATGCTCTACTGGATCAGGCGGATCAGCGGAGTATTGCATGGTGGAGGTATGCACTCAACTGAGTGCCCTTCTCGTTTTTTTTTGCATTCCCTCTGTTCTAATTTGGAAGGTCTGTTTTTGCCCAGCTTGTGGATTTGTTTTTTTCTGAACGCTTCCAAGTGTCTGTGTCTCTGTGTGTGTGTGCGTGTGCATGTAGATGTGAAGGTTGTCTGCACAAAAAGGATGAACGAATACCGCTCTGCAGCTGTTGCTGCAAAGTGTCAGGGAGATCTGAAAACTGCTCGTAATTACCTTGCCATCAGCAAGGTGAGGCTTCATTAACCGTGTCTTTCTTTGCTTGATGGAAAAGTGATGCTGCATTTGCAGGTTGTAATTGGAAGTGCTATCTCAGGCTATGGAAGATGATTGTTATTTATTATAGTAATGGCTTCTATCTCCTCTGCCACGGAGACAGCAGTTTGATGCGGTGCTTGCGGCAATGGAACGTGGTGACACAGTTGATCTCAACAATATGCCCCCACCACCACCCAGTATGTACATCTCTGTTTCAGATTCCTTCTCATCTGTCTTTGGTTGCTTTCAGTTATTTCATGAAACATCAGATTTAAACCTTTACGGATTGGTATTCAAAGGCAAGGATTTAACTTTGCACACATGTCAGATTTCTGTTGAGTGCCAACTTTGCACATTTTAAAACATTAAAATCGTGAAACGTAGTAAAGCAACAGATATATATATATATAAGTCTGAAGACGACGATGGTTCACGAGCGGTATTTGACGATGTAGATTGTTTCAGAAGTCAAGGATGAGACAATGTGATAATGTTTGACCAAGTTATAAAAATGATCAACATGATGTGGTGCGAGTGACAGGTTATTAGCTGCAAAATGTCGAAAACCTGGTTTCGTTCAACAACTTTAAAAATTTGACCTTTGCATAACCTATAAAGGTCACAAACCAATGTTGTGGACATTAAAATAAAGAAACAGGATACGTGCTATAGCTTAATGGAGTTAGTTCGTCGAAGAAGGTCGAAAAACCCGGTTCGATTCCCACAACTTTGAAAATTTGACCTTTGTGAACTTTAAAGGTCAAAGGTCAAGGATTATGACCTTTGGTGCAAAACTTCTGCTGGAACATTCCAGGAACAATATAACGTCATATAGGTTATATGCCATTTCGCACTCCTCGGATTAATTATCCATACTTTGATGAAATCAGCGTAAAAACAAACTTGAAGGGGCGCCACGGCAAGGTGTTCGAGATAGAGCAAAATGGTTCAAGACTTTAGGTGGGGAATGACCTCAAGATTATGCATAAAAAATATGTCATCCTAGCTTCAAAGTTTGGGCGGTCGTATGATTTTTATGTCAAAATTCAAAATTTTCTAAGTTCGTGACCTTGTGACTTTGACCTTGGGACGAAAATGAAAAATCGAGCTCCATGGGGCTATGCAAGTGCCATTGGGCTAACCAAATACCAAAACCCCTGCCAGATTCGACAAACCCCTCGGAGAAGATGGATTTTTATGTCAAAATTCGCAATTTCTAAGTTCGTGACCTTGCGACCTTGACCTTGGGACGAAAATGAAAAATCGAGCTCCCTGGGGCTATGCAGGTGCCATTGGGCTAACCAAATACCGAAACCCTGCCAATTTCGACAAACCCCCGAGGAGAAGATGCAAATTGAAATCGGCTACCACCTAAAAACACAATTCGCAATTTTCTAAGTTCGTGACCTTGTGACCTTGACCTTGGGACGAAAATGAAAAATCGAGCTCCGTGGGGCTATGCAGGTGCCATTGTGCTAACAAAATACTGAAACCCCTGTCAGATTCGCCAAACCCCCTAGGAGAAGATGCAAATTGAAATCGGCTACCCCCTAAAAACACATGTTTTTTGGGCGTGGCTCCGCACATATTGGGCGCACCATGCCCTATTTCAGGAAAACAACTAGATCATGATATAAACCTCCCACCAAAATTTTATCAGGATCGGATCAAAACCCACGGAGCTATGCTCGGGACAGACATACAGACAGACAGACAGACAGACAGACAGACAGACAGACAGACACACAACAATAACGAATATAGTGGTCACTTATTTTTTTCATGCAAATATTTTTTCGTGAACCAATATATATACATATATAGATATATCTTATCTATCCTATCTCTCCTATCTCTATTCTCTCTCTCTCTCTCTCTCTTCTCTCTCTCTCTCTCTCTCTCTCTCTCTCTTCTCTCTCTCTCTCTCTCTACACAACAATATATATATATATTATATATATATATATATATATATATATCATCTATCCTATTTATCCTATATCTCTCTATCTCTCTATCTCTCTATCTCTCTCCATATGATAAAATTTTGGTGGGAGGTTTATATCATGATCTAGTTGTTTTCCTGAAAATGGGCATGGTGCGCCCAATATGTGCGGAGCCACGCCCAAAAAACATGTGTTTTTAGGGGGTAGCCGATTTCAATTTGCATCTTCTCCTAGGGGGTTTGGCGAATCTGACAGGGGTTTCAGTATTTTGTTAGCACAATGGCACCTGCATAGCCCCACGGAGCTCGATTTTTCATTTTCGTCCCAAG
>CM068952.1:118697294-118711069 GCA_035128595.1 Eptatretus atami | reverse complement strand
GAAGATGTCCTTGACGAAAGACGAATGCGTTGAGGTGATACTGCTGAGTGGACGTGAGGGCTGGTCATATCGACGGATAGCAGAGCACTTCAACGCACGTCATCCCGGAAGAGCTGCCGTCTCCCATAGCACAGTGGTTAGGATCTTTTGAACATTTCTCAGTTAGTTATTTTGTTATTACTTGTGCCAGACAGGGTCCTTCCCTTGTGTTCAATGGGTTACAAAGGGAATATGCATTGTGAGGGATTAGTTAGGATTTTTTTTTTCCACATTCTTCCCCATTATCTTCTCTGTACATGATCTTCTCCTCACATGACCAAGCACTCACTGCTAGCAGCCGAATTTGCATATGCGTGCCAAAACCCTGTTTGAATCTGCATGCCCCAACCAAACTGCAATTTCAACCACAACAGCCTTCTTCACCACAATTCTTCCACATGCCAGCGATAACCACCCTGCTTGCTTCAGATATACACCAGACTTTATTTCCATTCAGCACCACCATTAAAGCTCGCCTTTCCAGCCTTCTTCCACAGTCCAAATCACGATTACCCAATGATGACGCCTCGACTCCACAATCACACCAGCCTCATTCATCTCACTACGACCACCTTCCTGCACCTCAGGACCATCATCTCGTGTTTCCCACGAACACCTTTGGTTCACGCTTGTACCCAAGTCCAGCACTGTCCCAAACGGAGCCTTTACACCAAGGCACAAGTTTGCGCTTACCACTCCTTCACGTTCCTCCATCAGTGGGGACCACTCTGCTATTCAGCAAGCCATCGCACCCTTCCCAGGCGTTCGAGCGACAGATGGAGACCTCTACACGTCAGCCCCATGTTGAGTCGGGAGTTTATGTGTATGGAACGGTTGGAGGACAAGTGAAAGCGATTCCAAATCAGCAACCTCACGGGGAGGTTGACATCACCCCGGAGCGCGTCTGTACCAATGGGCAAGCCGCTGCTCGGATGAACGAGGGCAGCGCGTGACCTGTGCCCCCCAGAACTACACCTACAAGAGGCGTGGATTCACCCTTGACTCACCCCCAAACTCCACCCCTCCAGTGGCCATTAAATATTGACGCTGGTCGCAAAGAAAGAGCTCTTGTGGTGGTCGCTGTTGGACGGAGTGGTTGCTAAAAGGTTAATTGGTGCTTCCTGCTGAAAGGAACGGAACGGAATGCTAAAGAAATGAGCGGACTGAGCGCCATCAAGTTCGGGCGCAGCATTGGGCGAGAGGTGAAATCAACAACCACACACGACAGGCAGTTCTGATTCTTACACGTCCTTTCTCTCTTTTTCGGACTCGTCTACTGTGGACGCACAAAGAACTATCAGCGAGGGAAAAGCCCGAACAACCGTTCATTTTAGAGCGACCACCGACTCTCACCCTGTCTTCCTCACTCTAAGCACCCGACACTGTACCCCACTCGCACTCAGACATCCCCTTTGCTCTTCATTACCCCCCCCCCCCAACCCTTATCTTCTCTGTACTTTGGACTAGCCCACATGTATGTGCCGGGTAAGCCAGAGGTCGCCAACGCTTTAGCTTTTCTTATCTCTCTTGCTCATCTACCCTTCCGTGGAGTGATTCTGATGACATCTGTCATGTTAATCTAAGTAAGACTGTGCACGATAAATAGTTTGGGTTAGTTCTGCTCTTTGTCTCTTCATTGCATGAATCTGTTATTATACATTTTTTTCCGCACCACACAAATACTGCATGTTCCTGCTGTACAAATACCCCGTGAATAAACCCCTCATCTTTGGTGTGCCTCATGCTTTTCCTCGTGCTTCCTTATAAATAAACCCATGCCAATTGTTCAGTTCAACCTGCTCGGTGTCCTTTCCTCCATTGGTCCAGCACAGTCTGCATTATTGTTAGACGGGAAGTTTTATCCCCATGTGACTTGCTCTCGTTAGTCAACGTGCACTTACTGTATCGCTCAGTTGTAGTCCGAGTGTGCGCTGAAGGCACAAACATCAGTCAATCAGGCCAGTAACTGTGTCAGATGGGTAGCCCTGTTAGAGTTGACATAATTGACAGTCGTGGTTGCTTAGCAACCCGCCGGGCCACGGAGTTATCTGCGGCACATCGGCCTATAGGGCCGGACGTTCGGGAGAAACCCCGAGTACTTTCTCTCACGGTAATCCCCAAACCCCGAGTCTGCCACAATGTGATGGGCATGTGTGAGTATTCAAAATATGTTTGTGCTTTAATGTTCAAATCAATCATTTAATGGTATGGAGTATAAATTGTCATTTACAAATTTAAATTTGTGATTTTTTTTAAGCATATGCATAAATATGAAGCTCAATAAAGTGAGAAACCTACAGCTAAAACTTTTGTGGTGTAGCTAAAGAGAAGTTGGTGTCTTTAGTTACTGTGGCTAATCCTTTAACTGGTCTACTGCAAGTCCAGTAAAGTTCTTGTCCTGCCTGTGATGCATGCAATAAATTAATGTCCGTACTTAGCCTATACGTACAGTACATGTACTCGTGCACTTGACCACAAATTAAGGCTTCATGAACAGAAAGACAGAAAACCAAAATCTTGGGCCCTAAGTTGAAGTTGGGTGGGGGCGGAAGAGAAGCTACCTGTGTACCTGAGTGTATGGGCTTGGGGAGGCAGGCCGCTTTAATGAGGATGGAATTTCCAAGCCTCCTGGTTCCTCGAGCATACCATGCAGTTCAGCCTAGAAGAAACATCATATAGCACTCTGCTGTAATGATGATAAAAATGATGAAAATTAACAATTCACATAAACCACACTTTTGGTTCAATATACGAGTTCTGGGGGTCTATGTCAATGGCTCAAGACACAGACCGAGAGGATTTTTACATTACCAAACCAAATTAATCCATTGTTGGTTCATATGATGCTGTGATCCCAGGCTAAAAATCACACACAGTGTGTTTGTTCGTCCACTATCGAATGAAGTCCTTTTGATTTGTGTAAAAAATCTGCTTTCTCATAATAACATTATCTTACATGTAATACATGTATAGAAGCTCCTCAATGAGCCTCAAATCTTTGCAAAAAAAATTTAAACAGACAATCAACCTGCAGGCAGAGAATTAACTTGGCCAGGTGATTGAGCCAACAGCCTTCTCCTAAAAAGCTGGTGTCAGAATGGCATCGCATCTTAAAGTGCAAACAGGTGGGAGAGGTGGCCGAACATCCTCTTGATTGATTGATACCTCCGCCAGGCTGAACAGTTTACGTTTTGTATCCTACTGATGGGCTGGATTGATCTGCATTCGGACCTCAACCAAAATCTAATCGGCTTGTTCTCTTGTCACCTAACCAACTCATCCACCAAGTTTTGTCATAATTCTTCCACGTTTTGAGATATCGTGCTATGTATCAATTTTGGTCCCATCTCTCAATGGCAAAGAACCACTTGAAAAAGATTCTCGTATCCACATACGGATGTTCAACAAAATCAAATCAATTCGTCCTTGTCACACACCCAACCTGTCCACCAAGTTTCATCCGAATCCTTCCGTAACTTTTTGAGATGTCCAAAGTCTGTGAACACATTGATTGTGCAGAAACAAAGCAACATTGTGGTCGGCCTACCATGAGTTCTGCATCATTCTCCAAATCTTCACAATTGACATCTTCACCATCAAAGTCATCTTTCATGCAGTTATCCGCCATACGTGAGATTTTCTCTATTTCTAGCAGCACTGTCTCACACACAACAACAACAACAACAACAGAGCGTATTTAACAATGCAGAGCTTCACCAGGTATTTATCTCGGTGACACGTTTTCACACAATATGCCACTCAGTGTGACCCCCCCCCTTTTAAATGAAAAGCACATTTATAGGGTATAGCTAAGCATATGTATTGTCAATGCAAAATTTATAACTGCAGTATTTCATTGCTGCCAAAGTTGCACACGTGTGACCGACTTTGTTAAAGGTCTTAGAATGAATAATATTGATTACAGTAGATGTAGGTGAAGACAAACACCCTTCGGAATAGGAATCCCAAACTCGAACAATATTCACCTTCAAGATCTAAAATCAAGTTACACTAAAATATGCAATTTGGTGTCTGTCTGACCATGATACATTCGGTCGTTACTCATCCAGTCTCAACCAAAATTGCCAAGGGGACTAAGGGTGACACGACGGCGTTTGTAGCGACTTAACTTGCCCCCCAACCCAAGGAGCATTTCCGCATTGGACAAACTCAGCGTGGGATTTCGTGGGGTACATCCATCCATTGGAACCATACTCTGTGCAGAGCATCGGTGGTGCCTAAGCAGTCTCTTTGGCTATTGGGTACAATCCTGGACGGGTCGCCACTCTGACACAGGATACCAGCAAGCTGGCATTCGTTTTGCCGACCTCGGAAGGATGACAGGCAGAGTCAACCCCACCTGGTATTAATTCAACAGCAAAAGGGGAATTGAACTCAGGATCCTAGGACCCCAAGCCCACCTCCCTAACCATTAAGGTGGAGTACAGTACCAACTGGAAGTTATTAAAACCACAAACTATTCTGTCAATTGTTTGCAACGTATGATTACCTTTTTAAACAATCACGACCGTTCGTTTTTAAACAGTTGGATTAGGAGCAAACCATGGGTGTGTTCCATTACCAATAAGCTTGCGATCGCTTACCAAGCTAGCTGTTCCTTATCAACCGTTTCAATGGAGTGCTTGCTTGAGTGCTTAAGTCACTTGGTGAATGCTCTACAAGCTGATTGGTAATGGAACATACCCCAATGTCTTTGAGGCATTCGATGCTAATTGTGTTCCCCACAGATTAACGGATCCGATCGGCCTCAACTTGCTAGGCCTCTAGGTAAGGTGCTCAAATGAGTCTTTCTGCATGAATGATGCATCCCATTCCCCCGTGTGATTTTTCTCATCATACGATTTTGTGGATTGTACATGGATTGTTTATAACAAATAATGGAGCCTCGTAGATCATTTCTAACAGTTGTGGCTTCAAGTGTGATGTGCGATATTGCTCCTGACACCCTTGTGGCACAATTGTGACCTTTATTCGATGCATAACCGCATTTGTAACATATTCGCCTCTAAGCTGTCCAGCCTGCGTTAGAATCTCGACCAAGCTAATAAACTGTCATCCCGGCATTTTACAGGCGGGGTGATTCATCAATGTGTGCCGTCCCTCAGATGGACGTAAAACTGGGCGTCCCATCTGCCAGCATAAGTTGATGGACATTAAAGATCCCATGGTGTCCTTCGCAAAGAGTAGGTGAGCTTTCGCCGGCACCCTGAACAAATACCAAATTCCTGCTCTAACCTTAGTCGAACGTGAAACCTGGCCAGCTGGTTCATGAAAAACTTGGGCCAAGCTTCCCACAGACAACCAGACAACAACGTGGGAATAATTGTGACCATTAAAGAAGAATATTAACCCACCGCCATCCACATGACCAATTGACTCCACCAACAACCCCCCCCTCTCCCCACCTTCCCATCCCCTAGTGGTTAAAACAGACATTAAAATGTTATGGTTAAATGAGAACTTTATTGAACTATGCCCAACGACTCCCGGGTGGACCAGTCAAACCCACAGGCCTTGCAGCGCACCTCATACTATGCGCAAGACTAGCAAATTCTAAATGTGACCAAAGCTGCCAGGGAGCGCTAATCGAGGTCGTGGTCTGAGGTGTGTTACAGGGCCTCAGAAAAATGCTGCGAATGTTATCTTGAAACACAATTAGCTGTGGCTGCAGATGTTGCACAGAATTTGTGCATTCTTCACTTGTGAGTAGATTCGCCAACTTTGTTCAAATTTCATTGTTTAAAAAAATACATTACAAAGAGCTGTCACTGGGATATTTTTCTTTAAGGCTCACTTGGCTGTGCCTGGATGGGTTTGACGGTAGAGGAGTAGCAGCTGAAACCCAAATCCTATCTAGGATCCTCCTGATGACTCCATCTTTACTTTTTGCTGATTCGGGTTCCTTCGGACGATTTCCTTCGAATGGTTTCCTTTTGTTCCCTCCAATGCAGTATTTGGTCTTCCAAATGATTATATCAATTACTTTCGACCTCAGGATAAATGATCTATATTAAAGTAGAAATGCATGTGGACTCACATACTGACTGACACAGACTGATTACAAGAGCTACTCCCATGCCTTTGGGAATGGGTGAGGCTAATAAAAAAATAATTAATCTGGAAGAAAGATAACTCCATCGCAGAAGTGGTGTATTCGATTCACAAATACCAAAATATCAATTGGATCTTCAATAAATCAAGTCGAGATGCCATACATTTGTAAATCTTTTCACCAACTTGCAGTGTTGGAATTTCCACGCAAAGGTAAATCCCAAAGTTGGGCACACCATTTTTTTTTCTTTGATTACAAAGTCAAAGCTCGAAGAAGAACTAAAACACAGACCAGATCATGACGCACAACAGGACAAAAGAAACAGCACAAAAGGAACAGCAGAAAGAGGAGGAAATGCCAACAGCCAGGAGAGGGAGAAAATAGACAAGATGAACAACAAGGGATGCAGGTAAGGATGGGGTAGGGGAGAATGCAGAGCTTGGGCAAGATGGATACAGAAGAAAAAAATTTTTTTGACAGGGTGGTTTAATGGGTGTAGGAAAAAAAAAGATCATGGTTTTGGATGGGAGATCATCTGAGATGGTGATAAACAGCTGTCTTGAAGACCTGGAGGGAAGATTAAGATTGAAGAGAATGTGGAAGTTGATTCCACAGATGGGAAAAAAGAGGAACTAATGAGTGGAGGTGAGCAATGATCCTAGATTCAGGTAGTTTCACTATAAGGGGGTTTCTCGTGGGCCGCATGCATCCTGCAGCTCGACAATCTTTTTCTTTGCCAATATTTCTGTAATCTTCAATATCACCATTTCTGACATGCACAACGACTGTAGCGACTGCAAGAAATTCTTCAAATTCAACAATGGTCCAGGTTATTTAAAGCAGTAATATATTCGATGTAATCAATAAAAAAAATTTAAATAACCTTTCTCAGTTTTCTGTTGCTGTGCAGACTCTCCCATCATAAGAGCAAACTCCGCTTCCAATTCTGAATCACTTACATCCTCCCCATCCATTGGGAGGAGCCCCATCTATGGAGGATAAAAATAAGCAGTGTCATAAGAAAAGAAAAGCATTCTGAGTAGTTGAGGACGAGCTCAACAAATACGTACATCAACATATTACATTCAACAAAAACAGTGACATTTTCATTCAATAGAAGCGGTTCAAGTAAATTTGGATGTAGTAAACAGAATTGTAAGACTGTTAATTATGCATCTGAAATTGCCGAATATGTGCAAATGGGTGAGAGAGAGAGAGAGAGAGAGGGGGGAGGGGAGAAAGAGAGGGGTGAGTGAGAGAGAAGAGAGGAGAATAGAGGGGGTGAGTGAGAGAGAAGAGGAGGGGGGAGATGAGTAGAGGGGGGATGAGAGAGAGAGAGAGGAGAGGGGGAGTGAGAGAGAGGGGGTGAGAGAGAGAGATGAGGAGAGAGAGAGATGGGAAGAAGAGAGAGAGAGAAGAGAGAGAGAGAGAGAGAGAGAGAGAGAAGTAGAGAAATGAGAGAGAGAGAGGAGAGAGAGATGAGAGAGAGAGAGAGTGGGGTGGGTGGAGGGGTGATAATATTGTGTTGAGTGAGAGTAGAGGAGGGGGGAAAAGAGGGGGTGATGAGAGAGGCAGATGAGAGAGAGAGAGGGTGGTGAGAGAGAGAGGGGATAAAGGTGAAGAGGGGAGAGTGGGAGAGAGAGAGGGGGTGAGAGTGAGGAGATAGAGAGAGAGGGGTGGAGAAGAGGGGTGAGTGAGAGAAGGAGGAGAGAGAGGAGAGAGAGGAGAAAGAGAGAGAGAGAGAGGGAGAGAGGAGAAGAGAGAGAGGGGGTGAAGAGAGGGTGTTGGGAGGAGAGAGAGTAGGGTGGGTCGAGACGAGGAGAGTAGATGGGGGGTGGATGCGAGAGGGGGTGAGTAAGCTGGAGAGCGAAGAGCGAGCAGGGTGGACGAGGTCGATGAGATGTGCCGGAGAGTTGGAAGGAGAGAGAGGGAGTGAGGCGGTGGGTGGCGACGGATCGGGAGGCAGATGGAGGTGGTGGAGAATAGGCTGATGGAAGGATGGGCGAGACGAGGGATGGGGGAGAGATGAGAGGAATGGAGATGGGGTGACGATGGTCTGGTGGACGGATAGGAAAGAGGAGAGGGAGATGGAGGGCTCTGGATAGGCGAGGACTGTGTTTTTTTTTTTAGCGTGTTTTTTTTCTTTTGGTGGTGTGAGGGGTGGCTTTTGTTTGTGTGGATTCTTTTGTTTTTTGTGTTTTTGTTTTTTTTTTGCTGTACTTTTGTTGTTGGTATGTATTTTGGGAGAGGTTGGTTTGTTTGGAGGGGAGTTGTTTTAGTTTGTTTTTGTGTTGTTTGTTTGTGGGTTTTTTTGTTTGTTGTGTATTTTGTTTGTTTGGTTTTTTGTGTTGATTGTGTGCGTGTATGAGTGATTGGTTTTTTTTTGATTGTTGTATTTTTTTGGTGGTTTATTTGTGGTATCTGAGATATGATGTTGTGAATGAATGAGAGAGAGGGTTATGGATGAGAGTTTGAGAATGGATTGAGTGTCTTGTTATAGGATTTTTATTATTATGAGAGGTTGGGGTTTGTTTGGTATGATGTGATGATGAGCGTAATGAGGTGTTTTTTGATGTTTTTTATTTGTTGGTTTGAATTATATATATATAGCAGAGAGGTGTATTTGATGATTATGATGTGGAGAGAGATTATTTTTTATGATTGTTATTTGTGTGTTTTTTGGTTATTATGAATATGTATTAGATTTGTATATATGTTGTTTGTTGTATTAGGATATATATGTGTATATTATTGTTATATTTTTTATGATAATAGGGTGTATGAGAAGATATTAGAGAGAGGGTGAGAGAGAGAGGAGTAGAGAAGAGAGAGAGGTATAGAGGGTTTTGTGTAGGAGATGGAATTTGAGATTGATTGTACGTGTAGTATATATATATATATATGAGGTATTATATTTATGAGTGGGTCCGTGGGAGAAAGAGGGGTGAGAGAGAGAGAGGGGGTGATAGAGAGAGGGGGAGAGAAGGAGGGGTAGAAGAGAGAGGGGGGAGAAAGAGGTGAGTAGAGAAGAGGGTAGAGAGAGGGAGAGAGAAGAGAGGAGAGAGAGAGAGAGAGAGGGTGAGAGAGAGAGAGGGGAGGAGAGAGGGAGAGAGGAAGAAGGGGGGAGAGAGAGAGAGGGTGAGAGAGAGAGGGGTGGAGAGAGATGAGAGAGAGAAGAGAGGGGGTGAGAGAAGGAGGTGAGAGAAGAGGGGGTGAGAGAGAGAGTAGAGAGGTGAGAGAGGGTGAGAAGAGAGAGGGGGTGGAGTGAGAGAGGGGGGTAGGGAGAGGAGAGAGAGGGGGGGGAGAGAGAGAGAGAGGGGTGAGAGAAGAGGGGGTGAGAGAGAGAGAGGGGTGAGAAGAGAGGTGAGAAGAGAGGGTGAGAGAGAGAGGAGAGGGTGAGAGAGAGAGGAGAGAGGGATGAGGAAAAGAGCGAGAGAGGGATGAGAGAGAGAGAGGGGTGAGAGAGAGAGGGGGGTGAAGAGAGAGGGGGTGAGAGAGAGAGTGAGAGGGGAGAGGTAGAAGAGAGAGGGTTGAGAGTGAGAGAGGGGGTGGAGGAGAAGAGAGGGTGAGGGAAGAGTGAGGGAAAGAGAGAGAGAGGTGAGAGAGAGAAGGGGAGGGGAGAGAGAGAGAGAGGGGGTGAGAGAGAGGAAGGAGGAAGAGAGAGAGAGGGGTGAGAGAGAGAGAGGGAGGAGAAGGGAGAGAGAGAGAGGGGTGAAGAGAAGAGAGGTGAGGAGAGAGGGAGGAGAGGGAGAGAGAGAGAGGGGGGGAGAAGAGAGGTGAGAGAGAGAGAGGGGGTGAGAGAGAGAGGAAGAGAGAGAGAGAGGGGGTGAGAGAGAGAGGGTGAGAGAGAGAGTGAAGAGGTGAGAGAGGGGTGAGAGAGAGAGAGGGGGAGTGAGAGAGGGGGTGAGAGTGAAGAGGAGGTGAGGAGAAGGGGTGAGAGAGAGAGGTGAGAGAGAGAGGGTGGAGAGAGAGGAGAGGGTGAGAAAGAGCGAAGAGGGGGAAGAAAGAGGAGAGAGGATGAGAAGAGAGAGGGGGAAGAAGGGGTGAGAGAGAGAGGGGTAGAGAGAGAGAGAGGGTAGAGAGAGAGAGGGGGGTGAGAAGAAGGGTGAGAGAGAGAGGGGTGAGAGAGGTGAGAGAGGGTAGAGAGAGAGAGGGGTGAGAGTGAGAGAGGGTGGATAGAGAGGAGGGGGTGAGGGAGAAGAGAGAAGTGAGAGAGAGAGAGAGGGGAAAGAGAGAGAGAGGGGGTGAGAGGAGAGGATGAGAGAGAGAGAGAGGGTGAGAGAGAGAGGGGGGAATGAGAGAAGGAGAGAGAGAGAAAGGGTAGAGGAGAGAGAGAGGGAGGAGAGAGAGGGTGAGAGAGAGAGGGGTGAGAGAGAGAGGGGGTGAGAAGAGAGGTGAGAGAGAGAGGGTGAGAGAGAGAGAGGGTGAGAGAGAAGGTGTGAGAGAGAGAGGGGGTAGAGAGAAGAGTGAGGAGAGGAGAGAAGGGGAAGAGTGAGAGAGAGTGAGAAGGGTGAGAAGAGAGACGGGTGGATGATAGAGGGGGTGAGAGTGAGGGAGGGGGTGGGAGAGAGAGAGAGTGAAGAGAGAGATAGAGGTGAAAGAGAGAGAGAGGGGTGAGAGAGAGAGAGGGGAGTGAGAGAGAGAGAGAGGGGTGAGGAGAGAGAGAGAGGTGAGAGAGAGAGAAGAGAGGAGAGGGGGTGAAGAGAGAGAGAGAGGGGGTGAGAGAGAGAGAGAGAGGGGGGAGAGAAGAGAGGGGGTGAGAGAGAAGGGGGGAGAGAAGAGGGGTAAGAGAGAGGGTGAGAGAGAGAGAGGTGGTGAGAGAGGAGAGAGGGGGTGAGAGAGGGGTAGAGAGGGGTGAGAGAGAGAGGAGAGAGAGGGGGGTGAGAGAAGAGAGGGGTGAGAGGAAGAGGAGTGAGAGAGGAGGGGGAGAGAGGGTGAGAGAGGGGTGAGAGAGGGGGTGAAGAGGGGGTGAGAGAGAGAGAAAGAAGGGGGGAGGTGAGAATGAGAGAGGAGAAGGGGGGTGAGGAGAGAGAGTGGGAGAGAAGATACACCGCATTTTATTTATAATTGAAGAAGGGCGAGCTATCGCTGGCAACACAAACCAAATTCCAGCCATAATCTTAATCGAACGTCAGAGCGATTCATGAAAGACTTGGACCAATCTTCCAGGAAGAACAAAAGATGAAAGAAGAAGAAGAAGAAGAACAAGAAAAAAAAGAAGAAACAAGAACCAAAAAAGAAGAAGAACAAGAACAAAAAGAAGGAAAGAACAAGAACAAAAGAAGAGAACAAGAACAAAAGAAGAACAAGAAGAACAAGAACAACAGAAGAAACATGCACCATGGCAAAATGATGTAATTGTGTTTACTGGTAAGATTACCCTAATTACCTCTGCCACAAAGTTATGTTATGTTTTCACTCCTGTCTGTTTGTCTGTCTGTCTGTGAACAGGATATCTCAAAAAGTTGGTGGACATGTTGGGTGTATGACAAGGAAGAATCGATTCAATTTTGGCGAATATCCGAATCCGGATACAAGAATTTTTCAAAGTAATTCTTCAGCGTTGAGAGATGTGGCCAAAAAACGATGTATAGAATAACATCTCAAAAAGGTATGGACGGATTCGGACGAAACTCTGTGGACTGGTTGGGTGTGTGACAAGGAAGAATTGATTCGATTTTGGTGAAGATGTGAATCCGGCTCCGGAAAGGATAATTTTTAAAATTCACAAGCGATTCTTCACCATTGATCGAGCCAAAATCGATATACCGTACTCCACTGTATGGCACGATGTCTCAAAAAGTTGAGAATGAGTTTTGACAAAACTTCTTGGATGATTTGGGGAGGTGAGAAGAACAATCCGATTTGATTTTGGTTCATGCCCGGATGTAGATCCAGCCTGTCAGTGGGATATAAAACGTAAATTGTAAAACTTTGCGGAGGTATGTGCGCTAACGAATATCGTTCTAGTTTTCAACTGCATTTATGAACTGTCTTTCAGAAACACTAAAGACATCAGTGCACTTGCAAGGCTCATGAGGATACCTTCATAAGACACAGAGATTACGTCTTGGTCGACGAAAGGTGGCGTGCAATGATCAGGGACTGATGATGCACATGCCCTAGTACTGAGTGAAGAACAAATCTCTATTTGCTGAAACTTGGAACTGAAGATCAATAAGCTATGAGATATAACAGTAAGAATGGGTTTCTCAACAAAGGTAGAATAATACACTTGTGAATAAAATTATTCGATGAACAGGTATCAGCTGTTGGGACTGGTATCAGACTCGTAGGATGGTTAAAGATTATGAATGGCACTGGATGTTCTTCTTGCACATGGCCGGCCAGTTGATGACACTAGTCCTGATATCTTCAGAGTATAATTAGACGATATCGTTTTGCAGAAGCACCCCATGTAAGTTGTCATCTCGCTCCCAGGAGCATGAGATGAGACCGGGTTATAATAAGTTAATATCTACTTCTTATTTTTGTCCCCGCCGCTCCGACAAGGCCGGAGACAGGAAACATTAAAATGAGCTCCGGCTGACCGACCGACTGATCGATCATCCATCCATGTACTTTTGTGTACGCGATATTTCATAAACCGTTAAACATTTAGCTTTCATATTGCAGATATCTATTCCTCATCACATTGTCTCAAGCCGATTCGATCACGGCTGTGATTGGCTGAATTATGTTATATATTGGCAACCATCTCGGTAACTTGGTTTGTATGCATGATACTTCAAAAAACGTTCAAGATTTAGCTTTCATATTGCAGATATCTATTCCTGATACCACCCAAAAGGCAGAGAATAGAGTACCAGCTCCTTGTTTCTACACAATATTGAGTGTCATGGAAGAGTGAGGTGTTAAGAGGGTAAAAATACAATGTAGTGGCAACAGGCCCACAGTTGGAAACACCAAGGAAAAGGGAATGAGTGAAAAACAAAACAAATTTAAACTACAAGGGCACTCGGTAGAGCGCCTACCTCCGCCACGTAATGCCTGATCCACGAGAACGTATCGGGCCCCAATACATTTTTGAAATATCATGCTCTTTATCGTTTTTGGCCCAATCTCTCAATGGTGAAGAATCACTTTTAAAATTAAATAATTCTCGTATCCAGATCCGGATTCGGATCTTCACCAAAATCGAATCATTTCTTCCTTGTCCCACACCCAACCTGTCCACCAAGTTTCGTCTGAATCTGTCCACAATTTTTTGAGATATCCTGTACACAGACAAACAGACAGAAAGGGGTGAAAACACAACCTTCTTCACCTTCGGTGGTGGAGGTAATTATTTATTTATTTTTGTTTAAGGAGCGAGAAAGGGGAGGAGTCACAGTAACCTGAAAGTAAGAGGGTTGGGCTAAATAAGATTAAAAATCGAGGTGGAAAAGATGTCAGGTAACGTGACAGGAGATGGTGGTACACCTGCCCAGGTGAGCACTGTCCAGAAGAGCGAGATTGAACAACCTCAATAAATTCCACAAGCAGGAGAAAAAGAGGAATAATTGTGCTTTTGTTTTCAGACAGTCGTTTTAAAAATAAAATGATAAATTTCAGGGCATGAACAAGTAATTATTTTCCTATTAAGATTTGCATCGTTTCAAACTGTCGTCCTCTCTTCCCAGAGGAGGGTCTGGGAGGAGGG
>CM068952.1:118657565-118672594 GCA_035128595.1 Eptatretus atami | reverse complement strand
TTCACCAACAAATATAAAATTAAGAATTTATTTAAAATGCTAGATGTGTTACATGATCAGTTTTCACATGGTTTTCTTAACAAATCAGTTATTATTACTTAATTTTAATGTCTGGCAATGTAATTCTTCCTGGTTTCACCCATATATATTGAATATAATTATAATCTGTTGTGTTCAGTGCATTCATAGCTATCAAAAACATGGTCTTAGACACAAAGATCATGACTTTATCACCACTCGTTCAGAAGTTATGGGCGTTTGAAATTTTGCTTGGCGGCCATTTTGTTTTTTGATAATTTTGATACAAAAAATTCAAAATTCAGCTTGGTAAACAAAATATTCATTTTCAGCATAGTCAAATGCTTCAGAAAAACTAGTTTACCAGCTTTTCCTCAAAAATGCCCAATGCAGTCACATATCTCAGAAATTGGCCTAGTCTATTAAAATACTACCTATGAAAAGGCAGCACCACCCAAAATCATCCTGATCCACTTGTAAGGAGAATTTAAGACTTCGTTTTTAGTTATTCACTCCTATTTGTTTGCCCTATTTTGTTTGTACCTGGCAGGTTGAATCTAAGCAAAAGAGATAAGCAAGCAGATGCAGTCGAATCTGCGCAAAACAACACACCTGGAGCACAAGGTTTGAATGGATCTTTTTCGTGATTTTTTTTTTGGTTTCTTTTCATAAATTTTTGTCTTCACATTCGATCATATTGAATGGTCTTTCCCTGCAGAAAAAGTCGTTTGTTTTCGGACACAAATTCGGAATAATTTAATGAACGCTCAGCAAAGTGTGCCAGCAAGAGGGGTTTCTAAGTTTGCACGACCATGACTCTGGCCACTAGCATGCTTTCTTTCAAAACAAATCAAACATTGATACAGTCGGTTATAACACTAGAACGAGTCATTGTATTTCACCCAGGTATTTTGCTGGAACTTGTCAAAAGAGTGTACCTCAGGTAGCACTCCTTCGTGGAATGAGAGAAGAACCCTTCTGTTTAAACTGTAACAGAAAGGCCACACCTGTCACCTGTCAATTATAGTTAAATGGCCAAGCTATAAATCTTGTGTGCAACAGTTTTTTATTTTGTGCTTGTGGGTTTTTCTAAGGAATCATAATCCCCTTCCTTAGGATGATTTGACGACTGACCAAAAATCTGAGACAGTTATTCACGAGCCAGAGATGGTCCTCTTGCAACAGATACTGTGGAATACAAAAGCACACACACGCAAGCAAATGCAATAGCTGACCGAGCACCCCTTTTAAAAGGAGTTTTACACAACACCGTCCCTTGCGTTGCACAGCATCAGGATGAGTTTGTACTTTTTAATCAAATAACGTCACTTTGGCATCATACCCAAACAAGCAACTATCAAATGATTGACCCTGTCAATTCCCATTCAAAAAATCCTCCTTAAGTAATTATTGTATTGGAGAATAACTTCTTTCTCACTAATAAAAATTTTAATTTATTTTGTAACCCTCTGCTTATTTTATCTCCACTGCCAAAGGTGGACAGAGCTTTTTTCACCCCTGTCTGTCTGTCTGTCAGCATGATATCTCAAAAAGTTGTGGACAGGTTAGGGGTGTGACAAGGTTGAATTGATTAGATTTTGGTGAAGATCCGGATACTAGAATATTTTAAGTGATTCTTCACCATCGAGGGATAGGGTTAAGAATGATATATTTCCGGATTGGGATCTCGCCAAAATCAAATCAATTCGTTCTTATCACACACCCAACCTGTCCACCATGTCGTCCAAATCCGTCATAACGTTTTTAGATATCATGCTGTACGATATCTAAAAACGATATCTAAAAATGTTAGACATTTGGACGAAACTTGGTGGACAGGTTGGGTTGTGACGAGAATAATTGATTTGATTTTGGCGAATCCCAATCCGGAAATTTTTTTTTTTTTGTAATTTCAAGTGATTTTTCACAATTGAGAGATGGGGCCAAAAACAATATATTGCATGATATTTCAAAAAGTTGTGGATGGATTATGACAAAACTTGGTGGATGAGTTAGCGACCAGAAGAAGCTGATTAGATTTTGGTTAATGTACGGATGCAGATCTGGCCTATAAGTGGGATATAAAACGTTAAGTGTTCAGCCTGGCGGAGGTATGCGCTCTGCTGAGTGCTGTTGTCGTTTAACCATGAAATGCTGCATTGGAAAAAATTGATGTGTTATTAAAATTGAGAATGTATGACCAACAGGCTTCAAAGAAGAGCTTTTGCTCGCGTTGACATCACTGGTCACGTGGGCTCATCACCATGGCAGCTATTGTCATCAGGAACCCCGGCTTCTGGTGAGTTTATATAAATTGTGCTTTATCAATGGTTTATTGTTGAGTTAATTGTTTGTAGCAATGTGTATAATTAATTACTGTTACTGCTTCATGTTTGTCATTTTATACACACGTTCCAACCATGAAACAATTATTTTATACACGTTCCAACTTTGAAATTCAATATTGTGCTTTCATCTGCCAAAACGCAGAGCTGTGATTTCGGAAACAAGAAATTATCGTCGACCCTTGTACAGATCTGGTGGTTTGATGGCAACTTGGTTGCCTATAATACATGAATACATGTTACCCATGATAATTACCATAATACTCAAACATTATGAAAAACGGCCAACAAAATATGTGATGTGCACACATTCACACACACACAAATGCACACATGTGCATGCATGCTTGCTTGCATCCATATTACCATTATCATATTGCATATATGTCTTTCCAAGTTATCTAATTACATCCACGATATTACCATTATCAAGTTATCTAATTACATCCACCATATTACCATTATCAAGTTATCTAATTACATCCACATTTCCATATCAAGTTATCTAATTACATCCACTATATTACCATTATCAAGTTATCTATTCATCCACTCTATTATCATTATCAAGTTATCTAATTACATCCACTATATTATCGTTATCTAATTACATCCACTCTATATTCATTATCAAGTTATCTAATTACATCCACTATTATCGTTATCTATTACATCCACCATATTTACTATCAAGTTATTTATTACATCCACTCTATTACCTTATCAAGTTATCTATTACATCACTATATTACCAGTTATCAAGTTATCGAATTACACTCACCATATTACCATTATCAAGTATTTAATTACATCCACTATATTACCATGATCAATTATCGAATTACATCCACATATACCATGATCAAGTTATCTAATTACATCCACTATATTACCATTATCAAGTTATCTATTATCTCCACTATATTACCATCTATCGTTATCTAATTCATCCACTCTATTATCATTATCAAGTTATTAATTACACCACTATAATATCATTATCAAGTTATCTAATTACATCCACTCTATTTATCACTTACTAGTTAATCTAATTACATCCACTATATTATCGTTATCTAATTACATCCACATTTTACTATTCAAGTTATTAATTACATCCACTCTATTACCTTATCAAGTTATCTAATTACATCCCTATATTACCGTTATCTAATTACATCCACCATATACTATTATCAAGTTATTTAATTACATCCACTCTATTCCATTATCAAGTTATCTAATTACATCCACTATATTACCATTATCAAGTTATCTAATTACATCCACTCTATTACCATTATCAAGTTATCTATTACATCCACTATATTACCTTATCAAGTTATCTAATTACATCCACCATATTACTATTATCAAGTTATTTAATTACATCCACTCTAATACCATTATCAAGTTCTATTATCTAATTACATCCACCATATTACCATTATCAAGTTATCGAATTACATCCACTATTTACCATGATCCTGTTATCTAATACATGTAATTATGTGTGTTTTGTAATGCATATTTGCTTTGTGTGCATGGTATTGTTGTCAGAGATTGGATGGATAGGAAGAGAGATTAGAAGGATAGGAGAAGAGGGAATTTAGACAGGGAAGAATTACAAAGGGATTTCAACCTCTTTGCACCCACAATGCATTCCCTTAGTCCACTGATATGAGGGGATGGGTACCCAAACAAAACAGAATTGCTATGGGAATAACTAAACAAGGGATTCCTCATGTGTTGAGTGCAACTCCCCAGGGTCTTTCCAAAACTGCAACAATATCATAAGCAGAGTACCCACACTATGGGCGATCATATTCCAAGCGTGCAATACGTTCTTCTGATACATCCTTTATTTGGGCGGTGTATATGCAACAGACTGCTGCCTCAATCGCTACCCAAAATAAAATTAACTTCGGTTACACATATGAAGCGAACACGTGTACTGCTTTTGTGCATATATAATACATTGTGGTTAAAGAGCTCAGATAATTCCAATTGCACCCACCTTCCCACCAAAAGAAAAAAAATGCCAAGATGGATGCAAATTTTTTTTCCCAAAACTTGATGGAATCAAACAAAACTTCCACAAACACAACTTCAGGGTGCCCTCATTAATCCCTGAAAGTTTCAGCTTTCTTGGTCAAATCCTCTTGGAGTAGTAGATGATACGTACATACGTGCATACATACATACAAACATACATACAAACATTCAGTGCCTATAGGAAGTCCACACCCCCTTTCAAAGTTTTGACCTTTTGTTGCCTTATAGCCTGGAATTAAATTGCAGTAAATCAGACTTTATCCACCGACATTTACACATCGTAACCCACAACTTCCAAGTGAAAAACAAATTCCACAAATTTCAGAAAATTAATTAAGAATACAAAACTATAATATCTTTGTTGGATAAGTGTCCACCCCCCTGAGTTAATACTTGGTGGAAGTATCTTTGACAGCAATTACAGCTGTGAGTCTGTTGGGATAGATCTCTACCAACATTGCACACCTTGATTGGGCAATATTTTCCGTTTATTCTGCACAAAACTATTCAAGCTCACTCAAGTTGCGTGGGGAGCGTTGATGAACAGCAATCTTCAAGTCATGCCACAGATTTTCGATGGGATTTAGGTCGGGGCTCTGACTGGGCCATTCAAGGACATTTATCGTTTTCTTCCTTAGCCACTCCAGCGTACCTTTGGCTGTATGCTCTGGGTCGTTATCATGCTGAAAGGTGAACTTCTGTCCCAATTTCAACTTTCTTGAAGAGGGTAGCAGGTTTTCCTCTCGGATATTTCTGTATTTTGATCCATCCATTTTCCCTTCTATCCTGACAAGTGCCCCAGTCCCTGATGATGAGAAACATCCCTATAACATGATGCTGCCACCACCATGCTGCACAGTAGGGATTTGTGTTCTTTGGGTGATGTACTGTGTTGGGTTTGCACCAACGTGACATTTTGCATTTCGGCCAAAAAGTTCCATCTTGGTTTTGTCAGACCACAAAAGTTTTTGCACATGGCTTCAGAATCTCCGGAGTGGATTTTTGCATACCTCAAACGAGACTCAAGGTGGGCTTTTTTGAGTAATGGCTTCCTTCTTGCCCCCTACCATACAGGCCACACTTGTGGAGTGCTTGGAATATTGTTGTCACATGCACACAGTGACCTGTCTTTATCATTAAATGCATGTAGCTTTTTCAAAGTTGCCATTAGCCTCTTGGTCTCTCTGAGCAGACTCCTCCTTGGTCATCCAGTTTGGAGGGACGGCCTGAACTAGGCAGGGTCTTGGTGGTACCATACGCCTTCCACTTCTTAATGATTGTCTTGACTGCTCCAAAGGATAATGAAGCCTTTGAAATATTTTTATACCCATCCCCTGATCTGTGCCTTAACACACACTTATTCCGAAGGTCTTTTGAAGGCTCCTTGGTGCTCATGGTTGAGTCTTTGCTGTGAAATGCACTACCGAAGAACCTGCAGAACAGCTGATTTTATTCTGAAATAATAGAATCACTATAATTTAACACAGGTGGAGGCCAATTAACATGGTGTGTGATTTTGAAGGTGATTGGTTACACCTGAGCTATTTACGATTGTTATTATAAGGGTGTGGACCCTTATCCAACTAAGATATTCTAGTTTTGTATTTTTATTTAATTTTATGAAACCAGTGTGTGCCCGTACGTGCGTGCCGTACGTGCGTCGCTGTAAAAAAAAAAAAACTTTCAAACCGTGTTCCAGAAACAACAACCACACAGGCCATTCCTTCGCACTCGCGTGGCCGTACGTGCTGGCCGTACGTGCAAAAAAAAAAAAAAAACTTTCAAACAAACACACAGGCCGTTCCTTCCTCTCGTAAATACGACACTGGATGGGGCATTGTGTTTATCTATAATGCGCATAAGAAATCGAGAAATTATTAGAATACAGTAAGTCATCACTATCCGGACGTCCGTACGTTGTAACCGTAATGGGGAACGCGGCTGAGGATCTCTTCCCATCGGTCACGCCTACGCAGCAACGTGTCCTGTCATTGGTAACTAAATGGCGCCCTTTCCCCATCGGCCACGCCTACGCAGCAACGTGTCCTGTCATTGGTAACTAAATGGCGCCCTTTCCCCATCGGCCACGCCTACGCAGCAACGTATCCTGTCATTGGTAACTAAATGGTGCCCTTTCCCCATCGGCCACGCCTACGCAGCAACGTGTCCTGTCATTGGTTGGTAAATAAATGGCCATAACTTGGGAACACTTGTCCGATTAATATCAAACCTTGAAAAGGCACATACTCAGGTCCCAGCAATATACCTGGCAAGTTTCAATTAGATCGGACCAGTGGTTGTCGAGAAACGGTGGTCACAGACCACACACACACACACACACACACACACACACACACACACACACAGGTGGAAAAGTCTGATTTAATGCAGTTTAATTACAGGCTATAAGGCAACAAAAGGTGAAAATTTTGAAAGGGGGTGTACACTTTCTCTAGGCATTGTATATATAAATGTATACACATACATACATACATAAATACAATTACATACATACACTTGCTCCATTATATGTAGATGTATACACTATATTGCCAAGTTATCTAAATGCATCCACTATGTTATGACCATTGTCAAATTACATACACCACATTATGACCATCATAAAATTACATGCACTATATTTATACAAAGTTATGTAATATTGCATACACTATTTTACCATGTTATCAAATTACATACACTATGTTACCAAGTTTTCAAATTACATACACTGTTACCATGTTATCAAATTACATACACTGTTACCATGTTATCAAATTACATACACTATGTTACCATATTATCAAATTACATACACTATGTTACCAAGTTTTCAAATTACATACATTGTTACCATGTTATCAAATTACATACACTATGTTACAATGTTATCAAATTACATACACAATGTTACCATGTTATCAAATTACATACATTATGTTACCATGTTATCAAATTACATACTATGTTATCATGTTATCAAATTACATACACTATGTTACCATCTTCTCAAATTACATACACTATGCTACCATGTTATCAAATTACATACACTATGTTACCATCTTCTCAAATTACATACACTATGTTACCATCTTCTCAAATTACATACACTATGTTACCATCTTCTCAAATTACATACACTATGTTACCATCTTCTCAAATTACATACACTATGTTACCATCTTCTCAAATTACATACACAATGTTACCATGTTATCAAATTACATACTATGTTACCATGTTATCAAATTACATACTATGTTACCATATCAAATTACATACACTATGTTACCATCTTAAATTACATACACTGTTACCATCTTCTCAAATTACATACACTGTTACCATCTTCTCAAATTATGCTATGCTACCAGGTTATCAAATTGCATACACTGTTACCATGTTATCAAATTACACTGTTACCATGTTATCAAATTACACTATGTTACCATGTTATCAAATTACACTATGTTACCATGTTATCAAATTACACTATGTTACCATGTTATCAAATTACACTATGTTACCATGTTATCAAATTACACTATATGACCAAGTTTTCCAATTGCATCCTAGAAATATGCACACTTGCCTTTAAGCTGTCTAGCCTGTGTTTGAATCCCGAACCAGCTATAAAATGTCATCCCAGTGTTTCACAGGCAAGGCGATTCATCAATATATGTACAATCCCTCGGATGGATGTTAAATGGGTGTCCCGTCTGCCGGCATTCGTTGGTGGATATTAAAGACCCCATGCTGTCCTCCGTGAAGATGAGGCGAGCTCTTGCCAACATCAGTGCCAAATTACAAATCCCTGCTTTAACTAGCAAGAGGGCATTGCATCAATGGCACAGCCACATCATCAGCCAATGATGCTACCCCACAGCCCTGTGCTGCATACAAATGAAGAAGAAGAATCTAATTTCAATGCACTATTTTACCAAGTTATCAAATTAGACTATATTACCAAGTTATCAAATTGCATACATTATAGTACCAAGTTATTTAATTTCATACACTACGCTACCAAGTTGTTGAGTTTGTGGGAAAAGGAGGAGAAGCCATTAGCTTAAGTGCATGAATAATGTAGAGTGCTGTTTATTCGTCTTGTATGAGAATGCTAGGTCAGCTGTTGGTCAAGAATAGCACCTCTTTCATGTTTTTTTTTTGTTTTGTTTTGTTTTCTTATTGAGTTTCATTGCCCCTTTTGTTTGATTTCTTCCCTGGCTCTACGATGAAACGATGAACCAGAGAAACACCAAACTGGACCGGATGTAGTTCTCCATGGGGTGAGGGGAGATGACTGCCCTCCTGGTTAAAAATGCTCCTTCAATCCTGTCTTTTTAAGAGAGGGACAGTGTGAAGCCTGCTCGTGGCAAGAATTGTCGTTATAGCAGATTCCCTGTGGAAACTGGAATGTTTTTGAAAAACACTCCAGTTTGATTCTGCCTTTCATCCCAAGGGTAGAGGAGGAGGAGGAAGTGGAGGGAAGGAAAAGTGACATGCCGGAGGGAGCAAAGGTTTTGTTTTTTTGGCTCAGACGAAGGAGGAGATTGGGACCATACTCTGTGCAGAGCGTTGGTGCTGCTTAAGCAGTCTCCTTGGCTATTGCGTGCAATCCTGGACAGGTCGCCACTCCGACACAGGTATACCAGCATGCTGTCACTCATTTTGCCGACCTCGGAAGGATGACAGGCAGAGTCAACCCCACCTGGTATTAATTCAACAGCTGAGCGGGATTTGAACTCAGGACCAAAGCCCGCCACCCTAACCATTAAGCCAACAGCTCAGACTAAGGCCTCACCATTTTATCTTCCAGGCAAAGCTGTTTGGGGGGTTGGAGGGAAGAGATAACGTCATCATCAGACTAGAGTAACCGGGAGAGGCTATGGATGGAACCGTGTTGACGCTTGGGAAGCCAGATGAGTGGTGCCGATGTTCGTAGAAATATCTGACGTCGGAACTGGGCCGAGTGTGAACTTTCCGCCTTCAAGGGCAGATGAGCTCGTAAAATGGACAGGCCTGAGATTGTAGTTATAGGGGATTCCCCATGTTATAGTGTATGGAATTTGATTTTTCTTTAATTCCCCCCCATTTATTTTAACTGCATGCACAGTTATTTTGTTCTTTGAATTGCTTCCTCACCCCTTCCCCGGATTAGATAGCTGTTTAAATGTGTTTATGACCCATTCTGTGTTAAGTGTGTAATATTTCATTACTTGTACTCAGTTTCCATCGCTGTATCCATTGCATTGTATAAACTTCCTGCCTTGAATTATTAAGTAAATTATGAAATCCTTTCTTTCCTCGTGTTGATTTTATGTCATGGACAAGACCTGCATATCAGCCATTACGAATAGTACACGAGCCGGGTTTGCGTCCACATTTTAAATTCATAGCCATCACGTCGCCAGCTGCTGGGGGCTATTGTCTTTGTGGTTGTGCAGGATTACCTCATACCGCTCGGCTAAGCTTACAGGGCTCGCCCCCAACAGACTGGATAGGACCCAGGATCTCGATCCTTTTCCGTTGCAATTGGTGCCTGGAGCAGGATCGGACCGAGGGTCAAATCCTTCATTAAATATTCAACCGAGGGGAAAGGGGAAAGTGGGTGAAAAGCCCCTCAAACCAAATTCAAATCCCAAATTGAGTGGCATTTGACGATAAGTTTGATTGGTCGGGGTAAACGGCTTTTATAATAAAAAGCACTGGAAGATGAATGTGGTCATAGATAAAAAGAGGAGCAGGAAATGGGGAACGAGGAATGGTTTTGTTGTGTTTCATTGATGGTACTTATAATCGGGAGTATGATGAGCAGATAGCAAAGTACGGGTGGTATGACGATCAATGGTACGAGACGTGATGCATCCCCGTGTGGCAGGACACCAGGCACATGATTAAGCAGCTTACCAAGACGACCAGCAAGTCGTGTTGTAGGTAATTGCAAGGTTGAGCCATGGTGTGAAATTGCGCTCACAGTTGCAGGAATTTAATGGAGAACAAAAATGGGAATTGGTGGACAAATTGTATCATAATCAAAGGGAGCGAGTAAAATAAAGTGACTTGGCACTGCAGCAGGTAAAGCTGATTGAGGAAAATCACTGCATAACAAGAATGATAATTTGAGCAGAGGTTGAAAGAAAGAGAGGCTTGAGAAAGGGAGGCTGGAGAGAAGAAAGCGAGAGGTCAGGTTCAAATCTACTTTCCATTTCACTTCTTAAGTTGACTAAGCTTCAGCAGCAGATGCGGTCTCCCTTGAGGCCTCTGGTATCTTGATTCAATCATGAACATCAGGTTGAGACCTTTATTCTTTATTATGTAAGGGCGATTTAAAATAAACAAATATGATGTTGTTGCTGTGATTATTTTTTCTCCACATTATTGAAATGTATGTCAAAGATATCTTGCTACAGTAAAGTTACATTTCAAGTAAATTATTGTAGCCCTGTAAGTGAGACTTTATCAACAGTTTATCAACACTCAAACCAAAACTTGGATTGAAAAACAAACTCTTTACGACTTGTAAAATATAAGTTACACCTAATTAAGACGTAATGGAACTTTCATTTGAAAATTTCAAGTGACACGTTTTTATCCCCCGCCACGTGGCGGAAGGGGGATATTGAACTTATTTTGCTCGTTCTTTTTCCTCTTTACTAATTCCCCTATCACATAATACAGTACTGTATTGGAAAACAATTTTTTGTGATCTGTTATTTCTTTTTATTATTTGTGTTTCTGATCACTGTTCACCCTTTTTAATGGGCAGAAAAAAAGCATAGCAGTGTGGAGTTGTGAATCTGGCCACAGCCATCATCTCGCCATACCGCTTCATGGAGGTTTCTGCATATCCACGGTATTCCCAGAATTGCAATACAGTAAACCCTTAAATATCGCAGGTTTAGCCGTCACGGTTTTGACCATTCCCGGGCAACTTCTCTGTGTACCTATTTAGTTATTGCAGGGCTTAATTTCGACCATTATTTGGTTTTGAGCAGAGTTGCATCCATGTGGGTGTTATCTCGCACCAGAAGCCTTTCCTAGTTTATCGCACACTGTTAATAATAAATGATTGTACTGTTCAGTATAATCCGTAAAAGTGAAACAAAATATCCGTGTAAGTGATGCCGCCCCAAAGTGTTTCTCGTGTATCGTTAAAAATGGCGCCCAAGATGGATAAAAGCGAATCCAGTACAAAAGACAGAGGAAAGTGATCTTGTGCAAAAAATATATATATATCGCCTTCCTTTGAGGGTTTGCTGGCTTGCGGAGCTGCAGAACAGCATATAAATGAAATACATTGATCGACAGATTGCAAAGGGAAACGATTTAAGAGAGTAATAGGGGAGGAATGGTGGGGGCTTTCGACGCATTACAGAAGGGAGCTGCCACGTTTTATCTGCTATAACACAGCAGACTTCATTGTAAAGCAGATTTATATTTATTTTTCATATTTATTTCAATTGTGATTTGTTCATTTGTAGCTGCCACCCGCCTTCCTCTACATTTTCTCGATGGCCAGGGAACCTAACCCATCTTTCCCATAGGTCCTTGGTTTTAACTTTTGCGGTTTTGGATATCGCGGCGCTTTTCAGGAACGTAACTACCGCAATATTTAAGGTTTACTGTCCTGTATTTTCTTCGCCTTCTATCACTGTTGTTGAATAAACTGCTTTTTAATGCGGCACACACTGTACAGAGTGTTTAGTTGGTTGTTGGTTGCACCAGAAAGAAGCAACATCATCACGAGAACCTTCCAAGGAAAAACAGCCAGTTGGCTTAGTGCCCATGTCGTCGATGGAACAATCAGGTGGAAAGGTTTTGGTCCCTCACCACTTATTATTTTCATTCAGAGCAAAGCTACCACTTTGAAGCTTTGCTGTCAGTCGCTTATGTGGCTTGTTTTCATTTGTGTTTGCTAGGGGGGGAAGTGCAGAAAGATGGAGAAAATGAGCAAAGGTGAGAAGCGAAAGATGAGAGATGCAGTGAATGTTGTTTAATAATCATTTAGTGGTGTGTGTTGCTATGGGCAACAGGTTCGAAGGGTATTCTTTGCTCTGAGGTTTTTGTCGAGACGGGATATTATTGTATTTCTGTTGCATCCACTGAATACTTCTTCACTTACATTTAGCTTTAAAAAGGAAATGTGGCACCTATATTTGATTATTTGTTCATGTAAAAAACTTCAGTCTCGTACCTTTAACGACCCAATCAATCCCACCTTCTTGTGTGGTTGACCTTGGGGGAAGTTGGATCAAGACTTCACTAAACGGCTTGCCTACCTTGTGCTCAACTGGAATTGATTTGTATGCCTGGTGTTGGCTTAATGGTCGGGTGGTGGGCTTGGGATCCTAGGATCCTGAGTTCAAATTCCACTCGGCTTTTGAATTAATACCAGGTGGGTTGACTCTGCCTGTCGTTCTTCGAGGTCGGCAAAATGAGTACCAGCTTGCTGGTATCCTGTGTCGGAGTGGCGACCATCCAGGATTGTACCTAATAGCCAAGGAGACTGCTTAGGCAGCACCAACACTCTGCCAGAGTATGGTCTCAATGGATGGATGGATGGAATTGATTTGGGCAGGAATTTCCAATTTTTTCATACCGGCGATAACTCACCTAAATCATTGTGAAATACCTTGATATGAATATTTTGCATCGACCAAGTAATGTTAGTAGACGGGACACCCAGCTGAATGTCCATTACTCTGCGATCCCTCTGAAACTCCAATCTGACATTTTATCGTCGGGTTGATAATCGAACCCAGGCTAGACAGCTCAAATTCCTTTCAAACCATTTCTGCTTATGGAACTCAAAAGGTATATGTATGTATAATACGAGCGGGATGTGTTTACACATTGTGTAAGCATACGAACCGTGCTTCCCCATTGTCTCGGGTTGCTCACCTGCATTTGATTTTTCATTTATCTATATTTTCATTTGTGGATGCTTTCTGACGGTTCTGTGTTTTGTTTTGTTTTTCTTGGTGTATCAGTTTTGATGTCCATCGGCACACAAAATTACCATCCTTCCCCATTGTCTCGGGTCACTCACCTTCATTTTTTTCATTTTTTTTTCATTTATTTATATTTTCATTCATGGATGTTGTCTGACAATTCTGTGAATTTTTCCGGTGTACCGGCTTCGATGTCCATTGACACGCAAAATTTCAGCTCTCTTCATCACCCGGAAGGTCCCGATCTTTAATATCAGTCAGTGAGTAAGTGAGTGAGTCAGTCTGGTTAGAAAGCTTTATATATTAGATGAAATAATTTGCATTTATAATTCATTGTAACAGTACAAGCTGTAATCTGCATTTATCTCACCCTTGAACGACTTGGTACAATAACTCCTGAACTCGCATGTGTCCCAGTGATACTCCTTATAGGTTGCCAATTCCTTGTTAATAATTCTAGTACTTTCATTTGTAAGACTGAGGTGTTTGCTTTCTCAATCACTGACTGTAATTTATTGAAACTTTTACCTAACTCTCGTTCTCCAATTACCACTTTCCATTCTCCAATTACCACTTTCCATTCATTGATGCAGAATGAAGCAGGGTATATCCGTGACTGCGTCACGAAAGAGAAACTGTGGTTGCTCACGACAGCAGAGGTGAGACGTCACGTATCTGCCAAGCAGTTTTAATCTTTTAGTGTGTTTCAACCCATTTAATTTTCCCCTTTTTTTAACCCCTTGTCCAAATGAAAACTGTGTGAGGATGTCTGCTTTGTTTCGGAACAATTTAATTTTTATTAACCTCCAAGAACCGAGCGTAACTTAAAATAAACACAAATATACAAGAAATGAATATAAAACGGTTCCTAAAGCAAAACTAAATAAACGTATCCCGAAGGCCCACAGGCAAATCATGAATGAATAGTCGAATGCAAAATCCTCAACTCCTAAATGATTCACTTATGTCATGAAAATATTCTCTTAATTGGTGAAAACTAATGCTTGAACTATGTGAAGCTCTGCTGCATCACTCAGCTTTAGATGGGTGTGGACAGATATAGAAGCCAAGTCCCACCATGGAAACAGAGATTAGAGACACAATGAGAGCAACTGAGGAAGGAAGTAGGTCAGATACAACAGTTCAGGAACGGAAATTGAAGACTAAAACTTAAAAAAAGAATCCAAAGAATATAAAGAAAAATACAAAATCGAAGACACAGACCTCGAGTGCTTGGGTGCTGAAAACAAACTCTAAAGAGAAAAAGAGAAATGAAAGCAACGAAGATAATTAAATAAATAAAACTATGAGGAAGCAAACAACAGGATAAAACAAAACCACATGTTTGAGAGTAACCCAAAGAGATTCCACCACTAATTAGGGAAACAAAAGCAGAATGTGTCAACTCTACCTAAAAAAGAAAAGCTAGAAAAATTCTGGAAAGAAATTTCTGAAGATCAAAAGGAACATAACGAGGAAGCGGAATGGATCCCAGAATTGGAAAAGAAGAAGCACCATCTCGAGGAAATGCCCCCAGTGATTATTGATGAAGAAAAAAGTGGCAAACAACTTTTAAAAATGCCAAACGTTAAAAGCCCAGGCCCAGATGGAATTCCAAATTTCTGGTTAAAACAACTTGATGATCTCCACAATC
>CM068952.1:118594487-118605986 GCA_035128595.1 Eptatretus atami | reverse complement strand
ACTCCAGTAACAACTGGAAATAAGTCAGAGATGGTACCACATCAGGTACCACATGATGTCTATCAACATCAGAACATTACTCCATCGAAGCAAGGTCTTTGCTCGGATAATTCTTGATAGGGTTCGTTACCATCGGCTTGAGCACCAGCGCCCAGAGCAGTCAGGCTTTACACCATAGAGGTCAACGATTGACCGTATCCTTGCTCTTTGGGCCCTCACTGAACACAGATGAAAGCTTAGGCAGGGGCTGCTTGCAGCCTATGTTGATCTCTGTGAACCATTTGATTCAGTGAATCAGGATGCCTTCTGGAAAATTCTTGGTCTTCGTGGGGTGCCACCAAAACTGATCAATTTGATGTCTCAACTATACTCTGGTACTGAGAGTGCTGTGAGATGTGGTGGTACCATCCGACTTATTTCCAGTTGTTACTGGAGTTCGTCAAGGGTGTGTACTGGCCCCCCACACTTATCAGTGCTTGTATGGACTGGATTCTAGGGAAGATGTCAGAGAGATCAAGCTGCGATGCATCATTTGGGAATATCAAGATCTCTGACCTTGATTTCGTAGATGATGCAGTCATCTTTGCGGAGACTCTGGATATCCCTTTTAGGGGCCCCCGATGTGCTAAATGAGGAGTCAGAGCCACTGGGATTATGGGTTTCCTGCGTCAAAACTTAGGTCTCGGCTTTCAATGACATCTTGGATGCTGCTATCTTGTGTGTGCTATTTGTGGTAAGGATATTGAGGTTACGGAGAGATTCACTTACCTTGGCAGTGATATTCAGGTCTCTGCTGGCTGTGAGCCAGACGTCAATAGACGTCTGGGTTGGGCCTGGGGAGTCATGGATTCACTGGGTCATAGGGTGTGATGCTGCCAGTACTTGTACTGGAGCACGATAGTCCGAGTCTTCAGGCCGTTGGTGCTTCCAGTCTTGCTCTACAGATGTGAGACTTGGACTCCGACCAGGGATCTGAGATGAAGACTTAATTCCTTTGGTAACAGGTCTCTTCGGAGAATCCTTGGTGATCGCTGGTCGGACTTTGTGTCAAACGCATGGTTGCTGAGACAGACTCAAATGAGATTTGTTACCTGCATAGTCCATGAGTGTCAGCTGCGGCTGTACGGACATGTTGCTCATTTTCCTGACGCTGATCCTGCTCACCAGATTCTCTCAGCGCGGGAGTCTCGTGAGTGGAGGAGGCCAATGGGCCGACCATGTGCCTCGTCGTTGCAGCAGGTTGATCGGCATCTCAAGGAGATGGGGATGGACCAGGCATCTGCCTGGGGGATGGCCAGCCGGAGGCCCCTGGAGTACCGGCGGAAAGTGGACGCAGCGACGCGCTGCTCCGGCACATGCTCCCATACCTGAACTGAACTGCATTCTGGGGCTTTGCCTTGCTTGGTGCGCGATGATTCTGCTACTGCAATTAACCCCATCGTTCTCTTTGAACATTGCCTGTCTATGAACATCAGAACTTTATACTTATAAAAGTGATGTCCCACACCACAGATATCAATTTCAATAGTAATCCAAAGGTCGGATATATGCTGATAATGAGGTGTCATTAATTTCAACAGCACATTTGCAGATATGGAATGTAATTAATAATTCTGACTTTATTCTCATTCATCATTCTGACTGATAAAAAAAAACAATTGAGAAAGTTTGAGCAACTTCACAATAAGCATTACGGTGATGTTGAAATCTGAGTGAGAATAACAGGAAATTTTCAAAATGTTTCATTTCACTTTTTTAAAGTGGAGTTTAAAACCAAAGCAAACAACAGAGCTTCACACCAAAGCGGAAGTGATTTTCTTTCTATCGCCATATTTTAGTCGTAAAGTTGGGTGATGAAGATGGGTCGCAGGATGGCCAAGAAGTATGCACACTCACCTCAAAGCTGTCTAGCCTGGGTTCGAATGCGGGCCCAACTATAAACTGTCATCTTGGTGATTCACAAACAGGCAAGTAAGTTATCAAGGTGTGTGCTAAATCCATTTTCAATGCTGAGCATCAAACAAGGAAGCAGCACGTAACATATTAAAAGTCTTTGGTATGACTCAGCCGGGATTCACACTGACCTCCCAGACTCGGAGCAGACGCTCTGACCATTACTCCATCGAAGCCTTGGAACATTAATTTACAGATTTTTTTTTTTGAAGGAACATTTTCACTGAGCAAGGCCTGCACCAAGGGTTGGCCCATCCAGCTGGGACAGTGCAATCAATGGCTGCTGAAATCAGTCCAAAGGAAGAAGACAATGTTAAAAGTGATCTGTATCCCAAAGAATGGTACCTGGGAAGATGCTACCTCTTATCAAGTTACAGAAGCATATTGCAGAGCAATGTGTGAAGCCAGAAGCATTCCAATGCCAAGGATGGCTGTCACAAAGCACTGGCTTGAATGAAAACAGTAATTACATCACTAAGGTAAGTACCTGAAATGGTAGAGAAAGTAGCTAGGGAGGGATATCAGTGAAACAGAGCAAAGAATGTTCCTGCACACAGTGAAATGGGGCTGGCAGGATGGCCTAGAGATACACATACCCATCTCTAAGCTGTCTCGCAATTGTTCGAATGTTCATGTTACATTTGTCAGACAAGTCAATTCCAATTTTATAGACCAATTGTTTTATCGAATCAATTTCATGGACCAACTTTTATTCTCAATTTTACAGACCAATTCTCAGTTTTCCTGGTATTAGCTGCAATACAATCGGACGGAGAATCAGGGGGCTGTAGCTCTTCGAAGCTCATGCCTAAGAGGCGGAGGCTCTGCAACTGTCTCGTCAGAAGAGCCTTATAAAATTTAAATAGTTCCTAGCTGCTCCCAGAACTGTTTTGTGGACCACAGACAGGTTACACACGACAGTGATGGGATCTGATCTCGATTTAATGTCTTGTAGGGCTTGACCAGTTCACTCCGGGGAAGAGCTTCTGCTCCTTCCTATCCAACTGTATGACCATGCATTCCAGACATTTGGGGTTAGGATGTGTGTGTTTGATTGACCATGTACTTAAGCCCTTGGGTTGAGGTGTATGCTCATGGGACAGTCTTGTTACCCTGGCTGAAGGAGGGGGTATTGCATTTGGGTCCGTTCGTTTGTTTGTCTGTTTGTTACTCGGCAAAAAAAAAGAAGTTTTTGGACAAGTATGTTGATCGCCTCCTTTTGTGTTTGTGTGTTTGTGTATTTGTGTGTGTGTGTTTGTGCTTGTGTGTTTGTTACTTGGCGAAAAAACATTTTTTTTTGACAAGTGTATGTTGATCGCGTCCATGTGTTTGTTTGTGTGTTTGTTTGTCCGCTCACCTCCATCCCAAACTGCTCAACTGATCGTTCTGAAATTTTCAGAGATTAATGTCACTGACCCTGTGACGGTCCCGCATTGAAGTTTTGTAAAATTTGGTCGACCTAAAAAGGTCGACATAGGCCAATAGGCCAATTTGAACCAAATTTTCGAAAATCCTCAATTTTTCATCCGATTGACTTGAAATTTGAACAGGATTTGCATATCCGGTCAGTAATTTCAACCATCTATTACTTTTGAGGTTATCATAGGTCAAAAGGTCAACATAGGCCATAAGGTCAACCTAAAATAGGCCAACTTTTGAAATTGTTTCTAAAAAATTTAATTTTCATCCGATTGACTTGACATTTGAAGACCATTTGTAAATCAGGTCGCTGAATTCAACCACCTGTTAATTTTGAGGTCAACATAGACCAAAAGGTCAACATAGGCCTAATTTCTAAAATCCTCAATTTTCATCTGATTGACTTGAAATTTGAAGAGCATTTGCATATCAGGTCACCAAATTCAACCACCTATTAATTTTGAGGTCAACATAGGCCAAATGTCTAAAATCCTCAATTATAATCCAATTAACTTGAAATTTGAAGAGCATTTGCATATCAGGTCTCTGAATTCAACTAGCAATTAATTTCAGGTCAAAACGTCAACACAGGCCTAATTTCTAAAATCGATAGGGCCAAAAACAAAATATATCACTATATCTCAGAAAGTTGTGGACGAGTTATGACAAAACAAGGTGGATGAGTTGGAGAGGTAACAATAACAAGCGGATTGGATTTTGGTTCGGATCTAGCCCATCAGTGGGATACAAAACGTAAACTGTTCCACCTAGCAGAGGTATGTGCTTTATTGAGTGCCATTCTACTTTGTGCTGTTTTGCCAAGTTGTCACTCTTATGAGTGATTTTTCATTTGTTTGTTTGTCTGCACAGAACTTACATGTTTTTCTCCGCAAACGCTTGTCGGATTGAGACGAAATTTTCACCTTCGGTGCGACTACTCGTGTATAATGTTTTTTTAAGGATGATTTTGACATCATAGGTCATGTAGTGTAGCAGCCATGTTGGAAAAACAGAAAAACTTTGGACCTCTGTATCTCTGAAACCGCACCAAGGAAAAAATTGAAACTTGGCACATGGCAAGTATTCCTCATGGGGAATAAGTGTGATTTTTGTGACGTCATAGGTGCCTTCGTTATGACGTCGTAATTGCACATGTAGAATGCTTCATCTGATCAGTATAAAAATTTTTGAGGGTCACCTATGGATAAAATGGTCCACAGGAAAAAAAATTGATGACATCGTCGGTCACGTGATTCGGTAGTCATATTGTTGAAAAAAAGAAAACCTTCAAACATCATGTTCTCTGAAGTGGCTGAACAGATCAAGGTGAAACTTTACATGTATGACCACCTATTCATGAGGAACAAAAGGTTCACACATATGATTTCATCAGTCACATGGTTTGACAGCCATATTGGATGGAACCTAAAACATATAAAAAAACCTTCTCCAGAACGGCTGGACAAATCAAAGGGAAACTATACACAAATGTTCCCCAAGCCTTGAGTGTACAAGTTTGTTAAGGAATAATTGAAAGGTCACATGGTTTGGCAGCCATATTGGATTGAATAAAAATATTTTATGTTTTCTCTGGAACCACCTAATCAATCGACATGAAACTTCACATTTATGATCGACTTGTGATGTGGCATATATGTTTTAAATTTCAACTTGATCGGACGCATGGTCTGGCAGCCAGAGTTATTAAATTTTTTGATATGGGCTCTTTTAGTGTTTTTTAATTATTATTAATTTTTTTTTGAATAAGGCTCACTTGGCTGTGCCTGGATGGGTTTGAGGAAAAAGGAGTAGCAACTGAAATGTGAATCCTATCCAGGTTCCTCCTGATGACTTCATCTTTACTTTTTGCTTGCTTGGGTTTGTTCTGATGACTCCAATACAGGACTGTTCCTATTTGGTCTTCCATTTGATTTGATTTGAATTTATTTTAATCCCATGCTGAATTAAATTGAATAATAAATAATAATTTAAAAAACATCATGGGTCAGGGTCGTGTGTCCGATCAAAGCGGGGCGTCTTGGTACCCGGTCATCACTGCTAGCAGTTATAAAGTGGCAGTTCTAATTATATCTCTTATTAATTACGTAACACACCAATACACAAACACCACACAAAATATACCACACAAAAGCAATCCCGGCGAAGGTCTGCAATCTCTGATTGCTCCTTTTCTTGTTGGACTGTGTACTTTGGCCGTGGGGTCAAGATGAGCTTCCCAATCTGTTTAAATGTTTTGATTTTTTAAAACCTTTTTTGTATTAAAAAAAAAAGGCCTCTCTCATAAGTGAGGGCCAACAAGCCGAAACATGTGTCCGTGGATGTTCCCTGTCCTGAGTGGACTGGTCTATAAAATTGAGACAAATTCTCTTCCCGGTATTGGCTACAGTACAATCCTACTGGGAAGTCGGGGGCTGTAGCTCTGCTAAGCTCATGCCTAGTAGGTGGAGCCGATGCAACTGCTTATCCAAAAGAGCTTTTTAAAATTATTTATTTTTATTTATTTTTCACATGAAAAGTTTTTAATTGTTCAAATTCCAAGTGTAGCAAATAAATAAATCACCTGCACAAGTACCTACCGCCACACATGATGTTGACACCTGTTTTGCAAAGCATTACTTAAGAATACTGAAGCTATATTTTGGTGGAAAGGTTGTTGTGATCACTGTGCCGGCACATCTGCTCGGAATTGTTGTTTATTGGAGGCGTGTATTGCTACATCAAGCTTTTCTTGTTTAAACAATGCTCAGTCTATGGGAAGTGAGAGAAGACATATCGGAAGACTTTGTAAGGCGGAGTGGGAGGTGAGAGTAGACACCTAGGAAGATTCAGCGTACGTTTCCCATCAGATATAATGCTCTTGCATGTCTGTACAGCACTTCTAGGTAAGTCTGAAAATTATTTTAATTTGTTATATCATTGAACTGGATGTGCTATAGAAGCGAATGTTCGATCAACCTTACGACCTCAGCTAAACATATAAAGTTTATATTTCATTATAAAACTTTGCATATGCCAAACAAACTCCATTGTAATTCAATTCATTCATGGGTACTCGGATAACAGAAACAGCACAAGGTTTCAAGCGAACTTTCTATGTACAGTATAATCGGCGATGTGCTTTGATGAGGTTTTTATTATATATATATATTTTTTTACCAGTGTTTGAAATTGTCTGCCACACGTGTCATCATGTTTGAAAATAAGCTTTAAATTCAAATTATTTTTGAGTACCTAACATAGAAACAACCTTTTTCCTTTTCGTTCACAAAATGATAGTTTGTGATGTTTATGCCATGAAGAATATTTTGTAGTCATGTGAATTCATATATTGAAAAATGTGGAAACGTCCAACGTTTCAACCAGAGTGGCTTTCGTCAGGGAGAACTCATCATCAGAGTAGTTCTTTTCTGGAACAATTACTCTTCCTTTTGTATTATTATAAATGCCCACTATGTAAAGGAGAGTCTGGCTTTATAAGTGTGCCAACTCAAACAGAATTGTTATTGTGGCTGTGAAATCCATGAACATGACATGAACATGCAAGTATGCCTGACTTATGAAAGTGTGGAGCGAAGCTCATAGCACAGGTGCAGAATCACTCGAGGTGCACTGGAGAACCATATGGGGACAGCCGGGGAGGAAAGGCAAAAACTGGGATTCTGGAGTGATGCATCAAAATTGAGGATACTTGGGTTAGAGGTGAAATACTGCTATATATATATATTATATGTGTGTAGCACGAGAGAGTCAAATAAGTCAGGGCCAACGTCGCTGGACCACCTGGGTGTAAGAGGACTGTCTGATCGTGCAGTCTTCAACATACACTGCGAGGGATTCACCAAAGCAGTGCAGTGGGTGCTAGCCAGTACGCCCTGTGGTACGGATAAGTGCCGAAGCCAGAGCACCATCAAGGTGCAAGCTAGAATGAGCAGGCTGAGCAGACAGAAGGCAGCGCCGAGGTGTTTGCGTCTGTACAGGATGGAACCAATCGTGAGTGGCCGAGGAACTGAGTACAAGAACATTGAAGGCTGCATGCTGGGTGTGGGCCTGTGTATTAAAGGACTGGGCACAAAGATTTGTGGTCAACTGATGATCAGTTTTGCAAAGAACTGCTGGGATACAAATTTGAAAGGTACTCAGTGTGTGCAACCTGAAGCCAATGGCACAGGCCAGAAAAGCCAGAATTGGTGCTGTGCATCTTCTTGAAAGAGAGTACAACCCATGCTTTTTCCGTAAGATCCACCATGCTTGGAAGAGTGACGTGACTACACAGTTAGCTTAGGTGGACACCTCAAAGTGTGAGCCCAAGCTTGAGAGAACTAAGAGAGCCGCGTAGCCACGAGAGGGAGAGATGTGTGCACCTGCAAATGCCTGCAAGTGTCAATATATGTCAGTTTGGGAAGCACAAGTGGTATATGCTAGATCCGTGGTGATGGGAATTTTAAAAGGAAGCACAACCCACAACTTTCAGAAACACCAACCTTGCTTCTCAGCGTGACCTAGCCATGCAGCCGGCATATAGGCTTATGCCCATGAGGCACAAGCCAGTAAGAAGCACTTGAGCACACAGCTGGGTGCATGTCCATGCATGCCCATGTGTGCTTGTTTGGGAAGAGCAAGTGGTGTATACTGTGGGAATGGTCATTTTTGAAAGAGGGCACAATCTGAGCTTTCTACGAAAATCAGCCATGCATGCACTTACGCGTACTTTTCTGGACTCAAATCAGTGTCATTGTCACATGATTCCACTGATTTAAAAAGTTAGTCATTCAAGGCCCTGTCACACCTTGACGTTTTAGTCAGCGTATGGCAAGGTATCAAAATGTATGCAAAACGCTGGCGTACGCTGAACTATTGATGTTTTTTTGCCAGTTTTGGACGTATTCATAACGAGTTGGACGTATGCATCGAGTTGAGACGTATGGCATAATGTATTAGTAACGTACACAGAACGTTTCGATAACATATAGATAACTTATATCAACGAATGCTGAGGTTTGTGCGGCTTCACAACCTATGCCCAACGATAGTCTAACTTATGCATAGCGCGGCAGCGTATCCGCGACGATCACGTGGCGTAGCCTATTAAAAGGCTGCGGCTCGATGATTCAAATCATAACCGCACTAGACATCGAAGTGTCAAGCCGCTGTCACACCTTGACGTTTCAGCCAGCGTATGCCGATGTATAAAAATTTGCCGAATACGCTGCACACGCGAATACGTTATGGGTAAGTTTTTATACGTTAAGAGCACTGGCGCTGGCATACGTGCGTAGTACGCACGTACGTCGACAAATTTTCAGCATGTTGAAAATTTTTCGACGTATGCCAGCGTATGACACACGTTCCGCATACGCTGCCATAAGTTGTAGGCACGTTATGCGATCGTTGACAAACGTCGACACACGTTACTTGTAAGTTACTTCATAAGTCGAAACACTGCGAGGTAATGTTAGCGTCAGTGTTCCAGACTCCCTGGTTTTTTTTTCTTCGGTAGACGGTATGTTGACACTTCGATTTCTAGTGCGTTATGATTTAAATCGTTGAGCGGCAGCCTATTAATTATATTATATATATAACCGCACTAGAAATCGAAGTGTCAACATCACCGTCATACCGAAGAAAAAACCCATGGAGTCTGGACCTGACGCTAAACATTACCTCGAGTGTTTCGACTTATGAGTAACTTACAAGTAACGTGTGTCCGACGTGTGTCAACGATCGGCGTAACGTGCCTACAACACGTTACTCATAGGTTTGAAATAAGTTTTTGGTATGCTAAACATTACTCGACGTGTTTCGACTTATGAGTAACTTACAAGTAACGTGTGTCGACGTGTGTCAAGATCACGTACGTGCCTACAACTTATAGCCAGTGTATGCGGAACGTGTGAGTCATACGTGGTCTTAGTCGAAAAATTTCAAGCATGTTAAAATGTCGACGAGCTCGGCGTACTACGACGTATGCCAGCGTCTAGCGACGTATGCCAGCCGTACTACGACGTATGCCAGCGTGCTCTTCTTAACGTATAAAAAAACTTACCCATGACGCATATCGACAGTGGTGTGGGGGGGTAGCGGGGGGGTCAGAGCGTTTTACGACAAATTTTTCATACGTCGGCATAATCGGCTGGCTAAATCGGCAAGGTGTGACAGGGCCTTCACTAGCTTAACATGGTTCCTTAAAATCTCGATCGAACATATAAAGATTAGTCATGATTTTCCCGCCTTGCAGCTCTCGCGCTGATGGCAATGTCACGAGGACAGTGTGTGGATGGAGTCTGCACTGTTTCAAGAATTGAACTCACAAAGGGTCCAACAGGCATAAACTTTGTTCCAATTACCGTACATGTGGGATGGCATCTTTTACCATTATTTGACAATTTTGTTTATTATGGTACTTGATTAATGTGCTCCCCAGAAATGGTATATTAGGGTCCACATGGTGACCTTGTAATGCTTCTGCTCTGATGTGAAATCGTTCAGTTGCAATGTTTCGTGATTAACCATGCGGTTATATCCTAACATTGGAAAAACATGCACAGTAACCATGATGACATCCCCCCACCCCAAAAACCTCTTTCACCCACCCACATTTACTAAATTTCGAGATCCACCTATGCCTCGGCCTGGTCTACGTTATACTGTATAATCATCTTTATTATCTTCTGATGATAATTATTGTGATTCAAACGTTTTTTTCTGATCAGAGCCTTTTTTTTCAACTCTTCCAATGCACACCGTAATGTGGATTTTTTATTTCTTATCTTGTGTCAGTTTATTTCCTTTCTTAAATGAGTATTACTAACAAGGGTCATCCGAAAATTTGTGATCCCACTATATATATATATATATATATATATATATATATATATATATATATATATATATATATATATGGGCCTATAGAAAAGTCCACACCCCCTTCAAAATTTTTCCACCTTATGTTGCCTTACAACCTGGGATTAAAATTGCATGAAATCAGACTCTTTCCACCTTTCTTTACACACCGTAACCCACAACTTCCAAGTGAAAACAAATTCCACAAATTTCAGAAAATTATTTAAAAACACAAAACTAAATATCTTGTTTGATAAGTGTCCACCCCCCTGAGTTAATACTTGGTGGAAGCATCTTTGACAGCAATTACAGCTGTGAGTCTGTTGGGATAGGTCCTTACCAACTTTGCACACCTTGATTGGGCAATATTTGCTGTTTCTTCTGCACAAAACTGTTCAAGTTCAGTCAAGTTGCGTGGGGAGTGTTGATGGACAGTAATCTTTAAGTCATGCCACAAATTTTCTCTTGGATTCTGACTGGGCCATTCAAGGACATTTATCTTTTTGTTCCTTAGCCACTCCAGTGCAGCTTCGGCTGTGTGCTTTGGGTCGTTGTCATGCTGAAAGGTGACCGTCCATCCCAATTTCAGCTTCCTTGCTGAAGGTTTTCAGCAGGTTTCAGGCTGAACTCTCAGCAGGTTTTCCTCTTGGATATTTCTGTATTTTACTCCATCCATTTTCCCTTATATCCTGACAAGTGCCCCAGTCCCTGCTGATGAGAAATATCCCCATAACATGAGGCTGCCACTACCATGCTTCACAGTCGGGATGGTGTTCTTTGGGTCATGTGCTGTGTTGGGTTTGTGCCAAACGTGACATTTTGCATTTCGGCCGAAAAGTTCCATTTTTGGTTTCGTCAGGCCACAAAACTTTTTCCCACATGGCTTCATAACCTCCAGTGTTTTTTGGCAAACAGCACACAGGACTCAAGGTGAACTTTTTTGAGTTATGGCTTCCTTCTTGCCACCCTACTGCACAAGCCAGACTTGTGGAGTGCTTGGGATATTGTTGTCACATGCACACAGTGACCAGTCTTTGCCATAAAGGCATGTCGCTCTTTCAAAGTTGCCATTGCCCTGTTGGCAGTCTCTCTGAGTGGTCTCCTCTTTGCTTGGTCACCCAGTTTGGAGGGATGGCCTGATCCAGGCAGGGTCTTGGTGGTACCATACACCATCCACTTCTTCATGATTGCTTGACTGTGCTCCAAGGGATATTCAAGGCCTTTGAAATACTTTTATATCCATCCCCTGATCTGTGCCTTTCCACA
>CM068952.1:118555992-118567906 GCA_035128595.1 Eptatretus atami | reverse complement strand
CGGCGCAGCGGCGAGGGAACGGCCCCGATTTGGCGGGAAAACGCTTCCTTCGAGAAGTTTCTCGTGTGCGCTGGAAGAAGGGGTGGGAGGCGAAAGGGGGCGGGGCTTGGCTATAAAAAGACGTGCTGAGGAGAATCGTGCTCTATCTGGGCTCTGCATCGCGTGCGCTCGCTGGATCGCGCTCGCTGGATCGCGCGCGCTCTCGCAGTCTCTCTGGACGCGTGGATTGGGTGGGTGGTCGTGACGGAGTCACTTTGGATCATGTGCGGAGTCGGATTGTGGAGGACACGAGCTCGGGGAACTCACCACACGGTCACGTTTTCTCTTTCTTTCCTTTTCTGGGTTTTTGTGTGTGTGTTCGTGGCGCCAGTCCCATAAGTAAAACTGCATAAGTGACTGTACATAATAACTATAGACAAACGGTTGTAGTTCTCTTTCTGCTCGTGTCCTGTTCCCTTACCCCAATTGCTTGCATACGTGCTATAGTAATAAATGCCCTTGTGTGAATGTGACCTGTTCGTTGCGTCCTTTCCTGTCATTGACTGCCATTATTACGTACGGGATTTTAGCTGGCTTTTTAATAGCCGATAAAGTAATAGGATCCAGCGGGGCTTGGCGATATACACCGCTCGGCAAATCGCAAACGGAGCGAGCTGCTTAGCGGCTCGTTTCCAAGCAGGTCCCGTCGAGGTGTAAATCCCCGGCATTTCTGTCTGCGTGCATAATTAGGTAAATCGACAATTCGGCGATCGGACCCTGTCGCGCGCGGACAGAATAGCTGGCTGATTTTCGGTGTGATTAAAGATACACCCGTAGCTGGATTTCGGCGTTGATCCGAAAGCTGCGACTAGGTTTGTCCGTTCGGTGGGCGAGAGCGACCGCCATTGGCTAGAAGCGGTCGCCCGCACGCCGACGGGCGGAAACCACAACACTGACATTGGACCATTTTTACACCATTTACTGACAATGGACCGTTTTTACACCATATTACTGACATTGGACTGTTTTTACACCATAATACTGACATTAGCAAATCGATGTCGTTTTAACACCATATTGCCAACGTTGGACTGATCTTGGAAATCCGCTTGCGACCGTTCTGATCGTTGCCGATCTATTGCCAACGTTGGCCTAATGTCGGTGTGCTATTGGGGTTACATATGCAAATACGACGAATTATGAGCCCCTCCATCCCCTTTCCCAAACTCCCCTCCCATATGCTCCATAAATGCCCCTTTCCTTGCTTCCCCTGAATATTATCAACTCCCAGTCTTCTTTCCCCACTCCTGCATTCCCCTAACTTTCACCTGCCCTGTTATCCTCCCTTCTTTTTATATTCTCATTTTGAGCACTACTCCACTATGCATGTAATAAGTAAATGGTCTGGCAGAGTAGTGATGATATGGGAAGGGGAGGGAGGAGGGGACAGTTGGGGTTTGGTCGAATTGATTGATGTAACACCAATTCTACTTGCTTCAGTTATACTGCTTCATATCCCCGATTTTCCTCTCACAGGTTTTGAGCTATGACGAAGGTTGGAGCAACCACAGTGGCATTTGGCGTTCGGGCCAGGTCCATAAAGGCCAAATTGCCATCCATTTTGTAGCATCTGCAGATATGACAGGGGTGTACAAATGTCGTGTGCTCCGTGCTTCTTTGTCCGACATGAAAGAAGGATTCGCGGAGGCGATGCTCAACATTGATAAAGGTAAGGCCTACTCATGGACATGTATGGCCAGGCACCAGAATACTAACCTAGATGTCTCCAGTACTCAAAAGTCTCAAGCAAATGCAACTGTACATTATTCTTATTCTTCTTCATCAAATGTGTTACAGAGATGAGCTCCACTGAGATGAGCTCCACTGAGATGAGCTCCACTGAGAGAAGCACAAGTGATATACCATTTACCAGCATCGGAAACATTTATACAGTGCTTCCTACTCTTCATTCCTCGGCCCCTTGGCGGTTGAATTTGACGGTCATTGTGATCAGCACATTGGCAGCTATTCTGGAAACCCATTGAAGTTTCTCACTCAGGAAGCACCATCAAGGATTTCATGACATTGATACACTATATGGCCAAAAGTATGTGGACACCCCTTCTAATTAGTTGATGTGGTTATTTCAGCCACACCCATTGCTGACAGGTGTATAAAATCAAGCACACAGCCATGCAATCTCCATCTACAAACATTGTCAGTAGAATGGGCCGTACTGAAGAGCTCAGTGATTTTCAACGAGGCACCGTCATAGGATGCCACCTTTCCAACAAGTTAGTTCATCAAATTTCTGCCCTGCTTGAGCTGCCTCGGTCAACTGTAAGTGCTCATGTTGTGAAGTGGAAACGTCTCGGAGCGACAACAGCTCAGCCGCGAAGTGGTGGACCACACAAGCTCACAGAATGTGACCGCTGAGTGCTGAAGAGCATAGCGCGGAAAACTCGTCTGTCATCGGTTGCAGCACTCACTACCAAGTTCCAAACTACCTCTGGAAGCAATGTCAGCACAAACACTGTTCGTTGAGAGCTTCATGAAATGGGTTTCCATGGCCGAGCAGCCGCACACAGCCCAAGATCACCATGCGCAATGCCAAGTGTTGGCTGAATGGTGTAAAGCTCACTGCCATTGGACTCTGGAGCAGTGGAAACGTGTTATCTGGAGTGATGAATCACGCTTCACCATCTGGCAGTCCAACGGACAAATCTAGGTTTGGTGGATGCCAGGAGAATGCTACCTGCCTGAATGCATAGTGCTAACTGTAAAGTTTGGTGGAGGAGGAATAATGGTCTGGGGCTGTTTTTCATGGTTCGGGCTCAGCCCCTTCATTCCAGTGAAGGGAAATCTTAACGCTACAGCATACAATGATATTCCAGATGATTCTGTGCTTCCAACTTTGTGGCAACAGTTTGGGGAAGGCCCTTTCCTGTTTCAGCATGACAATGCCCCAGTGCACAAAGCGAGGTCCATACAGAAATGGTTTGTCGAGATCAGCGTGGAAGAACTTGACTGGCCTGTACAGAGCCCTGACCTCAACCCCATCGAACACCTTTGGGATGAATTGGAATGCCGACTGTGAGCCAGACCTAATCGCCCAACATCATTGCCCGACCTCACTCATGCTCTTGTGGCTGAATGGAAGCAAATCCCCACAGAAATGTTCCATCATCTAGCCTTCCCAGAAGAGTGGAGGCTGTTATAGCAGCAAAAAGGGGACCAACTCCATTTTAATGCCCATGATTTTGGAATGACGTGTTGGACGAGCGGGTATTCACATATTTTTGGCGATGTAGTATATGTTTAGTTCCCATTGCCCAAATGTCAGGTTTTAAAACACTTTGTATACTGTGAGGCCAGAAGTGCCATATTTTAAGAAATAAAAAGAAAGCTGGCTGATATAAAACCTTTGTCCTGTATCCCCTTTTGCTTGCTGTTCTATCTCTGTAAATCTGTGATAAAGCATTTAAGACAACCTATACCAATGTAGTCGTCGAGGGAACTCCAGATCAGGGAACCACAACCAAACACTAGTCTTTTCAAAGTGGGACTCCAACTGTATTCCAGCGATGAAATGCCAAACAAAGCCAAAATGGTGGACAACCAAAAATGGAAACAGCATTATTTTTGGCCGTATCTCTCAATGGTGAAGAATAACTTTAAATTTTTTTATAGTATCTGGATCTTCAACAAAATCGAATCAATTGCTCCTCTGTCACACACCCATCCTGTCCACCAAGTTTCATCCAAATCCGTCGATTTCTTGGCTACTGACAAGTCAATGGTTGTATTTGCAGCAAGTGGAGAGAAAATACTGCAGAGCAGAGAAAAGATTAATTGTGAAGTTTGAGGCTAAGATTACCATTGGAAAATTAGATGAACATACAAATAGGTCCTTCATGAGGGTACACTGTGCTCCAGCCTTGAGGATTATTTTGTCCCACGAAAAGCATTGACATAAATTGTCATGACAACAATAACTGGAAGAACTGCAACAATATGTTCAAGGGCAATTCCGTAAACCGTCGTACAGGACATTCAGTGATATTTTCGATCCCAAAGTATAAAAACTTGACATGTAATGACGAGATACTTACGTCACTCATTGATGTGCCTTCTCTGTGACTGAGTAGGGGCAAAAATATTTTCTGTCATGCAGGACATATCTGAGACATGAAATCTGGCATCCAGCAGTAATAATAAAAAGTCTGTGAGTTTACTGACCTTTGAAAATTCTATTGACATTTGTTGGACAAGTGGTCTGCCTCGTCAAAACATGAACTGAAGTTATCATTTCATCGATAATAAATGAGAGGGGTAAGTTTTTGACACCTGTCTTACAGGACAGTTTTCACCTTATCAATATTTGTCCGCTTTGAGGCGATAAAATCAGTTATTTTTGTTTAAAACATGTAATAAACTTGATATAGATTGTAACATGGTGGAAACATGTAAAAAATTATACATGTACTGTGACAAAATATCTACAGCAGTTGAGTATGGTCTGAATAGTGAGAACCCTATAAAATCTGGATCGTTCTCAGTACTCTGACAGCAACTGAAAACAAAACATGCAACAAAACATATTCTGGACTGAAAAATGAACCTTCAGGCTATCATGCATGAAGAATCCAGTTAGCTCCAGTTAAATCATACAATCCAGTTAAACTGGTACTCAAAACTATGAATCCGATTATAATTAATCGCTCCTGGTACTCAACCAGTTAAACTGGTACTCAAGAAAAATACCAAAAAATCCATGTCCTGGACAATAATTATTGTTCCTTTCAGCCTGTTTTCGAAGTCAACAAATTTGAAGTGTTCCCTCAACCCAACTACCACTGGTGGTTCGATTTTTTTTTCCAGGATGTCCTCTTGGCTGAAGTATCCAGTTTTTCCGGCCATTTAAAGTTGTTCCCGGTGCTGTGCATAACCTGCACTTCTATATCCTGACCGACATTGTTCGTAATCTCCCCCGGGAACCTCTCTCCATCATACACCACCACGTACCAATCTCCCAGGGAAAAATTCTCAGAAGGAGCAGCAGCACCTGCATTGGAATCAGGAATTTTGGAATTGTGGAAAGTGGAGCCATCATCAGATCTCTCACTCTATGGCATGTTATGATCTATAATGATTGATGGTTTAGTTTTGATGGCACTGATTCACAGTTTGGTGACATATTTTTCAAAATAATGGTGGACAACGTGCGTCTTCTGAAAATGCCGTTCATCTGCATGCATCAAGGGGGCATGAGACAAGAGGGACGGGAGAGGGAAGGACAAAACAGTGGGGAACAGAGACATTAAGAGATCTGTGGAAGGGAAGGGATGGGGCGGGGAACACGGGGTATACAAGATGGACACCACAGGGACTTTCAGGACTTACACGACAGGGAACTTTCGGGAAGGAAGGCAGGGAATTTGAAGGAGGTGGGTTTGGGGTGGATTAACGGGGGTAAAAAGATCGTGGTTTTGGATGGGGGAAGATAAGAGATGGTGGTGAACAGCTGTTTTGAAGACTGGAGGGAAGAGTGGGATTGAAGAGAGTGGGATTGAAGAGCATGGGAGTTTTTGCCAAAGGCAGGAAAAAAAGAGGAATGAAAAGTGAAGGTGAGCAGCGATTCGTGATTTTGGTAGTTTTACCAGAAGGGGGTTGTTGGTGGACCTTGAGTGCTAGCAGAAATATGGGGGGAGGGGACCAAACAGAGCAGGGGGGGGGGAGACCGGAGAGAAGACAGAGAAGACAGAAAGACCACCAACCTGCCTGCAGTGAGAGAGTGAGAGACCCAAAGACTCAGCCTCATCACGGGAGATACCAATGATCCTAAATGCCTTGGTTTTTCACAGCATGAAGCCGAGAAAGGTGAGAGGCAGGAGCACCAGCCCAGAGGGGAGAGCCGTACCCCTTCAGGCTGCGGACAAATTTGCTAGAAACAAAGCAGAAAATGTCCACTGTATGGAGTTGACAAATCAAAGAATGAGTTAAACAGCTTTTCACAACACATTGCAATAACCTAAGCCCTGTGCCTTAATTCCTTGATAGCTTGTAAACCAACAAGGTTTATAAGTAAATGTGGAACATGACAAGTTGAAGTAATACTACAGTGACTTGAAAGTTGACCTCAAAGACTTGAGACTTACCCTCAAAGACTTGAGATTTGACTTGTGTCTTGCCCTCAAAGATTTGAGACTTACCCTCAAAGACTTGAGACTTCCATCAAAGACTTAAGACTTCACTTCAGACTTGCCTTTCAAAAACTTGACACTTATTCTCAAAGACTTGACCTTAAAGACTTACCATCAAAGACTTGAGACAATTGCTTGAGACTTGGCTCAAGTGACTTGTTGACATCTCTGCAGTGGTTTGTATCATTGTTGAGGGTGGAGCGGCTGTGCTGCTGTTGCATTGGCCCCCACCCCCTTGTAGGTATGGAATTTAACCAGGGTGCTGGTGATAGGTTGCCTACACTCTTTGTGAATGACACAGTGAGAGCTTTCTCGTCCACAAACTTATGCTGAGAGATTGGACACCCAGTTTAACGCCAATCTGAAGGATGGCACACACATTGATGAATCGCCCTGGGAGCATGATATTTGTACTGCATAATAAATGGACTGAAGTTGAGGCAGCAATGAACAGGGCCTTCACCTCGCAAGACTGCCAGACAGGCTGGAACCCACGTGATTTCCCGCTAAACAAACAAGCAAGATGAGGTTTTCTGTTGTGAGTGATGCACAGGGTCGATATAAGTGTGTTTTTTGACAGAACCGTCGGTTACAATCCACACACTGATCAACAGGACGTGGAAAAGCGATTGTGTGGGTCAAGGTAAGATTAGCCTGGGTTTTGTAGAAGGTGGCTCGTAGTTTGTCAGACGAGACTACTCTGCCCTGCATTTGTTGTGCTGCAACAGTATCATTTAATCGTTGGGCAGATTTTATTATAATTTGGCAAATGTGGCAAAAGCATCAAACTTGCTTCACATATGACATATCGGATGCTACTCCCCAAACTGACCATTTCAAGAAAGGAGCCAATGCACCAGTGCCCACTGGTAGCTAGTAGCACCACCTATTAGTTGTGGGCCAAGGCCACCTGACTCACATATGATCATAAAATATATGCACGGTAACTTCACAACTATACACTAATTTTCCATTTGGATTTCACTGTTATGATGCTTAGACGTACCTTAATACAAATGCATGATGACAGTGATTTAAATTGTCAAATACACGTGAAAAACACTTTTTTTTCCATAAAAAGAAAATGCAAAAGACAAAAATTCCAGTGGTTGCAAAAAAAGCCTTTTTAAACAGAGAAGAGGCTTCAATATTGGTCTATGTCCTTCTTTCCATCCATCCATCCATCCATCCATCCGTCCGTCCATCAAAAATGAAGAACAAGCAGCTTTCCAACACACCATGGTTAATTCTGAAGGGGAATTATGGAGGGTAATTCAAGAACATAATTCCAAAGAGTAATTATAAAGGGTAATTATATAGTATAATTATAAAGGGTAATTCTAAAGGGTAATTCTAAAGGGTAATTCTAATGGTTAATTCTAAAGGTTAATTCTAAAGGTTAATTCTCAAGGTTAATTATAAAGGGTAATTATATAGTATAATTATAAAGGGTAATTATAAAGGGTAATTCTAAAGCGTAATTTTAAAGCGTAATTTTAAAGGTTAATTCTAAAGGGTGATTCTAAAGGGTAATTCCAAAGGTTAATTCCAAAGGGTAATTCCAAAGGGTTGGAAAGGGTAAATTCAAAAGGGTAATTATCTAATATATTAATACTGAAGGACCAATTTTGTGCTCCTCCTAAATTCTAAAGGGTCACGTTTTTCTCGGTACTGTGACCTGGACTGAAAGAAACCGTACCTGCAAGAGTGCATCGCACATAGTGGCAATAGTCAACCTTCGGAATCCGTCTGTGACGGGGTTTCAGCTAGTATAGTATAATTCTAAAGGGTAATTCTAAAGGGTAATTCTAAAGGTTCATTCTAAAGGTTCATTCTAAAGGGTGATTCTAAAGGGTGATTCTAAAGGGTAATTCTAAAGGTTCATTCTAAAGGTTCATTCTAAAGGGTAATTCTAAAGGTTCATTCTAAAGGGTGATTCTAAAGGGTGATTCTAAAGGGTAATTCTAAAGGGTAATTCTCAAGGTTAATTCTAAGGGTTAATTCAAGAGGGTAATTCTAAAGGTTAATTGTAAAGGGTAATTATAAAGGGTTCCAAATGAGTAATTCTAAAGAGCACTGTAGGGTAATTCTAAAGGGTAATTCTCAAGGGTTCCAAAAGAGTAATTCTAAAGAGCACTCACTATAGGGTAATTCTAAAGGGTATTTATAAGGGGTTCCAAAGGGTAATTCTAAAGAGCACTGTAGGGTAATTCTAAAGAGTTCTAAAGGGTGATTCTAAAGGGTAATTCTCAAAGGTTCTAATGGGTAATTCAAAAGGGTTCTAAAGGGTGGTTCTGAAGGGTTCTAAAAGGTAATTTGAAAGTGTTATAAAGGCTAATTCCAAAGGGTCCTAATGGGTAATTACAAAGGGTACTAAAGGGTAATTCTAAAGGGTTCTAAAGGGCAATTCAAAAGGGCTCGAAAGGGTAATTTATCTGCTATCCATCCATCCATTGGAACCATACTCTGTGCAGAGCATTGGTGCTGCCTAAGCAGTCTCCTTGGCTATTGGGCACAATCCCGGATGGGTCGCCACTCCGACACAGGATACCGGCATGCTGGCACTCATTTTGCTGACCTCGGAAGGATGACAGGCAGAGTCAACCCCACCTGGTATTAATTCAACAGTCGAGTGAGATTTGAACTCAGGATCCTGGATCCCAAACCTACCACCCAAACCATTAAGTCAACACCTGGCATAATTTTCTTCCTTGGAATTTTTTTTATCAACTTTGAACCTTATAAGGTCAAGAATCAAAGCTTCCTTGTGTGGTCTCCAGAGACCGAGCATTGGTAAATGTTTTTTACAGGCAATGGAACATGAAAATATATTGTTGCCACAAAAAAAAAAATTGATAAGCCCATCCATGTTGCCCAAGGTCAACAACTAAGTTGGGATTTCTAAAATCCTCAATTTTCATCTGATTGACTTGAAATGTGAAGTGAATTTACATTTCAGGTCACTGAATTAACTAGCCAGTTATTTCTAAGGTCAAATTTGTTTTATGCATTTTGCAAGTATCGTGGTCTGCACGACGTCTTCTTCTTGTATCTTGTTTCAGGAATAGCCAATACTGTGTGGTGTGTGTGTGTGTGTGTGTGTGTGTGTGTGTGTGTGTGTGTGTGTGTGTGGTGTGTGTGTGTGTTAGGAACAGAAAATGAAACCAGAGAGTTGGTGTCAAAGCACCCAATGCTCGCTTGTTTATACATTTATCGTTTTTAAAAAGACTAGTCTAATAATAATTTTTTTATAAAGCATTGCAGTGAACTCTGATCCAAATAATTTTAAAGCAATATATGTATTTGTATATTGTAATCAGTAAACTAGTACACATATTAAATGAATGGCAAGCGTCTAGTGTAAACAGGCGAGCATTGGGTGGCTTTGACACCATCTTAGGTTGAAATTTTAAAAACATTTAAAATCATTTGTTAATTTCAACTTCACTACACAATAGTATACCCCAAGGAATATCCATGCCAAATATCAGCATCTCAGTACACATATTAAATGAATGGCAAGCTTCTAAATAACTGTACCAAAACATTTAACGTTGATGTGCTACAAAAAAGTTAAGTTCAAAAATTTAAAACATTTGAAATTATTTTTTAATTTCAAACTTCACTACATCAAATATACCCCAAAGGAACCTCCATGCCAAATATCAGCATCCTAGTACACATATTAAATGAATGGCAAGCTTCTAAATAACTTGCACCAAAACTTTAACATTTTACGCTCACGCTGACGCTCACGCTCATAGCCAGGGGTATCGCTATAGCTCTGTCTTCGAACAGGCGAGCTAAAAACGAGGTGTGTTGTTCATAAAGCACAAATTTATTCTCTGCCAATTCCTGTACCCCCACTTCCCCACCCCTCTCATCTGTTCCCATCCTCACTCACCCCTCATAATACAGTGCAGCATCCTTCCACACCTCTCTGTCTCTCCCCACCCCCTCTTCTGTCTCTGAACGTATCTGGACGGGGGTTACGCCTGGATGGTGGTTATCATAATTGTTTAAATTAATTTGAAACAAGAAATCCTCATCAAATGCGAACAATTTTGCACCAACAATTAGATTAAAAAATCCTGATGAGTATGATCAAGGAAGGGTTAAGCACCCCATGACCAATGTTCGCCATCTTTATCTTTCTTGATAAGAAAGTGCACCATATTTATCTTTCTCATCCTCTTTCTACAAACACAATCAGGGTTCTCAACAGCCTTTGTGTATTTATTCACCATCATCAACCTCACTTTCACCTTCTTCACTTTCTTTCTCACCTTTCTCACCAGCATTATCACTCTTCAGCATTGTATCCACATCTACTCTTTTCGTTTATCCTTCAACTTTCTACATCTCAGTTGCTTCTCTTTTCGAGGTGGTTCTTCTTATTACATTATTACCTCTGCCACCGAAGGTGGACGGGGATTATGTTTTCACACCTGTCTGTCTGTCTGTGAGCAGGATAACTCAAAAGGTTGTGGACGGATTCGGACGAAATTTGGCTTGCAGGTTGTGCGCGTGTGACAAGGACGAATTGATTAGATTTTGATGAGGATCCGATCATGCCATCACTGACTTCACAGAAACCCCGATCAAAACAGCTCCTACAAGTCACGGCCCATCAGGGTCACCTGTCCAAATCACAATCCAGCGAGATATGCAGAGATAGATATGGAATTACAATGCTGAAATGGCCACGAGACTTGAAACCAATTATTTTCTTCCTGATGCAGATATACACATCGTAAGAAATAAATAATGATGGATGTTTTCTTTCACAATGTCACGAGATTCCTGGAAGTCCTCCAACAAAGACCTTTATGATGACATGGGGTTATAGTCCATGGTCGAGTCGTTTCAGAGAAAATAGTTGGAAATAATAGCAAAGACCTGCGTAACCTCTGCGGTAAAAGCCCTGCTTGAGAGAATGACATATAACCATTCCTTTCATGCCGTGAGGCACACAGGGCTGCCGAGGCAGTTTCATTCAGACTCAGAAGAATGACAGACTGAATCAACCCACCTGGTGATATTTCAACGACAGGACGGGGCAAGGCCTCAAGACCCTAAGATCTTAAGCCAGCCACCTTAACCGTTAAGCCAGCACCAAGCGACTTGAGAGAACGCCACATAATTATTTGGGTGGTATGTAAACAACAGACCGTTGCTCAATCACTGAGGCCTCTTTTCACATGGCCAGTGACACCTATCAGTACATCACGGGTGATGAAGGTTGTGGTCAAGTTTCATCGAAATTGTGTGTAGTTTCGGAAAAGGGAGCAAGCACCTGTTTTGGGGGATCAAACTATCCCCCCCCCCTAATAAACCCAATTAATGAGCACAGATTTTGATGCAGTCAATAAACCTTCGTTCAGCATCAGAGATGAAGCTTGTGGCCAAGCTGTGTTTATGGACTAACTGACCGAATCACTCACTCACTCACATGCAGACACTGCTCGGTTGCATAAGCTCACTGGACAGAAGTCCAGGTGAGTTAAAAATGAAAAAAAAAACATGTCGGGATGGAATCCCCCAAAAAACAACCAAACAAGGTCAGAAGGAATGACAAAAAGGAATGACACAGAATGGGTAAGATAATGACACTACAACACAACACAACACCACAATCCTTTTACGGATTGCCATCACGACATATTTAATATAGATGCAAGAGTAACAATTGCATGAAGATGTCTGTGTTGGAGGTAGTTGTAGATTTGTAG
>CM068952.1:118540276-118551944 GCA_035128595.1 Eptatretus atami | reverse complement strand
GATATCCAAGTTAGAGGTAGTTGTAGATTTGTAGTGTGGGTTGGTGTAATTGTATGTAGATGTCTAAGTGAGAGGTAGTTGTCGATTTGTAGTGTGGGTTGGTGTAATTGTATGTAGATATCTAAGTTAGAGGTAGTTGTAGTATTTGTAGCGTGGGTTGGTGTAATTGTATGTAGATGTCTAAGTTAGAGGTCGTTGTCGATTTGTAGTGTGGGTTGGTGTAATTGTATGAAGATGTCTGTGTTGGAGGTAGTTGTAGATTTGTAGTGTGGGTTGGTGTAATTGTATGTAGATGTCAAGTTGGAGGTAGTTGTCGATTTGTAGTGTGGGTTGTGTAATTGTATGTAGATGTCTAAATTAGAGGTAGTTGTCGATTTGTAGTGTGGGTTGGTGTAATTGTATGTAGATGTCTAAGTTGGAGGTAGTTGTAGATTTGTAGTGTGGGTTGGTGTAATTGTATGTAGATGTCTAAGTTGAGGGGTAGTTGTAGATTTGTAGCGTGGGTTGGTGTAATTGTATGTAGATGTCCAAGTTGGAGTAGTTGTAGATTTGTAGCGTGGGTTGGTGTAATTGTATGTAGATGTCCAAGTGAGGTAGTTGTAGATTTGTAGCGTGGGTTGGTGTAATTGTATGTAGTTGTCTAAGTTAGAGGTAGTTGTAGATTTGTAGCATGGGTTGAGATAATTGTGTATTTTCTTTGTTGTGGGATCGAGATGGAAAAATGTCAAAATATGTCGTGATACCAATTTGAAAAAGGATTGTGGTGTTTTACTGTGGTGTTTGATTGTGGTGTTTCACTGTGGTGTTTGATTGTGGTGTTTTACTGTGGTGTTTGATTGTGGTGTTTTACTGTGGTTTTTTACTGTGGTGTTTGATTGTGGTGTCATCCCTTCTCATTCCTTCGGTGTCATGAGGACAGGTGGGAGTTGAGGAGCATCGTGGTCAAGGCAGGGCAGAAGCTTTGTACTGTTGGTCGTGCCGGATTTACCTTCTCTGCCAATTTTCAACAATTCCTCACCCCTACCCACTCTACCTCACTCACTGTAAACTTGATCAGATGTAGTCCTTTTGGTGCTGATGCTGACAGGGTTTTTTTAAGCTTTGCAGGTTCCTCAGTGCGAGGTCATGCTGAAAAGTAATGCCTTGTACCTTTTCACTTCAAAACAGGTAAGGATATTTGAACGAAACAAAGACAGATACTTACATCAATCTTAAGCCTGGTTGTTGGATTAATGGTTAAGGTGGCTATCTTAAGATATGGGTCTTGAATTGGAGCACCTGTTGCACCGTTATATAACACCAGACTGTTGACTCAGCCTGTCATTCTTCCGAGGTCGGCAAAATGAGTGCGGGCATATTTGAAGCACTCGCACTGCATCAGTGGCAAAGCGACACTCCAAGCAATGATGCAACCACGATATAATAAAAATAAAAACACATCGATCTTTATTCTACCATGGTGCATATTTACTTTTCAACATCGTCACCACTGCAAATCAACACATTTCTGCACCACTTGGACATAAGAGGTGCACAATTCCTTGCAACGACAAGTGCCACCCTCTTCACCCTTATCCCCACATGAACAACCACCCAGAGGCCCGAGACATTTTAAAGCGACACCACAGTAACATCCTCCAAAACATCCCCAAATTAACGACAGAAACTACAAAAAACACATCCACACCACACACACCATAAAGGCAGTCAACAAACTAGGCCCAAACAAGTGTCCTGGGCAGTAAATCCCCACCCATTCATGACACAGGCTACACATCTCCAGATCCAATCATGTTCACCTTTCATACATCCACTGTGAACACCATCCCCAGCTCTAACACAACAAACACAGACTCGATGACACCACTAACGACACCCGCAACCTCTGCCAGGCCGAACAACACAACAAAATACATTATGGAAGACTGCACAGTCCTGGCTCCACTTAGACAAGAGCACATCATAGATGTGAAGAGATCTATGGGTCACTCCTGGGAGAACGATCAACTATCTCCGTGCTGCAGACCTGTTTGAGCAGAACTGACCGGGGCAACACAACACATTTCTGCCAATGTTCAAACAGTTTTGTGACGTCACAATAGCACTGTGCATTCAAATGACAGAACCGTCGCTTCACAGTGGCCTTGAAATCATCTTTTGGGAAGAGATGAAAATCTGGCAGAGCAAAGTTCATCTTCATCATCATCATCATCTCTGTTGATCTTTGTAGGGCCATTAGCCCCATGATGATCATTTTCGTTGATGGGTTTCACAAGTAAAGGTACATTGATACAGTAATGTACCTATTTTAAAATCTACATTGATGCATTACAGTACAGTAATCCCCTATATCGCGGTTCACCTATCGCGCCCCCGGTTCATCGCGGGTTTTCCCTTGGAACCTAACTAATTTTTTCTGCGGATTCCCCGGTATATCGCGGTAATATATATAAAATATAAATTTTTAAGCAATAAATTAAACGCGTGGCGCTCGACCAGTCACACAACGCACGAGACAAAGTTTCGCTTGTGAACTTCGAATATTTTCTACGTTTTTTCTCCAAGCCCTACGATGCCGCCCAAATGCCCTGCACCTTCTAAGGCTTCTGGCAAGGAACCGAAGCGCCAGAGGAAGGTCCTGACGCTCCAGGAGAAGGTTAAGGTGCTCGATATGCTTCGGGAAGGAAAAAGGTTTGCCGCGGTTGGACGAGCACTGCCAAACCGACCAGCCCAGACGAGTCGATCTCCGGCACCTCAAACCCGATCACTGCCAAACCGACCAGACCAGACGAGTCGATCTCCGGCACCTCGAAGCCGATCACTGCCAAGGCGACGGACCAGACGAGTCGATCTCCGGCACCTCGAACCCGATCACTGCCAAGCCGACCAGACCAGACGAGTCGATTTTTTTTTGGGAGGCATCCATTCATCGTGGATTTTCACTTTTCGCGGGGGGGGGGGGGGGTTGGAACGTAACCCCCGTGATAAACGGGGGATGACTGTACTCTACTTTACCTATTTAAAAAACTAAAAATAATACTTTTAAAATGTACTGCTGAGACGCGCCCAAGTTCGGAACTCCCTCGGCTCAAGGATAGCTCAGCTAAGGCACACGGAGCATGGGCAGCAGTGACAGGATCGTCTACACCGTGTCCGCAAATGTTGAGCAGTCCCTGCGAATGCCCAGAGCAGCAGGATCTGCCGGTTCAGGACCGAGGACCGTGCACTCCCACACATCAACACGAGACTGAGTGCATCCGACTCCAGCGTCCTGAACTCTTTATTAGTCCCGCCGTCGAGATCACTCCCAGCGCTGCGTGACCAACTCCCGCTCAGCTGCTCTCCCTCTTGGTCCTTGGTTGACGTTCTCCTTCCGCGACCGCACTAGATTCCGCCATTCTCGTGAGTTGGCCCGGTTTCAACGCAGTGACGCCGCGGTCAGGGCCACGTTCAACGTTCAAAAGTTGGGGCTGTATGGTGTGTGTGCTGTAAGATGGTGAAACCAAGCCGACCAATGGCTTCAGTCCGCACACTTGTGTAAGGCCATGCATTGTCATGCTGTAATGCAGCTGCATGTCAGGTCTACTCTCCGAATCCGTGCTTTCAATTTATTTCGTTTCAATGTAGCGCTGAGTTCAGTTGTCGATTACTTTAATTTCCTCCAGCAATCGTCACTCATCAAGGCCGAATGTAATTTGTGATGCACAACGTGGCGTAAAATGGGTTACTAAAATGAAATAGAGAGAGACGAGCCACAAACGGAAAGACCTTGTGCACAGAAGACGGAGCAAAATGACAACAATTAGAATGGTACTCGAGAGAGCACATATCTCCACCAGACTGAACAGTTTACGTTTTGTATCCCACTGATAGGCCAGATCTGAATCCAGACCTGAAACAAAATCTAATCGGCTTGTCCTTGTCAAACACCCAACTCATCCACCAAGTTTTGTTATCATCCGTCCACAACTTTTTGAGATATCCTGCTCACAAACAAACAAACAAAGGGTAAAAACATCACCTCCGTCCACCTTCAGTCGAAAGCCTGGTGTTGGCTTCATGGTGAGGATGGCTGGTTAAAGATCTTAGGGTCTGAAGTTTTAACCCTGTCAGCTGCTGAATTAATACCAGGTGGGATTGACTCAGCCTGTCATCCTTCGGAGGTTGGCAAAATGAGTACCAGTGTTCTGGTCGAGGGGCACAGCATCAGTGGCACAGCCATGCTTTCAAGAAATGGTAGCTACCCTGGCAGCCAAGCTGCCAAGAGCAAGAACAGAACATAACTTTTGGTGGAGGAAGTAATTAGCATTCGCATTAATAATTGTTTGGTGACAAAAGCTCAAATTGTAAATAAAGAAACAGAAGCAATTGCAAAACGTGGCTATCTCATACTGAGCGGCAGATTGGCTGAGAAGGACAACTTACACTTACTATGACTTTACCTTTTGACATTTTCATCCCATTATTAATTAGTCCTCTCCATATTATCATAATAATGGTTTGTGGAAAATTTGATGACAAAAGCTCAAATGGTAAAAAGGTTTTGGACTGGAAAGACACACTGACACGTACATAGACGTGACTGCTGAACCCCGTGTCCCACTGCATGGTGGATGGGCTACAAGAGAAATGCAGTAACATACGAGGGGTAAAACGGGGGTGTCTTGTGGATATTTTTTTGACCACCTTGAAACAGAAAGAACTTTATTATTCAAATGGGGCTGTTTATTCAGTAACAACACCTCAGGGTTGATGCTATGCTTGTTCGACAATAAAAAGCTCTTCTTTTTCAATTTGTGTTAGAATAAAGAAATAAATACACCAACATACTTCAACAATCCTGATGTTTTGGGTCAAACAATAGCTTTCTGGAAATGAAAACCACCAGTTGGGCAATTACTTTGCATGGGCAGGATATCCGAGACTAGAAGTATGTGCAGTCACCTTTGAGCCGTCTTATCTGGGGTCAAATCTCTACCCAGCTATAAAATGTTACCTGGTGTTTCTCATGTGATGTCCATTAGAAGGACATGAAGCCAGAGGATCAATCTGCCAGCACTGGTGGTGGTGGTGGTGGTGGTGTACGTTAACGATCCCACGGTGTCCTTCACAAAGAGTAGGTGAGTTGTCGTCAGCATCATGACCAAATCGTTTTTGAGCCAGCTCCACACTAAGGTGGGAATAATTGGGGCCTTTAAAGTAGAACATAATGAAGCAATACCTTATTTAAGCAGAAAATGATTTTCAAATGAAATTCCATGTCAATTGAGAGCAAATGGAGGATCATCTATAGGGGGAGGAAGGGATTAAATTCAGAAGGAAAACTAGAAGGGCACACGGTAGAGTGCATACCTCCGCCACGTAATGCCTGATCCACGAGAACATATGCTGGCCCAATACATTAAAAAAAAAAAAAAAATCGAAATTTTTTTGATAAAAAAGTTGCAAAATTTTGTTTTTTTTTCTCTAAAATTTTTTTTTTGGGGGGGGGGGGGGTTGGAATCACTTAAAACGTAGAAATTCAAAAACAAAAATTCAAATATTTTTTCAAATGGCCACCATAGCGGCGATATTGGACTTTGGACCAAGTCCAAAATCTAATGGCATGGTCCTTGGACCATACCTAATCCCCCACCAAGTTTCGTCGAAATCCGTCGAGGAGTTTTTTCCGTAATACTGTTCACAAACAAACAAACAAACAAACAGGGGTGAAAACGGTAACCTCCATCCATCTTCGATGGCGGAGGTTCATAATGAAATTCTGATGTCTATAATCCTCCACCCCTCATCCCACCACCACCACCACCACCACCACCATATACCAGGCCAATAAATATACCCAGATGAATTTACTGTTTTATGTCGTCTCATCTCCCCCACCCCTCCCTCCCCATTCAAGAATGTAAAGTCCAAAAGAAAATTGTAACGAGATCCAGCAATTGCGTTTTTGAAGTTTGACTCATTTCACTTTAAGCCTTTTATTCAACACAAATACACCAAATTAGGCAAATATTTGCTAATTAAGGTTAGAATTCTCTCAAGCGACTTAAGAATCAACCGGTTCGGAAGACAAGAGTCAAACCATATTGCTCACAGGTCATCTTCAAACCAGACAGTCGAGGCATAAAAGGAGCACTATGTTGAATGGCGATGGCCAACACGAGTCATCGATGCAGATACTGAACACCGGCCAGATTGGTACAGCAATTGTAAAAAGTGCAAACAGATAAGCTTAGTTTCAAAATTTACTGCAAAGTAAAAGAACACAACAACCTCCTGCAATCCATATAAAGTATTTACATTATATATTGTATTTGCAAGTTACATCAAACACAAACATGACAATAGTTATTTGATGCCAGAGACAAGTTTAAGCATAGTGCAGAACCCTGCATGAAGGGTCAGCACAAGGGTCAGGAAGATCAAATTACAGCAGGTCTTGGAGGGAATGAAACAAACAAAAAAAAGAGAACTAAAGGTAAATACCATGTGCAAAGAAAGCATGTGTGTTGTAGGGGAATGCCTTGGCATTTCTTCAACATATCACAAAGCAGCATCACATGTCACTTTGCGGTAATGACCATGTTTAATCTGCAGAGTAATTTGATGCAAAGTACAGCATTCTGGGATGAGTAGGGATCAGAATGTAAGCAAACACGAGAAGCAATCAAGCCCGAGTCAAAACACCCTCATGGAGGCAGGAATCCAGCGGGGGGCGTGTTTGAGCAGTTGTGTTAACAGTCAAGTAAGGAGGGAGAAGCTTTACACACCGCCTCAATACATCGTGTACATGTAGACACTGTCGGTCGTGGCACTGCAGTGGAGCTTCGGCCATCAAGTAAGAAATAAGTTATGAATCACTCAGCTTGGGTCGGGGTGGGGGTTCAGTTAGGTTAGATAGTCAAATAAGGCAGTCAAATATTTGCTTTCTTGGCTGACACTACCAGTATGTCATCCACATCTTGATGGTGAGTGGACAAACATTTAAGGATCGTGTCCAGGACAGCAAGATGCATTTGCGCATAAAAATATAGGTAGAGGGTTCATGACAAAACTCACCGACTGAGCGCACTCACACTGCACACAGAAACATGACTCCTTCCAACGAGTGGAAGCACGCACACACGCATTTTGACATTCCAGCACAGGATGCACGAATAAAGCGAGCATTATGCCATCACCAAGGGAAATTTGCAATCGCACAAGCAAAGGCGGACATTCTGCAGAGACGAGCAAACCAATTGGCGATTTCAAAAATACTTCTTGCTCAAAAATAAATAAATAAAATAAACCTTCTGATGCTCTCATAATATCAACAGATTAACCAGTTGAAGTAAATCAGAAGCTCTTCAAAGAAAAATATTGAAGGTTTTGTTAAGATTACAGCCCAATGAACACATGTTGAAACATCAGCAGCAAACTTTCTGCACTGACTTGCAGTAGAGTACAATTGTGTGCAAAACATCAGGCCTTGGTACAAGCGCAAGTTTATGTCCACAATTACTTGGAGGTAAAACAAACTTGCGATAAAACACAGTCAAAAAAACAAACACACACACACGCGCACGCACGCACACACACCTCTTACTGTGCTTCAGTGGATATAATTAATGTCCATGATTTCCCATTCATATGATGAAAAAGGCAAGCAAAAGCAGGATAAAAAAAAGTTTTCATACAATACCCTCACATCAAGAAACTCCACACCCAAACAGACATGCGTGAAAGATCATGAGCGAGTGATTTTGAAACGTACAGCTTCACAGCAAATATGTGCGATTATTAACTGTAAAACATTTCTGAACAAAAAACAAGTATATTAAATAGAAAAAAAAACAAAAAACATCCATGATTCCAGGCCACAATGGCAGAGCTTGAGCAATGGATTCAATACCAAGAGGACAGCAATCAAGCAAGAGTGGATCCAAGGCAGGAAAACAGGAAGATCAGTTTCGCTTTGACTTTGAGTGCTGTACCAACCATTGCAGGGTGATATCTGACAAACAACAAACCACAGGTGAGGAATTGAGTACAATTATGGTCTTGGGCAAAAAATTCAAGATAAGACAAGGATGCGAAAGTTCAACAATGTAAAAACAAATAAATAAAAGCTTTTCGACAAAAGATCAAACAGCCCAAAATGGTTAAAATCCCGAATAATCGCACAACGTTGGAAATCATGCGTCTGAGGCTCTCACACTGCAACTCAGACGATGTACTTAAACAGCTTTACAAGAATTAGAAACATAAAACCTCCACAACTTACGACGCATCATAATGGAAGGACAAATAAATAGCTATACAGAGAAGATGCAGTCATTTAGTGGAATATGCAGCTTGACAATATATAATACTCCACACAAAGTGGATGGGGGAAATGTCAGAGGGGGATTTGACCCTCATAGCACCGTTGGAGGCCAAAATGTGCAGCCAACATATCCTTACCGATGTTATCCTTTTCTTTGCAAGAGATGGAATAGCAGCAGATCTCTCTGTCCTGAATTGCAGATAAGTTCCTGTCCATTATTGGGAAGGGGTGCAAGGGAGGAGAGAGAGAAACATTTAAAGCGTGTTGGAAAATTAGTTTAACAGCCATCTCAGGAATTCCTGAACAGAATAAACCCACGGTGTAAGGAGGAACCTGCATGGCACGTTCAAAACATTCCACGAACAAGATACTCACAGCAGTCGAAGAAACGCCAAAAAGAATATTCTATTCGAAATATTCAAGGAGACTGGAAGATATGATGTTTCATCGCAAAAAGTGTTCTTTTAAAACACTACATATACAAATGTGATCCTGTTTTCTTCATCTTCTGGGACATTTCATTTCGACGGTACGGCCTCGTAAGCATACCAGTATGAAGCCTCGGCTTCACTTCAGGTGTGCTTCTATCTTCTTTATTTATTAGACATCCTACGGACATAAATGAACACTTGTTTTATTCTGCACATGTTGCCCATCATGTGCAGTGAATTTCACCTACCTGTGCCTTGTATTTATTGTTATTTTTTTGAAACACTTCTATACACCGCTCTTAAGGCCCGGAATCTTTTATGAAAAATGTTTTTCGAGTTTTTTTTTTTATCCTGACAAATAGACCGTGGTGAACACAGTCTTATGAAAAGATTGGCCTTTAAAACCCTACATAAATCGTCTAAGTGAAGCGGGACAGACAAATACACAAATACAAGCACTGTGATTTATTTAGGTAGATAATAAACTAGCGAGGTACCCATGCCATGCAAGGGAGGGAGCCTAAACGCAAACACACATTGCGGAAACGGCAAAAACCAAACCATGAACAAATAAATTCCAAATTCCTGTGATACTTTCAGTCAAACGTCAGGCATGGACAGCCGGTTTGTGAAGGACTTGAGCAAAAAAAACAAAAAAAACTTACTGCAGCTGAGCTCAACAGAAGTAAGGTGGGTAATATTTCCATGATGTCAATGGCGAATCTGGAAATGCTGAATCCGCAAATGTCATGAGTGGAAACCCGAACATAATTTCCTTCTCCCTTAAACTCAATCTCTATATTTTAATTCCAAACAGCATCATTCCAATCACAAATTAATACTGTTGTGGTTTCCCGCCCGTCGGCGTGCGGGCGATCGCTTTTAGCCAATGGCGGCCGCTCTCGCCCACCGAACGGGCAAACCTCGTCGCAGCTTTCGGAACAACGCCGAAATCCAGCCACGGGTGTGTTCTTAATCACACCGAAAATAAGCCAGCTATACTGTCCGCGCGCGACAGGGTCCGATCGCCGAATTGTCGATTTACCTAATCATGCATGCAGACATAAATGCCGGGGATTTACACCTCGACGGGACCTGCTTGGAAATGAGCCGCTAAGCAGCTCGCTCCGTTTGCGATTTGCCGAGCGGTGTATATCGCCAAGCCCGGCCGGATCCGATTACTCCATTGGCTATTTAAAAAGCCAGCTAATTTCCTGAACTTAATAATGGCAGTTCAATTAAGGGATGAGGACGCAACGAACGGGTCAACATTCACACAAGGACATTTATTATTATAGCACGTATGCAGGCATGCACGTATACAATTAGGCGAGGCAAACACGCATGCAATTATTCAAGGCAAAGAAAAGCAATGCAATCAACAAAAACACGACAAGAAGAACTATAACCGTTCTACACAATCACTTAGCAGTTTACTACTTGACAGACACGGCGCCACAACATTCATTCAAAGTAAACCAGGAAAGAAAAGGGCAATAACTGGACCTCGTGGGTCTTTATAGTTACGGAGCTGTGAAGACCGCAGGAACTCCGAGAGACCGGGCTGGTTACCTGTCACCTTCGTGTGACTCGCTGGGCGCTCCTCGACGTCCCGTCCACACGGCAGCTGGCGTGACCGCGGCTCGGCCCAGGCCTCGTTGTGCGGCCCTCGGTGTGTCCGCCCGCACCCGACCGGACTCCACCAGCTCACGTTCTGAGTCAGCCTTCAGCTCTCCAAGCTGCCAACTCGACCTGAACCTGACGTCCCCGTTTTCCTCAACTCCACACCACGGCTCGCGTTCAGCGCGCCATTTTATCGCCACGGAGCTTCGCCCTTCCCTTCTCGGCGCGCGCGGGGGGGGGGGGGGGGGGCATTCCAGGGGAGTTCTGGTTGATCTTGTAAAGTGCATACTTTTAACCGTCACTTTGTTTACCCGGGAGTGATGGAGTTGTTTGTCGATATGCCGTTGTTTGTGGAGATGTTGGCGGTTGTGGAGGCTGTTGAGGTTGTTTTGAAGTAGTGGTGTGGTTGGCATTTGGAGAAGGTGGTTGTGCTTGTTGAAGTAGTGGTGTGGTTGGCATTTTGGAGAAGGTGGTTGTTCCAAAATAACGATAGCAAAAGAATAATGGCTAACTGAAAGATCACAGCCCGGTTACACGAATAATTCCCTTTAAACATCGGTGGGGAAATCCAATCTGAACACACACTTAGACATAACTGATCTCTGGGATACCTGAATGGTGTTCTGTGAATTTCCACAACCGTAACAATACTATACCATTAATATAACAAAATACAATATTACAAACACTCCTGTGGTAAACGAATATAAACGCCGTTCTGACATTACATCCGGATAGGGAGCAGTTTCGTACAGATTGAGACTTAAAAATCCTAATTGTATTGAGGTATTTATGAAACCTCCTACCCACCTTAGGACACCAGCTGGGACACCAAAAAGTTTCACAGAAGGTTTTGCGGGGCTAGCCCCAAAACTGAGGGAGAAGTTTGGGGATGGACAGATGGAAAGAGACACACTCATGCTTTATAATATAGACTCGCGAGGTAAGCATGCTACGCACGGGTTGTGGGAGCATAAGATCTCAAAAAAAATTGAAGGGCACTCTTCGACATTGACAGGTATGCCTCTGCCCACATTATTACATCATTATACATAATTGTACCAAGTTTGATTTAAATCCCTGAACCCAGATTTAAAATATTAAATAATTCTGGCTGCCAGAGCATGCATCCAATGAGGTTGAAATTTAAAACATATATTCCTCATGACGACTAGATCATAATTTTGACGCTTCATGTCGATTGATGAAGCGGTTCAAGAGAAATAATTTTTTTTTAAAGATTTTCGTTCAATCCAATATGGCTGCCAGACTATCTCTCTCTATCGAGTGCAGCCTGTGGCTGCTG
>CM068952.1:118520910-118531289 GCA_035128595.1 Eptatretus atami | reverse complement strand
TCTTTGGAGGGAGCTGAAAGTCTGTGTTGCCCAGCGACAGCCCTGAAACCTGAAGGATCTGGAGAAGATCCGTATGGAGGAGTGGACCAAAATCCCTGCTGTAGTCTGTGCAAACCTGGTTAAGAAATCCAGGAAACGTCTGATCTCTGTAATTGCAAACAAAGGTTTCTGTACCAAATATTAAGTTCTGTTTTTCTTCAAATACTTATTTCACGCAATAAAATGCAAATTAATTATTTAAAAATCATACAATGATGATTTTCAGGATTTTTGTTTGATTCCGTCTTTCACAGTTGAAGTGTACCTATTGATTAAAAAATACAGACTCTAGCTTTGTAAGTGGGAAAACCTGCAAAATTGGCAGTGTATCAAATACTTGTTCTCCCCACTGTATCTCCTGTGATGGGGCTGAGTCTTTGGGTCTCACTCTCTCACTGCAGGCAGGTCAGTGGTCTTTCTGTCTTCTCTTGTCTTTTCTCCGGCCTCGCCCCCCCTGCTCTGTCTGTGATATGTCCCCCCTCATATTTCTGCAGGGAGCTCAAGGTCTGCCAGCAACCTCCTTCTGGTAAAATGACCAAAATCAAGAAGTACCCCACCCCATCCCTCTCCCTTCCACAGATTTCTTCATGTCTCTGTTACCCACTGTTTTTTCCTCCCCTCTCCCACCCCTCTTGTCTCCTGCTCTCCTTGTTGTACGTTCTGTGTGTTAGCTCTCATACGAGCCTCGACAGTGTGTACAAAAAAAAAGGCGATGTCGTCGCCAGCCGACGTTGGCCCACCGGACAAAATCACGTTGGACCAAAGTTGGTGTGTTAGCTGGGTTATCACACATTTAGCACTATCCTACATTACTAGAAGCACCCGCGTTGACGGACGGACACACAAAGCCATGCCAAGATTGAGCTCCTTTTATACTTTAGATCAGGGCTGGTGCTCACCATAAATGTGCTCTATACCCCCACCAGAAGCATTATGGTACACTGCCAGTGATTCAGTGAATCACTGAGAGCCAGAGACCAGACTGAGTTGTGAAGAAATTGGTGAAAACTGAAAATGGGGAGAGGGATGAGGAACGAGGGAACTCTTGCAAGATTGAGGAAGACGCGATAAGTGGGAGTGTGAAGGTGTTTTGTGAATGGACCATCCATCCTTCACCACCTTCGCTGTGCAAATGAAGTAATAATTACAACCTACAGCGAGGAAATGCTTCAATATTACATTTACCAAATGCATTGCATAGTCAGAGGCCATCCAATTACCACGTACACATATATGGCTGAAATACAAAGGTATTTCCAGGAAATATTGCTAGCTTAATGTTGCGAATGTCCTTCCAGCATGGCAATTAACTGATAGATGATGAATAAAAGTGAAAAGGTGAATAAAAGTAAAGCATCAGGTCCCCCGGCCTGTGCTCCTCAGGCAACGTTGTTAATCTGGGCGTGACGTGCATGCATCCCAAAAGTGCACAGAAAATTTGGTGGGGCTGGCCCCAAAACTGTGTGAGTAGTACGATGTAAAATAAATGTACCTGGAATGATGTTGATGAAGCTGAGAACAATGACATGGTTTACCGAACCAGTGAATGTTTCTACATGCAGTAAATGGCAAAACTGCTAATGCTGAACCCATGAATGATATACATGGGAGGCTGGGGGAAGAGAGAGAGAGGAAGAGAGAGAGGAGAGAGAGGAAGGAGAGAGAGAGAGGAGACGAGAGAGAGAGAGGGAAGAGAGAGAGAGAGAGAGAGAGGAGAGAGAGAGAGGAAGAGAGAGAGAGAGGAAGAGAGAGAGAGAGGAAGAGAGAGAGAGAGAGAGAGAGAGAGAGAGAGAGAGAGAGAGAGGAGAGAGAGAGAGGAGAGAGAGAGGAGAGAGAGGAGAGAGAGAGAGAGAGAGAGAGAGAGAGAGGAGAGAGAGAGAGAGAGGAGAAGAGAGAGAGAGAGAGAGAGAGAGAGAGAGAGAGGAGAGAGAGAGAGAGAGAGAGAGAGGAAAAAGAGAGAGAGAGGAAGAGAGGAGAGAGGCTAAATGAAGAGGAGAGGAGAGAGGGAGAAGCTTCATACAGGTGGAAACTCAAAATCATAATTGTATTGAGAAATTTACGAAACCTCCCACCAATCTGAGGTTGGAGATAAAGCGGCGTCGTTCAGGTGAAAACTCCAAATCACAATTGTATTGAGATATTACCGAACCAGTGAATGTTTCCACATGCGGTAAATGGCGAAACTGCAAATGCTGAACCCATGAATGATTTACATGCGGAGAGAGAGAGAACAGTTTAGTGTGGATGGAAGCTCAAGATCATAATTGTATTGAGAAATTTATGAAACCTCCCACCTAAGACATCCGCTGGGATCCCAAAAGGTTCCCCAGAAAGTTTGGCGGGGCTAGCCCCAAAACTGAAGGAGTATGTCGGGGACGGCCAAAAAGACACTCCTGCTTTATCATATAGACACAGAAATACAAAATCAATACTTAGTCTTGCACATTGATAAACAATATCGGCACATCTTGGGACTATTACATCTTGCAAATATAACTTTTTGAACACCTCCCATACGTACACCCGAATGAAGAAATGAAATGGACGGAATAAAATTGGAAGGAAAGGGAGAAAGAATGTCGGAGTGATATACTCAAAATAAGTTTTATTGCCTCTGCCACCAAAGGTGGAAGTGGAGGTGGAGGCGGAGGCGGTTATGTTTCACCCGTCTGTCTGTAGGTTTGTGAGCAAGATATCTCAAAACATTGTGGATGGATTCGGTCAAAATTTGGTGGACAGGTTGGGTGTGTGACAAGGATGAATTGATTCGATTCTGGTGAAGATCTGAATCTGGATCTTAGGTGACAAGAACAAGAGGATTCGATTTTGGTTAATGCCTGGATCAAGATCCGGCCCATCAGTGCGATACAAAACGTAAAGTGTTCAGCCTGGTGGAGGTTTGCATTCTACTGAGTGCCGTTCTAGTTTCAATAAGCAAATTGATAAGCCATCAATGAACTCCACCATTTTGTTAGGAAAGGTTAATGGCTGTTAGCCCGAGCTAGAAAGACACAGGGGCCCTTAATCTGGCCAAAATGGAGTAAACCATCAATTACAGAGCATCATGGCTGTGTGTGCATCTTACATCTTCTCAATGAGCTGTTTTTCATCCAAAGCATTCGGAAGGTCTCTTTTATTTCCCAATACCAACACCTGTGGAGGGAGAGGGAAGGTTTAACAATAAATAAGTAACACCCATCAGTTGTCACAACCATACCAGAAACCTGTGCTTGAGGTTTAAACCACAGATCTACCACAAGCATGACAAAGCTCATGAAAACCACTCAATTACAATCTTACCTCGGCAGGCTGATGACATCTTTCGATAAAAATATTAATTCATCGAGCTGCGTTACACCTTAATCTCACTGACAATCGAAAAGGCACAAAACGAGCCGATAATCCCCCTTAAATTTTATTTATTTATTTTTATTTTACAACTTGCTCCAATGACAGGAAAGGCCACTTAAATAACAAGCAATGAGGCAAATGTTCAGCAGTTGTATCAAGCATTTCAAATGGATATTTTTTCAGAATCATCCTCTCCGCCACCAATGCACCAATGCAGTGAATAATAAAATTAAAATAAAATTATAAATGGCTGGTGAGGGAAATGTGGAAATCTGATCCGTGGGACGTGGCAATCTAAACTAAATTAATCCTGATTAAGACAGCCATGGATGCTTATTTACAAAGGATGTATGCAGACATGGCAGCATTACATCAATGTAAATACACCCCGTTGGAGTTGCTGTAGCTTCCCATGCATGTTTCAATACGTTTCCTATTGAGTGGTTAAAGACGGTCACCTTTGATTGCTCAAGTAATTTTCATTGACAAAGTAATTTCGACAGATTTTCTACCAAGGGGCTTCATAAGAGTTTTCATTTTGTGTTTCAGGTGTCTCTTTTGATGTTTTTGATAATTATTTTTGGCAATGTTGTCTGTATTTTGACGATTTTTCCTTTGTAAAAAAAAAAAAGTTTCTCCAAAATTGCACACGTGCGCTTGGGATGACCAATATTTGGTTTTAGCCGACGATCATATTTTCACTGAATTTTCAACAAAGTGGGGTGACTGAAATCAAATTTTACTTTGACTGGGCTCTCCAGAGATTGTTGGATGGCATTTCATTCACTATTTTATGGCAGCAATCGAGATTCAGATTTAAAGCGACACTCGACCAAAGCAGCTGCAATCGATGCAAGCGGAGCACTGGCTATGCTTGTGCTCCGGGTGTAGAAGGTGTTCCTTGTGCATCGAATTGTGGTGTATACCTACATACATATACATATATACATATACATATACACACTACTTTTCGTAATTACACTGTGGAAATCAAGTCTGGAGAATCGCACACACAAAATCAGACAATATAGTGAATATTATATTTGTTAATAGACCGAACGACATTTTCCTGTAATTCACTATATTGCATATTCAGATTCAGATTTCAGTTTCAAATCGTGGATCTATGAATTCCATCCATTTTCCACGATCGCAGAAAATCACTGGCTCTATGCTTGCTATGTTAAAAGTGTACAGTAGTTGGCTGAGCTGTATCTCCTACACTATAAACCAATTCACACAGTCAGGTGCTCACGTGTCATGTGCAAACGGCCATTTTTGGCTAAAAAGGGCAAACCAACAACAATACTCGAAGCATTTCATCGAAAAATAAAAAGGGAGAACGAATCTGGAAATGGTGGAGTAACAAAGTTAACCTAACAAATTGCATTGAACCATTCTCCAAATCCCAATTTGTGGTGTAGCAAATTAAAAGATGCAGTTCAAAAGTTTTCTTTTTCTTGTGGTGCAAAGAAAGACAGGTGGAAATGCAAGCCCCGAGACCAACAAACTTACGGGGATGCCTTGCAGTTGTGGTTTCTCCAGAAGGTTGTGAAGCTCATTCCGTGAAGCTTCGACCTTCTCAAAGTCGGCGGCATCCACCATGTAGCTGCCGTATGAACATTTATGAAGGTTAAGATCTCAACACTGTTGGCTAAGATCTCATCACTTAGCCTCTCTATTCTGGTCAATGACTCCTCCCATCTCCCATGTGCATTACAATAGCATGTTTGAGAAGATCCTACTGAAAACAACAACACAAGGACAACTGATAATACAGCAACAGTGGCAGCATACCTGGTAATCAACCTATTAGATGAATATAATTATTGTCAGAACAGCACTTACACTATAGCATTCACTCCTCTGCAATAACGTTCCCACATGCTGCGGAAGCGAGGCTGCCCACCAATGTCCCAGATCTGTGGAACAATGCCATGCGGGTAGGACACAATTGCATAATTTATAACAATACCGTTTCAGAAGTCATAATTCAAACTGTATTGATGACATTTGCATAATCAAGAATAGCAAAAGCAAAGCAAGGTCATCAACTCATCCTCATATGTCATCTGCCTAATCGATGGGATATTCTGGACTCGTCTGTCTCCCTTCCTGAGTATTTATTCCCTGTCCTACTTTGAGAGTTTGTGCAGGGAGTGGTGTTATCATCAACATCAGTCGCTTGCTTTTCCATAGAACCACCCTGTTGTCTCCCACCTACTCCCACCTCCCAAACACCTATGAATAACTTTAAATCCTTGTCCCTCTCTGTAGGAAAAAAAACCTCCTTTACATAATGTCCTCTTCAAAGTGCCCCTCTCTGGAAGTCTTTCAGGGAACCAGCATTGCACGGCCATGTCAGGCATCTTAAATTGGGCAGATTGATCTTGCCTGCAGTCTGCCTTCTTTTCCATTGACTGGTCCACAATGTTTATCGCTGGGCAAAGACTGCCTGGGACTCATTGCTCAACGAGACTACCAGTTGATACTTCCACAATCTCCAGCTATCCTACGCAACATGTTGTTCCTGGTACAATGAATCATGCGGTGAAGCAATCACCAGAAATCAGTTTGCCTTTTCTTCCTACAAAGCCAACCCCACCGATGGAAACTTGTGGTCTCTCCACAAGGCTCAAGCATTTTGTTTGTCCAGACATTCTGGAGCCCAACATCAGAATAACCTCCAGTCTGAATTCACAGGTCTCTCACCATCCACAAAAACTTGATGGCAGTTGATCAGATCTGTATCTGGTACTTGCGCCTGATCCACTCCTCGACTCTTGAAAGATGGAGTCATGATGGACACTGCTCATATCAAGACCGATTACCTTAACTACACCTCCACAGAAAACATCCAAGGGTCTTACCAAAATGCTATTGAATACAGCTGACTCCTGTACTGCATCTGTCTTTTCCTTGCATTTCCCCTTCACCCAGTTGTGTCTCTGTTGAAACTTTTTGCCCCCAATGTTCCACTCCTCCACAAGCCTTGATACTCATTTGAAAAGCTTTGTAAACAACATGGATCTGTTGAGTTAGGAAACAGCTAAATAATTCAAAATAAATCAGATACCCCAATGCCAAATCATGAGTACAAACTAATCTTTAGTTCATAATGCAGGGAAGCCAGAGGAAAGCAGGTGGGGAAAAATGTACAAGTTCACATACAAACATGTACATGTACTTAGATTGACAAGCCCCCCAGAAAGCTTCCCCCATCCCCTCAATCTGGAACACTCATTCAAATCAAACAATGTTCTTATGTACAAAATACATGGTTATTGTATTGCTGAAGTTTTGGAAGAACCCAGGGAGTTACATCCACCACATAAAGGATCCCTGGAGTTTTGATATCTCCATTGTATTTTGTTTAGTTAGATTACCAGCCTGGTGTTGGCTTAGCGGTTAGGGTGGCTGACTTGTGATCCTAGGGTCCTGAGTTCAAGCCCTGTTGGCCGCTGAATTAATTCCAGGTGGGGTTGACTCAGCCTGTCATCCTTCTGAAGATGGCAAAATGAGTACCAGTGTACTAGTAATAGGGACACTGCATCAGCGGCATAGCTGCGTCCCTTCCCAATGATGCAACCAGCAGCCATAAGGCTGCACTTGCAAGGGAGAGTTAGATTACCTCTCCCCTCATATCAGTGGACAGAGAAATGCATTGTTTGTGTCGCAGGTTCAAATTCCCTTTGTAACTCTTCTCTCTCTCACCATTTCTCTCTACCTCTACGCACCTGTTTACAGTGCATCCATACACATAAACAATATGCTTTACAAAACCAACATTATAACTACAAAACTCACTTACCAATCGCTCCTGGGTGGCATTCGGTCCTGCGCAGCACCTGCACTGACAAACCAATGAGCGCAGCCTGACAACAGCAGTGCTCCAATGGGAAGGCAGCACCCATGAGGAAAAAGCAGTGCTAGGTCCCTAGACTATGCCTCTCGAAGAGCTTTATAAGTCCGGGCAGCCCAGGATTCAGGATTGTGTGCGTCCAGGGAACAACGAGAGCCTCTGCACGGATGGGCTTTGCTGGGAGTGAGAGCCAGCTGCTGAGCGAGTGCTGACGAGCCACGGAGATTTTTCCCTGGACTTTCCAGCTTACAATTGTTTCTAACCTGCCCGACTTGCACAATTTCCCTTTTTCTAATTATTTACTTGGAACACACAAGAGCAATCAATGGTTGCACCCTTGAATCGTTCATTGCTGGGTTAGTCACTTGCATTATGAAGCATTCACTCACATCTCTCCCCACACGGCGCATCACACCATCACCCTCTCTTTCCCTCAACTTTTCGTATTGATACGAACGTAAACCTGCAGGCTAACGTTACCAACGTAACGGGGTTACCTGAGCAAGGGGTTACCAATGAGCCCCGCCTTCTTTATCTCTGTCATTCACTCTTAATTTTCCAATTTCCCAGAGTGAATGAGGTGCCTATGTCTGTAGTTTCATGACAAGTTGACTGTTGAAGGGGCTTGCGTGCTTAAGGGGAAGGTTCTTTCTTTTGCGACACTGCAATTTTGTATATACACTACCGGTCAAAAGTTTTAGAACACCCCCATTTTTTCCAGTTTTTACTGAAATGTAAGCAGTTTAATGTTTCAATGTATCTGAAATAAAAGCATAGAACAATAAACAAATCATGGAATCGTTTTGTTGACAAAAATTTAATCTAAATTTTGACTCATCAAAGAGCCACCTTTGCAGATATAACAGCCGAACATACTCGTGGCATTCTTTCTGCAATGGAAATCAAATATTGTTTGGAAAGTTCTTCCCAACACTGTTGCAGAAGTTCCCACAAATGTGTTGCACTTGTCGGTTGCTTTGCTTTCCACCTTCTGTCCAGTTCATCCCAAACAGCTCGATGGGATTTAAGTCTGAAGACTGTGCTGGCCATTCCATGATTTGAAGCCTACCGTTTTGTTCTTTTCTTCTAAGGTAGTTCTGACAGTCTGGAGGTATGTTTTGGGTCGTTATCTTGCTGTAGGATGAACCCCTGACCAACTGGCGAGACCAGAGGATTGCATGGTGCTGCTAAATGCTGTGGTAGCCCTTTTGGTTCAGGGTGCCAGTCACTCTGTGCAAGTCGCCGACTCTGGATCCTGAAAAGAGCCCCAGATCATCACGCTTCCTCCCCATGTTTGACAGTTGGTGTCAACACTGAGGAACCATCCTCTCGCCTACTCAACGGCGTACAAAAAGCCTGCGTGATGAACCGAAGATTTCAATATTTGATTAATCGTCCATAAGACCTTCTTCCAGTTTTCAGTAGTCCACTGGCGGTGCTTCATGGCCCAGGCAAGCCTCTTTTTCTTATTTTGCCATCTTAACAATGGCTTCTTACTGACACTCGACCTGTCAAGCCTGCAGCTCGAAGTCTTCTCTTCACAGTTGAAACTGAGACTTCCTTACTTCGACCAGTGTTAAGCTGTATTGAAGCTGCTGTCCTGACCGCCTATCACGCAAGCTGTTGACTCAGAAACTTGTCTTCTGATTTGTTTGTGGCTTTGGGTCTGCCAGACCTCTTCCTGTCAGAGTTTCCTCCAGTCCCAAGTGCTTTTTGATGGTGTAGGAAACTATACTCACTGAACCTTGGCTTCCTTTGCAATTTCTCCAAAGGAAAGACCTACACTTTTAAGGGTTATAATGGTCTGTCTGTCTTCCTTTGTCAATTGTCTTTTTCTTGCAATTATGATAGCAATATACTACTTCCTGCAGTGCAATATTGTCCAAATAATGCTTCAGACAGTATAGCAACAGTCTGATCCAACACTGCTTTTATACAGAGGGTTTGTAACTAATCAACAAAAGTTGGAACACCTGTAGGAATTCTTTGCATCAACTTTCAAGGCTTAATTTACTTCATTCTGCAGAACAGCTGCAGTTGCTTACCCATTACTTGTTCCCTGAAAGGGCCTTTTTTAACAACTCTGAAATTTGCATTATTATCTTGCCAAAACGAAGTTTTTGCAAGATATGTTAGTCAGCTTGTATGTTTTTTTTTTGTTTTAAAAAAAAATTTTTTTGTTGTTTTCGTAATCAGTATAAAAAATTCTGCAGAGCACAGTTATCATTGGAAATTTTTGTAACTTCGCATATCAGAGGCCTATAGAGGTCCCTTTCAGCGCACAATTTGTGAAGTCAAGGTCAAAGGTCAAGGTCACTGTCGCAAATCAGGGGAGTCGACGAAACCCTTATTTTTTGAGTAATTTGATCGGATCGTCGTCAACTTCATGGGAATATATTCATGTGTCTGGCGTCAGCTGATTAATTTTTGGTGGCGATTGGCCTTGACCTTCATTTGTTTGTTTTTTTGTCTGTAATCACGTATAAATCACTCTGCAGAGCCCAGTTACATTGGAAATTTTGTAACTTCGCATATCAGAGCCTATAGAGTCCCTTTCAGCGCATAAAATTTGAAGGTCAAGGTCAAAGGTCAAGGTCACTTGTCGCAAATCAGGGAGTCGACGAAACCCTTATTTTTTGAGTAATTTTAATCGAATCGTCTCCAAACTTAATGGGAATGTAGTATATGGTCTGGCGCTCAGCTGATTAGTTTTTGGTGGCGATTGGCGTTGACCTTATCAGGGTTAGTGCCTGAGGTCAAACATATTTGACCCAAGGTCAAATTTTCAAGTTTTAGGAACCATATCGTGTCGTACCTCAAATTGAACACCTCGATGAGTGCTTATAGATATGTCAAGCTTGAGACATTATGACGTCATTTGGTGACTTTATGAGGCAAACACATATTTTTCATGGTTACTCTGTAGAACGATTCTCATCGGAATCTCTCGTAGGCAGATATTCCTCAAGGAGTCGCTCCTGGTGGAATAAGCAGCTCTGTTCACCTCAGTGTGACCTTAAAGAAGTCACACGTGGTCACCTTTTGGCAAGTTTATTTTTCAGTTTTTGGTAACCTAAACTTTTTTTTTTTAAACCTCTGGCAGTTTACTGCTAAGCTTTGTACCATT
>CM068952.1:118443402-118471983 GCA_035128595.1 Eptatretus atami | reverse complement strand
CTGCCAGTGGAAAAAACAAAAAAAGTGGAAAAAGTTACGAAATCTTAGCTATTTCACACAGAAATCCTTAAAATGGCCCAGCAATATTATTGCACCTTTTACAAATAATTCATTTCAAGCAGTGATCTCCTTGTATTTTGAAATTGAACTCACCTATGGTGAGTTGCAGGTGCCTGGCCAATATAAAAATCATTCATCAACAGTTGAAAGGAGAGAAGGATCATTCTTGCTGTTTTGTGTTACTGTGAGTACCGTAAAGAGCATTGAAGAAAAGAAAGAAAACCAAGAATTGTCTGAGGGGTCAGATACAAGATTGTATCCAAGCATGGACAATCTCAAAGCTACAAGTCCATCTCCAGAAACCCTCGATGTCCTGTGTCCACCGTTCGCAATGTATCAGGATGTTAAGGCCCATGGCACTGTAGCCAACCTTCCTGGACGTGGCCGCAAGAAGCTTGATCGAGATTGAGCGAAGGATTGTTTGAATGTGGAGAAAGCCACCTCGATAAAACTGCCAAACAGATTCAAGCTGACCTTCAGACACAAGGTACGACAGTATCAACTCGTACCAATCCATCGCAAACTCAATGAAAGCGGGTTCAATGGTTAGGAGAACCAGGATACCCCACTGCTGAGAGAGACAGAAATAAAGCTAGTGGAGTTTGCCAAAACATACCTGAACAGCGAAAATCCTTCTGGAGAATGTCCTGCAGGACAGATGAGACCAAATAAGAGCCTTTTAGAAAAGCACATCATCTCTGTTTACAGAAAAAACAATATGAAGCTTCAAAGAAAAGAACACCTTCCTGACAGTCAAAACATGGAGAGTTCAGTGATGTTTTGGGGTTGCTGTGCTGCCTCTGCACGGGTACCTTGAATGTGTGCACGGCAACATGAAAATCATGGTGGTTACCAAGCGCATTTTGAAGCGCAATGTTCAACCCAGTTCCAGAAAGCTAGTCTCCGTCGAAGGTCATGTGATTTGCCAGCAGAACAATGACCCCAAACACACTTCAGAAAGCACCAAGCGAATGGTTCAAGAGAAAAATGCTGCGACTGTTCTTGAAGTGGCCAGCAATTACATATTTAATATCTCTATTGTCAAAGTGGCCTCTTCGAATAAATGACTTTTACATTGCCTCATCACTCTTAAAATATTTCGCTACACAAAAAAAAAGAATAATAAGTTTTCGGAGATTAGCCAAAGAATGAAGTGGCAAATTGATAATGCCAAATAATGAAGTGGCAAAAAAACAATTGGAACCAATGGAAACAGAAGTATTCTGCAATGTCAAAAGAGAGGGGCAACACCAACAGCGCGGGCTTAAGAACAAAACATTGGGGAGACATAGGCCTTTGGAGGGGGTGGGGGTTTCACTGGGGAAGAAAAGTTCATAGTTTTGGATGGAGACGATCTGAGATGATGTTGAAAAGTTATCATGAGGATTTGAGGGAAGAATGAGATTGGAGAGAATGGGAAGTTGGTTCCACATACCAGGAAAATAAATAAATAAAAGGAGCTGAATGAGTGAAGGCTGAACAGTGTTTTTGTGAAGTTTCATAAGAAGGGTTGCTGGTGGCAACCCAGGTGTGCTCGCAGAAGACCTGATTGGGACAAAGCGCCAGAAAGGCAAGACCGGAAAGGAACATAGAAGAGAGATCACTGAACCTGTCAGCGATGTGAAAGTATCGGCGCAACAAACTCAGTTTCATCGGGGGATTCAAATGATCTGAAGGTTTCCACAGCTCAATCGAGTAAATCTGAGGATGGCGCACCAGCCCAGATGGGAGAGCAGTACTCCATTTCAAGCTGCGATGAAGGCCTTGTAGGTAGACAAAATTTAGTGTGCCCAAGGAAGACTTTGCAGTCGGAGGACGCCCAGTCATGACTGCCTTTTGAGGAGAACCTTTTTAATGTGTTTGCTAAGAAAAATCATGGATGAGGTGAGAACCAGAGTTGAACGACTGAACTTCCCCAAAGAGAAATTAACCAAAATGATGGGAAGGTTTACCATTCCGTCCTTTGAGAGAGAGCGTGATAATGTGAGATTCAGGATTAAAGGCATTCTCCAAGGTTTGACCAGCTTCATTATTTTTGTCAAGGTCTGAAGAGAAGAAGAGGCTGCAGCTGCTTGTCTTAGAGATTGAGCGACTGATGCAGAGGTGAAGTAATCAGCAATTAGACAGAGAGAATTTCCAGCATCAGAGATATGTTGAGGGATAAGAATAGACTGGGGCCCAGAACATGCTTTGTTGCACTCCAGCCTGACAGTGAGAGGAGATGAAAGAATTCCGTTGAGAGCACCGCTTGGCCTACTCGGTAGAGGAGTCAGCACCCAGAGCGGAGTGGCTTCTGATCTGTCCATGCAGAGAAGTTTGGAGAGCGAAGGTGTTGTTGTGTATGGGCAGGCCAGACTATCGAAGCATGACATGTCTGAGAACACCCTGATCTCATGTTGAACATGGAGACCTCCATCCATTTTGGCAGAGTAGAGAGCATGTCAAAGGTAGATGACCCGTTCTTGGAACCAATTGGTAATCTGACATGAGGCCATGAAAAAAAGAAGATTCTTATCAACTGCGAAGATAGATTCCATGACCTTGTATGATTGGAGCGTAACCCTATCAGTCTGTAGTCGAGGGAATCAGTTTTGCCACCTAGTATATAATGTAGTGATGTGGCTGACTTCCAATTAGATGGGAAGATGACCTCGGAAAATGATAGTGTGAAAAAAGGCAGAGACAGAGGATATGCAAGGAGCAGCAGGCATTTTTAAAAAAAGTTTTTTTTTATGACACATGATGCTGATGCTGTCCAGGCCAGTTGCAGAATCAGAGTCGCGGTTGTCAGAAACCTCTCCACTTTAGTCCAGAGCAGTTGATTAGGTTGACTGGGTTAGGTGGGTACAGAGATGAGTGGTTGGAGACCAAAATATTGAGAAAAACACAAATTGAGATATTCGGCCTTCTCCGAACCAGAGCTCGGCGTGTGCCATTTGAATGAGGCGAAGAGATGGAGGTGAGCATACACCAGAGATAGACTTAACAATGTACCAACAGGTTTTAGAGGAAGGAGACAAGTTTAAAGTTCATTCTTGTGTGTACAGATGTTGTTTTCTGCTCTCCTGAGTAGAGAGTGGACACACACTGGGACTTTTTGGAATGCACTGAGATTGCCTTTTTGGACGAATTTGCCTTCAGGAAGAGAAGGCAATTTAGTTTCAGAGCAACTGCCTCACCAACAATATTTCAGTGTACAAGGGTTGGAAGAAGGGTAGGATAACTAAGAGATGGATTGAATCTGGCTGAGGACGAGAGAGAGCAGTTTCTGTGGAAGAATTCCCAGGCTGAAGTTAACATCAGGGCCTGTATATATATGGAGACTAGGTCCTCGAGAAGAGATACATGAAGTCCTTATCTGACATAATCCCTTGCCTATATTTCTTGTCTTGATGAAGTGCTCAACACACCAATTGATGCATTTTGAGCATCTACCTATCAGACGAAATCTCACAGAAATGCTGCGTGAGTAAAGATTCTACATCTCTCCTTTTCTATGTCTTATGTTTTTTCTTTGGTCTTAAGATAAGAATGTCTGTCGTCGCCCCTACCGCAGCATCAATTTCTGAAAAAATTATGAGACCAATAGTAACATTAAGTAAGAAGCTCAATGTGAGCAATGATATTGCACACTATGACTATAAGCAATAGATTGTATCAACATGTATGGTACTCCGAGAAATTTCTCGACATTTTCTGACAACCATATCATTTAAAAGCGACTCGGATAAATGCAAGTTAATACTACAAAAGAGGACTCTTCAAGATATTTTAAAAAAACAAAGAAAAAATAATATGGTCCGTTAAATTCAATTGATATTAAAAATGCATATACGTGTTTGATTATTGATACCGTATCGTTTTGGCTATAATCTCATCTAAACAATTAGGTTATATGCATTCCGAAGAATGTGCCATGCGCTTTCAAATCTTATATAATATCAACGAATGAATCCTATATGTACGATTGAATCTCATCATGCCTTTTATTTAATCAGACAAACTATATAATTCTGGGTGTGTCTATTGACCTTGTGCCTAACAATAAGAAACTACATGTACGAACATCGCTACCATGTGAATTGAAATCACTATTAGACCTGCAATGGAAAGGAAGCAGAAACATATTAAAAAGGATAAGTGACTTGACATATGTAGGTAGTAAAAAGTCTACCACCAGGACTGATCCTTGATGCGTACATGTCTCTTATTTCACTCTTACCTCATGTTGAAAACTCCAACGTTGGGATAGTCATGTTGCTTCACTAGACTGACCCAAACTGTCTGGAAAGAAGCAGGTCCTAGCTTGCGCAATAAAAAACACCAACTCAAATTAGCTTATAGTTAGATTACACACCATCAAACATTGCGCAATATCATCAAGCAATATCCCGACGTACCAGACTGAGAGAGATGGCATGAGAGTTCTTACATGCTCAGACATAATAGGAATGCCAGTAGAAAGTACGAGTGCTGAATATTGCCCATAGTTCCAGTGCGCAACTCTGCCCTAAAACTTCAATATTATAAGACCCGCAACACAAAAAGCTACTTAAGCTCAATTAATGTGGACAAATGGTAGAGTCGTTAATAACCACAATTCATACAACATGCGTGTGTACAATATATTGAAACAGGGTATGAGATTTATCATCTATCAAACAGTCAAATGTACAATGTCAAGTTGGAAGGTACTTACACATTGTCCATAGCAGCTGCATGGCTTCTTCCATGGTTTGTGATGCTAAATGTTTGACAACAATGTATGGCCAGTGATGTTAGCATGTGCAGCACAAGAGACTAATACCACAAATGTTACCCACACGCTATTCAAGTTCTATGACAGTTGATCATCTCAAGTTTTGACACCAGTTTGATCATCTCAAGTTTTTTTTTTAAAAGAGCTTATCTATTTGCTATCTATATTTGAAAAAGGAGCTTATTCTTGATCATCCTATTTGCTTAATTTATTATGTCTGCCGGCTGATTACCTTACAAATCATTACATGGACATTGCCAGGTTTCTTTTTTTTTTATCCCCCCAAGCCAGCCCCCTACCAAAAAAACAAAACCTCCAAAAAAAACCTGATCGTGTACCAGACGATGTCAATTTTCTACCCCCAAAACAAATTATGATGGGTCATGTACCTGACACGTTCATGTACAACACACACTCAGCCTATTAAAATACAATCCACACTTCTAAACAAATATATAATAAATGTATGGCAAAATAAAAAAACTTACAACAACCATGCTACATATTAAAAGTATTTGGCTATGCCATCTTTCTTATATAGACTTACAGATCAACGAATTAATACATCAGATTGACATCGCGTGGAGTTGCGACTCACCAGCCTCCCTGGTCCCAACTCCCCATCTCGCGAAATCGGAGGGGAACATCACCAAAGGAGCGTCGCCCATCAAAACTTCCGTATATCCGGCTTCTGGACTCTTAAAGAGCAGAGTTTTGGTCGCTATTACTTTCGCTTGATTCGAAGTTGAAGCACATTAATAATGCGTATTTATTTTCTTACATTTGAAACTTTCAAAATATGCTAAAATTAACTTTTTAAGTCAAACACTTTGTTCAGTGATCGAAAAAACAGTCCGGAAGTACCGAGGATGCACTATGGACATCACGTTCTACCGAAAACTCGTGAACATTCGCAAACAGCGTGATTAAACAATGGCGGAGATGCGAACAGCGAGTGATTTCCACGCGCGATGAAATTGATGTTTATTTCATTTCCGAATTGCGAACGATCGGAGGATGATGGGAATTTAATACTATGGAGTTCTAGGCCCCGAGCCATATAAATTTGAGCCACTTGCAAGTGGCCAGAAAACGGCCTATTTCGTATGTACAAGTGGCAGGACTGACTGCCCCGGCAGTCACACTGAAGACTCCACCAGACAGATTGGCTTTGTAATTTCATTTTTCTTGTCAATGCATAAAATAATGTAAAGTTGATTCGTCTGTGACTTGATTATAATAATTTTTTTTTAACCCCTAGAGCCTGGTGTGGGTCAGTGGTTTAGTGGGTGGCTTGGGATCTAGGGGTCCTGAGTTCAAGCCCCGTCGGCCGCTGAATTAATACCAAACCCCCCAAGGGGGTTGAACTCAGCCTTCATCTTCCGCAGGTCGCGAAATGGAGTACCAATTCCAGTGTGTTTTTTTTGTAAAAAACTGTTAGAGGGGAACTGCATACAAGCGACACAGTCGCACTTCAAGAAATGATAGCTTACCCGGCAGCTAAGCTGCCATACGACCACCACCAACCCTCTAGTCACTTCAAGAGTCAGAAAATAAGGAATTGAATCAATAATGCGACCCAAATATATTATACACCGTAGCCTGGCGTATGAAGTCTTCTGAAGTTTTCTTTCTGACAAGCTGAGCTTGACCCCAGCGAAAGTGAACAGTTTAGAACAAAACCCCACTTTCAAGAGACTGTGCTGATGCATATCTATCTATAATTCCAGGCAATATGTGTTGTGTGTGATGTGACCGCCTGGTTTCTCGACAAACCACTGGTTCCAATCTAATTTGAAACTTGCAGGTATATGCTGGGCCCTGTGGATGTGCCTTTGCAAAGGTATTAGATATTAATCGGACAAGTGCTTCCCAAGTTATGGCCATTTATTTACCAACCAATGACCCAGGACACGTGCTGCGTAGCGTGCCGATGGGAAGAGATTCTCGCCGGTTCCCATTACGGGTCAACAACGTATGGACTTTCCTCGATAGTGTACAGTAAATACCTTGACATACGAAATGCACTAACTTACGAGTATTTCCAGTTACGAGCCGTTGCTCGGGACGATTTTTTTGCTTTGTGTTACGAGTCTAGATTCCGAGTACGAGTGGAGCTGAAATGAGCATTGAGACGCGCAGCCAAGCAAGCGAAACACCCGCATCCTCCGGCCTTTCACGCATCTCCCGGCCACTCACTCGTTCAGTTTCTCTTGGTTATCTCGTTGAAGTAGGGTTGTACCAGTAATAATCTGCGGTTGTGTTTAGCTTTGTTTTTTCATGGTGACAGGTATTTTGCCAATTTTCTTTGTTGTAACTCAAACCATGACCTAAAAAAAGAACTTGCAAAGGACAGTGCTAGAAGAAACGAGAATGATGTCGCAATAATGAAAAAAAGAATTAAAAAATTGTAGCAATTAAGTTGAATGAATAAAATTAAGCTTGAATGAACGAATAGAATAAAAAAAATAAAATGTAAAAAAAAATATTGTAGCAATAAGTTTAGCGATAAAGTGGAATTAAAAAAAAATTGTATCAATTACGTTTTAGCGTTATAAAGTGTGATGAGACTTCAAAATTCTCCTCGCCTATCTCCTCCACCACCACCTCCACCACTGCCCGCCACCTCACCGCCACCTCCACCTCCACCAGAATCTTCCGTAACGGAAAGTCGCTCATTTCCAAAGTAAATACACCTTCTATAAAACCAGTTATTTATTTATATTCTATTTTATATCTTATGTATTATGTTTTTTTTAATATTTATAAATACATTTCTCATTTTTAAAACTACGCTAACAAAGAAATTTAGGGGGTTTTTTGGGGGGCTGGAAACGCTGATTAATGGTATTTCAATGAATTTAATTAGGAAAATGTTTGAATCTGAGCAAAACCGAAGTTACGGAGCTCGGACACAGGGAACGAATTAAACTCGTTGTCATATGTTATTACTGTATTCTATAATTTCTCTGATTTCTTTATGCGCATTTATAGATAAACACAATGCCCCCAATCCAGCTCGTTTACGAGAGCGAAAGAAACCAGACTGCTGGTGTTTGAAAGTGTTATTTTTTTTTGCACGTACATTTGTTTTCCTCTCTCTTCTCTTCTCTTTGTGTTTTCCTGCGAGACATTGCGAAAAGCAAAATACAAGCGGCACTATTGATATAATTGGCCATTAAAACAAAATTCCGAATAATCGTAGGTTACCAGTGTGAGGAAAGATGATAAGAAGGAGCCAGCTGTAAGGAGGAGAAGGCTAATGGTGGGCACGAGCGTCACTGCTTCTAGTTCTCACTTGAAGCAAGTTGTTTGAAAGCCGTAGCTCACTTATTGCGTTGCCTTCGTAATCCTCGGCTGTGCAATCGTCACCACAAATGACAAGTCTATCCAAAGGTCCTCTTTTACCCATTTTATTGGGGGAGAATTCGCCCGTTTTGTTTGTATCAAATCTTATCTACGCCTGTCGAAATGTTTTGATTTCCTTCGGAAATCGTGGAGCGATTATTCCGTTTTCCAAGCCATTTCGCAAAACATGACGTACACTACGTACGAGGCATGATGTACAATATCCAATATAACTTTGTTCTAACCTAAAATCAATATATAAAACGGGATTAATATAGACAGTTGCAAGCTCAAAAAAGCAAAAAACGGCCCCGCTAAACTGGACACTTCTCATGAGCGAGTGAGCGTCCGCATGTTTTTGGAGAACGTGAGTCACATCCAACATATGGGCACGTCGGTCTGTTTTTTCACAGCCTCGAAATACCAACCTTCGGAAGTAAAATTTCATTACTTTTCCTCAATAGTTAGGGCAATCACAATAGTTGCATCGAAACTATTTAATTTAATGCACATATAATCATACTGATAAATTTTCAGAACATGTTTGGTGACCCGCAACCTGCTCTTTAAGTTCCCGTCCAAATTTGCAAACATATTAAAAACATGTTCAAAAATGAAGCTTAAATCATGAAAATGATGCGTCGTGTTCACACAATTTGTCTACATTCTACATTTGTCGCACAATTTGCTAGTTTTAAAACCAGTCATATTTTGCATAATTTTAATCTGAAGCGTGCATTGAATTTTACTGCAGTGGCTGAAATGGAACTTGCGTATGCAGACATGTACACAGATCAGTGTGCTCACATTTAGTGCACAGAAACCGAAAGAATCAGTGAACGGAAGGTGGCGTACAGCTCTCGGTGCTGCAGCTTGATAGAAGCTATAAACATAGGGGTTATACCTCTGGGGGCTCACCTGGTAGTGGCTGGATAAGAAAACCAGGGAACCACTGGGAGGCATGGATGGCCCACAAAATATATAATGGAGAAGAAAGTCAAAACCTAAGGATTTTTTTTTTTAATGCCGTCAAGAAACTTTGGTACATCATGGGTGATAAGGGTTGTGGTCAAGTTTCATCAAAATTGTGAGTGTAGTTTCGGAGAAGAAAGCAAATATATATTTTGGGGGGACCCCTCCCGTAGAACCCCTTAGACCCCAATTATTTTTTTAATGCCGTGAACAAACTTGGGTACATCCACGGTGGTGAACATTGTGGTAAAGTTTCATCAAAATTGTATGTGTAGTTTCAGAGAAGTTGAAAGTATTTGTGTACGGACGGACAACATGCCATTCCATAAGCTCCCCAGAACTACGTTCCAGGTGAGCTACAAAAAAAAAAACTCAGTATCGACATTGGTAAAACGATTGATTCAAAGAATGGTGCAAGAATCATACATGAAGATGTGGATTTTTATAAATGGTGCAAACCGCTTCAATATTTGGTATGTCCTTCCTTCCATCCATGCGTAAAAAATTAAGAAGAACCACCTAACTCACCGTACGTTCGTTATCAATATTTATTGCTGTTTAATTTCTCGTGTTGTTGTTTAGGTTTTATGTTGATGTTTAGTTTGCATCAGGACAGTCAGGTCACCCCACCTGTTGAGTAAGTAATCGTCAGTCCCCCACAGGGCTACCTTTTAAGCGGTGCAGATGCTTCACTGCACAGCTTCCTTCGTACATGGGTGCAATCTTTTTTTTTTTCCAGGAATTTTTTGTTTTGACAAAATTGTTTTTTTCTTTTCCAGTTTGACAAAATAAAAACAATAAAAAAAGGAGGTGGCTTCAAAAAAGGAAGCGGGCGAGGGCGATCAACTAGTATTCTTTTTTTAAATTCGGTCCTTATTTGACTCTTAATATTATCTATATATCAGCAATTGCCAAACTTGTATGTAGTTGTAAAAGGGATGATGCAAAGAGGAGCACGTGAGGTCCGTTACATTTTACAAACTAGAAGGGCACTCGGTAGAGTGCATACCTCCGCCATGCAATGTCTGATCCAGTAGAACATATCGGGCCTAATACAATTTTGAATGAAATATGCAATATATCGTTTTGGCCCTATCTCTCAATGGTGAAGAATTACTTTAAAAATTTAACAAAATTCTCGTATTCAGATTCGGACCTTCACCAAAAATCGAATCGATTTGTCCTTGTCACACCCCAACTTGTCCACAAAATTTTGTCCGAATCCGTCCACAACCTTTTGTATATCGTTTTAGCCCTATCTCTCAATGGTGAAGAATCACTCAAAAAATTCAAATAGTCGGATCCGGATCCGGATCTTCACCAAAATCGAATCAGTTCGTCCTTGTCACACACCGAACCTGCCCACCAAATTTCATCAAAATCAGTCTACAACTTTTCAGATATCCTGCACACCAAACAAACAAACAAAGAAGACAGACAGACAGAAAGGGGTGAAAACATAACCTCCTTCCACCTTTGTTGGTGGAGGTAAAAATATAACAACCTTCAGATAAACAGGTCACAAATGTGTTTACAACATCTTTTGTTAAGATTTCCTATTTATGTGAACGTCTCACAGATAATTTTAAATAATTCTTATCAGTCAGTTTTCCCACCAGGTCTCAATATTTTCCCAGGCCCAAGGAAGATCCAACCACAGGTCAAGCCAAACTCTTCCCAACCCAATTCCAGGTCAAGCCGCACTCTTCCCGATCAAATTTCAGGTCCAGCTTAACCCTTCTAGGTCAACGGAACCCTTCTCAACCCAATTCCAGATACAATTTAAGGTCAAGCCAAACCATTCCCACCCCAATTCCAGGTCAAGCTGAACCATTCCCGCCCCAATTCCAGGCCAAGCCGAACAATTCCCACCCCAATTCCAGGTCAAGCTGAACCATTCCAACCCCAATTCCAGGTCAAGCCAGACCATTCCTGATCCAATTTGTCAAGCCAAACCATTCCCACCCCAATTCCAGGTCAAGCCAAACCATTCCCGCCCCAATTCCAGGTTCAAGCCGAACAATTCCCACCCCAATTCCAGGTCAAGCCAAACCCTTCCCACCCCAATTCCAGGTCCAGCTGAACCATTCCCAACCCAATTCCAGGTCAAGCCAAACCCTTCCCAATCAATTCCAGGTCCAGCTGAACCATTCCCAACCCAATTCTAGGTCCAGCCCAACAATTCCCAACCCAATTCCAGGTCAAGCTGAACCATTCCCACCCCAATTCCATCAAGCCGAATCATTGCCAACCCAATTCCAGTCAAGCCGAATCATTCCAACCCCAATTCCAGGTCAAGCCGAATCATTCCAACCCCAATTCCAGGTCAAGCCGAACCATCCCGCCCCAATTCCAGGTCAAGCCGAACCATTCCCGCCCCAATATTCAGGTCAAGCCGAACCATTCCCACCCAATTCCAAGTCAAGCCAAACCCTTCCCACGCCCAATTCCAGGTCCAGCTGAACCATTCCCAACCCAAATCCAGGTCAAGCCAAACCCTTCCCACCCCAAATCCAGGTCAAGCCAAACCCTTCCCACCCCAATTACAGGTCCAGCTGAACCATTCCCAACCCAATTCCAGGTCCATCCCAACAATTCCCAACCCAATTCCAGGTCAAGACTCCTCCTTCACAACCCAATTTTAGACAACACGAGTCACAAGAAATCCTCCAGAGAGGAGAAAGACTGGATTTGAGCTTGGTCATTGTGAGCACCTCGTACTCACCGCTATGACGTTTACAAACGTCGTTTTCCCGGAGAATTGTAACCCCACAAGCGTCAACTCCATCTCTTCCTTCCAGAAGAGTGACCTGAACCAATCTAAGAGCCTGTTGATAAGAGCTAACATCTTGAATAACTACACGTCTACAACACCTCGTTAATCTCACCAACACCTCGTCTGGCCTGTCCTGCACAAACCTCCGCAAGTCCTCGCGGCGCAGCAGATGAATTTGTTTACGATATGACGTCAAACGTTACTGTCTCGGTGAACAACGTGTCGACGAAATATTGTCAAGGGTTGTGGGAGCTTCCACGTTCGATTTTCCTTTCGATGTACTCTCGTTTTCATGCGAGAATCGTCGATGTAAGTAAAGAACGAACACTAATCCGACAGAGGAAAATTTGTTCTAAAAGCCGGTAACTCGAAACCAATGACAAAACAATTATCGTACTGTCGCGTACTTAGCCATCATGGCTGCCATGCACTGTACAACATAATTTATTCGATTACATTGCAACCTTTTTGGGACAATTGCATGCACACTTGCTGCAGAGGATCAGCATGACTCCAATTAATTTATCGGGGTGTTTTGATCTTTGCCGGTGATCTTGGGGTGGGACGGGTCGCTAATTCTCCGTGTAAATGCGTACCGTGTAGCGCCGCCTCCAGGTCGGGGAGGGTATTACAAGTCTACACCATTTACAGTACAGTGTTCCTGTCCTCACGTTTTCCAGTGCAGTGAGGTGTTTTGAATCATAAGCAGTGGAGATGTTTTTACTTCATGCACACAACCCGAGTTATTTATTTTTGCGTATGCAGAGCTGTCGCTTGCCTATACACCGCCCAAATAAAGCTGTGCGTTCAGAAGAACGTGTCGCGTACTTGGAGCAAGATCGCCTGCAGGACGGGTGCTCTGCGAGTTAATATAATTCTGTGGAAGTGTAGGTTATTACTAGCCGGGAGGAGACGATGGTTCGCGGGCATTATTGAACAATGCCACGATAGGTACAATTGAGTTAGTGGAAGCTTTTGAGGAAGCCCTACCGTAAAAACCTATCTCTTCCGTCAAAATTGACCAAATCAAATCGGATTTTTTATATGTTGTACTTATGGACATTACGCACAGCTTCTCGGAAATGAAATTGCGAGAAAAAAAAAAGTTCAAGTGGGCGTGGCTCCGCCCACAAGGGGCGTGGCTCCGCCCCTCATACAAAAAGACACAACTAGACCATGATATCTAGCTCGTGTCCAAGTTTCATCAAGATCGGATCAAACGTCACGGATCGATGCTCTGGAGAGAGTCACAAACAGACACAACGAAAATAGTGGTCACTGCTGGCGCCCACGAACCAACAATTTAGTAAAGACAAGAAAGTATACTTCAGCCCACACCTTTGCTAGAATACCAACTAAGATTATTAGTATGTCCAGTAATGAGGATTTTTGCAGTGATATTTCCCTCACACCGGCGGACCGGACCGGCCCAGGTAACCTACTATTACCTTGAGCTTACCTTCGGTATGTCAGTAAAACGAGCCTGACTTACATTGTATCTGCAGTGTACTTTTACATCATTAACTTTGTTACATTTACTTGTCCAACCAATGGCAGTCATTTCGAACTAATAATTTTGCCCCACACTACTGTCTAGGGCTCTTGGACCCCCCTCCCCCCCCCCCCTGAGGAAGGCTTCAACACAAGTTTACAAGGAAACTAGACACAGGTGGAGGCCTTTCACACCGTCATGGCCACATCAACACCACACACACACTCATTTATCAACACAAGATCAAAGTAAGGAAATGCAAAATGTTGTTTTTTAAATTGTTTTTTTGGTGTGGGGGGGGGGTTGTAGTTTCTTTTCCCCCTTCTCCTCAGGGGAGGAGGCATGGGCTTGGTTAAAAACACACATCAACCACATGACCCCCCCCCCCCTTGACAAGACCCCACAAACAGCACTCTGTACACCCATCAATGCTCAAACTACCTAAAATCCTGCCAACATCCCTATACCCTTCTATCTCCATAACTTCCAGGTACCTATCTAATTCTAATTTAAACTTATCTACTTTTTCTTCTGCCATACCTTTCCAGGAAGACCATTCCATGCATTAACTACTCTCCTGAGTAAAAATCACCTGCCTTGCTACCGTCTTAACTCTCCTCTTCTTTACTCTCAGGTTATGGCCCCTGTTCCTATCACTGTCTACTCTGTTGAATAATCCATCCACACTTATTTTATCTTTACCTTTCATTATCTTAAACATTTCTATCATATCTCCTTGTAACCGCCTCCTTTCTAGTGTATAAAGCCCTGTCTCCTTCAGCCACTCCTCACAGCCGAGCTAGCTAAGTCCACAATTTTTTTTTGATATTCTGTCTGTTTGTTTGTTTGTCTCTCTGTCAATCACCTACAGGTCATAATTCTAAACCGATCATCACAAAACTTTACCAAGTTGTGGAGGTAGTCTTTAACTGAGAAGCCCATTGATTTTGAGGTCAAAGGTTATCTTCAGGTCAAATTTCTAAAATCGTAATTTTATATCTGATTGACTTGAAATTTGAACAGGATTTGCATATTGTGTCACTGAATTGGGAAACCAACTATTTTTGAGATTGAAGTGTCAAAGGTCAACCAAAGGTCAAACTTCTAAAATCATCAATTTTCACCTGAAAAAGTCCATTTACATCCTATTAACTTGAAAGTTGAACACGATTTGCATCGTCCATCACTGAATTTGGAAACCAACTATTTTTGAGGTCAAAATATCAAAGGTCAACTCAAGGTCAAACTTTTAAAATCACCAATTTTAATCTGAAAAATAATCAATTTTCATCCAATTGACCTGAGCTTTGATTAAGATTGTCAATTTTAAACTTAATGAAATGGACAATTTGATGTATCCATGGCAACCTTTGGAGAGGGGGGTGGGGTGGATTTTGCAAGTTTCGTACTCTGCACGACATCTTTTTCTTGTTTGAATGTTTGTTTGTTTGTGTGCAGGATATCTCAAAAAGTTGTGGATGGATCTGGATGAAATTTTGTGAACAGGTTGGGTGTGTGACAAGGACGAACTGATTAGATTTTGTTGAAGATCCGGATTCTGATCCGACTTGTAGAATTTTTTTAAGTGATTCTTCACCATTGAGAGATAAAGTCAAAAATGATATTTCGCACGATGTCTCAAAAAGTTGTGGACGGATTCGGATGAAACATGGACAAGTTGGGTGTGTAGCAAGGACAAATTGATTCGATTTTGGTGAAGATTGGAATCCGCATCTGGATACGAGAATTATCTAATTTTTCAAGTGATTCTTCACCATTGAGAGACAGGGCTAAACTAATATATAGCACAATATCTCAAAACTTTCTGGACGGATTTGGATGAAACTCGGTGTACATGTTGGGTGTGTGACCAGAAAGAACTGGTTTAATTTTGGTGAAGATCCAAATCTGGATCTGGATACGAGAATTATTTAATTTTTAAAGTGATTCTTCACCATTGAGGGACAGGGCTAAACCGATATAAAGCACGATATCTCAAAAAATTGTGGGCGGATTCAGACGAAACTTGGTGGACAGGTTGGGTGTGTCGCATGGACGAATTGTTTCGATTTTGGTGAAGATCCAAATCTGGATCTGGATACGAGAGTTATTTAATTTTTAAAGTTATTCTTCACTATTGAGAGATAGGGCCAAAAACGATATATAGCATGATATTTCAAAAATGTTTTGGGCCCGATATGTTCTCGTGGATGACACATTACGTGGCGGAGGTATGCGCTCTACCGAGTGCCCTTCTAGTTGGGCATGTATTGTACCTAGAGGTTCATCCTCCTTGGTGATGCGACCTGGTCACGTGGGCCTGTTGTCAGGTCAGGTCAGGTATGGGAGCATGCGTCAGAGGAGCGTGTCGCGGTGTCCACTTTCCGCCGGTACTCCAAGGGCCTCCATCTGGCCATCGCCCTGGCAGATGCCTAGCCCATCCCCATCTCCTTCAGATGCTGATCAATCTGCTGCAACCACAAGGCACGTGTTTGGCCCATTAGCCTCCTCCACTCACGAGGCTCCCTCGATGAGAGAATCTAGTGAGTAGGATCAGCGTCAGGAAAATGAGCCACATGTCCAGACAGCCGCAGCTGACGCTCACGGACTATGAAGGTAACAAATCTCACTTGAGTCTCTCTCAGCAACCGCTCATTGGACACAAAGTCTGACCAGCGATAGCCAAGGATGCTCCGAAGATACCTGGTACCAAAGGAATAAAGTCTCCATCTCACATCCCTGGTCAGTGTCCAAGTCTCACATCCATAGAGCAAACTGGAAGCACCAAGGACCTGAAGGCTCAGACTTTTTCGTCCACCCGCACAGGTACCAGCAGTGCCACACCCCATGATCCAGTGAATCCATGACCCCCCAGGCCCGACCCAGATGTCTGTTGACCTCTGGCTCACAGCCAGCAGAGACATGAATATCACTGCCAAGGTAAGTGAATCTCTCCGTGACCTCAACATCCTCGCCACAAACAGGTGTAGACAGGATAGCAGCATCCAAGATGTCATTGAAAGCCTGGATCTTAGTTTTGACCCAGGGAACCCGCAATCCCAGTGGCTCTGACTCGTCATTCAGCACCTCGAGGGCCCCCAAAAGGATATCTTCCGCAAGAGACTGCATCATCTGCGAAATCAAGTCAGAGATCTTGACATTCCCAAACAATGCACCGCAGCTTTATCTCTCCGACATCCTCCCAGAATCCAGTCCATACAGTGCTAAAAAGTGTGGGGCCAGTACTCACTCCAGTAACAACTGGAAATAAGTCAGAGATGGTACCACCACATCTCACAGCACTCTCAATACCAGAATAAAGTTCAGGCATCAGATCGATCAGTTTTGGTGGCACCCCACAAAGACCAAGAATACTCCAGAGGGCATCCCGATTCACTGAATCAAACGCTTTACAGAGATCAACATAACTGCAAGCAGCCCCTGCCGGAACTCTCGTCTGCGTTCGGTGAGGACCCAAAAAGCCAGGATATGGTCAATCGTTGACCTTTTTGGTGTAAAGCCTGACTGCTCTGGATGCAGGTGCTCAAGAAGATGGTGGGGAACCCTCTCAAAAATTATCCGAGCAAAGACCTTGCCCGGCACTGAGAACAGCATCACCCCTCGGTAGTTGTTGCAGTCTTGGTGATCACCCTTCCCTTTCCAGAGAGGGACAACAATTTCCTTCTTCCAGTCAGTTGGGATGATGCCTGTGTTCCAGGCAGAACACAGAAGTGCATGCAACGACCCGAGTATAGCATTTCCACCAGCCTTGAGAAGTTCAGCATGGATGCCACAGATCCCAGGAGCTTTACACCATTTCATCTGGTTCACCGCTGCCTGTGTTTCCACAAACGAAGGTGGACCTGGTTGGAGTGTCAGCAATCAGGATTGTAACACCCCTGACAATCAACTAGACAGCTGGTGGATCAGCCTGGTACAGCCGCTCAAAGTAACCGGCCCAGCGGGCCTTCACTTTGGACTCCACTGTCAAGAGCCCACCACCCTCTGCTCTAAATGCAGTACACCGAGGGACGGGCTTGGAGGAAAGCAATGCACGAATTCCCCTGTGAGCAGGACGAGAATCACTTGACCACAGGTGATGCTCTACCCCCTCACAGATTCCTCGCACATAGGCCTCCTTGTCCACCCTTTGTGAACGTACAGTTTTACCGCTCAGCTCCATCAACAGTTCAGCTCTGCCATTCAGCCTGGCCCTGCGACTCTGGTCAATGGTATCCAGTGTCCTGTGAGAGACAAAATTCTTCTTCGCCCTACGGTGAGTTACAAGACATCTCCCGTCAACATCAAGGACGGTGATCTTGAAGGCACTCCACAACGCTTCAGGATCCCCCAAAGCACCCAGACCCCTGTAGAAACATTTTATCATGATGGGTTTGGGGGTGATAAAATAAATACCTTGATGATGATTAAAACCTGATATTAAAATAAAATATACAAGCCGGGAGGCGACGATGGTTCGCGGGCATTATTGAGGAAGCCCTACCGTAAAAACCTATCTCTTCCGTCAAAAGTGACCAAATCAAATCGGATTTTTTATATGTTGTACTTATGGACATTACTTACGCACAGCTTCCAGGAAATGAAATTGCGAGAAAAAAATCGAGAAAAAAATTAAAATAAATAAAAAGTTCAAGTGGGCGTAGCTCTGCCAACAAGGGCGTGGGACACCCCTCATACAAAAACACACAACTAGACCATGATATCTAGCTTGTGTCCAAGTTTCATCAAGATCGCATCAAACATCACGGAGCTATGCTCTGGAGAGAGTCACAAACAGACAGACACACAAACACAACGAAAATAGTGGTCACTGCTGGCGCCCGCGAACCAATTAATCCTGAAATAAATGTACTCAAATATGATATGATGTTTTAAGTATGTTCCATTTGGAATTAACATAATTATATTTATCCTCTGTATGGAAAGATCACCTGTATATTAAAAGTGTAAACAGGTTGAACTTTGCCAGTAAGTTGAATATAAAGAAGAATTGCCTGTCATTTAGAACTATCCTGAGAATTTTGTATAGAAGACACAAACAAGTTGGAATGTGGATTTGAGAAGGTGTCCAGATGTATTCACGAAGCTCTGGTCGCCTCAAGATAATATATTGTTACGGCTGTGGAAATTCGCATTACACCATAAAGGTCCCGTAGGTGAGATATATTTCTTAAGTACATGTGTAGTTAGCCCAAACCCATTGTTTGAGGGATAAATGTGATTCATTCGGGCTGCGATCCTTTGAGTTAGGCGTTTTTCTGTTCTACCTTTGTTTTGAGCCAACCACTACAACAACAACAACAACAACGCCAGCAGCCACAACCTACCTTCACCACTCGCTACCGCAAACCTCACATCACCGCCTCCAAACAGCGCCATGGCCATCGGACACCGCCGAAAACCCTCCACCACCTTCTCCTACGGCCACTCCCGCACCACCTGTGGACACCGAGCGTCGGGCTATCTGCAGCGATACACGCGAGCCGCGAGTGCAGATGGCGGTTTTTCCGAGGAGAATTCGGATCAGGAATCTACACGCCCATATCTGATCCATCCAATTAGGAAGCGCGGGGCGGCTTGGCCCCCGCCTCCAGACGCGCCTGACGGAAATCGGGATATGCAAATTTGAGGATCAGGAAACTCACGCCCCTTTTTCTCCATCCAATCGGCGAGCGTGGCTCCGCCCCTGAGGTCGTTTGGATCCGAGAATTTGCATATGGTGGGTTCTGGAGCCGATAAAAAGACGAGCGCAAGGCGAATCGTGGCAGTATCGGTGGGCAGAGTCGGGAGACGGAGCTCGAAGCAGAAGTGTGGCAGATCGGTGGGGCAGAGTCGGGAGACGGAGCTCGAAGCAGAAGTGTGGCAGTATCGGTGGGGCAGAGTCGGGAGACGGAGCTCGAAGCAGTACGGTGGGGCAGAGTCGGGAGACGGAGCTCGCAGCAGTATCGGTGGGGCAGAGTCGGGAGACGGAGCTCGAAGCAGTATCGGTGGGGAGAGTCGGGAGACGGAGCTCGCAGCAGTATCGGTGGGGCAGAGTCGGGAGACGGAGCTCGAAGCAGAAGTGTGGCAGTATCGGTGGGCAGAGTCGGGAGACGGAGCTCGAAGCAGAAGTGGGCAGACGGCTACGGAGGCGAACGGCTACGGAGGCAAACGGCTACGGAGGCGAACGGCTGCGGAGGGAGATCGGCTGAGGAGAACCTGGAGGCTCGGGTCCGGGACGAGGAAGTCAGCGACGAGGTCGCGTTGAATCGCGCATCGCGAGACTCGAGCAAGCCAGACATACTCCCTCCCCAGAGCATCAACAATTCCCCTTTCCCCGCGCTGAGAGAGTGCGACAAGGGGCCCCGTTCCCACTTTACACCAGCAGGTGCCCACGAAACCGCCGTGCAGCGACATTTTGCGGCTCGCCACGAGGGCGCGGGTAGGACCCTTCGGTCTCGTGACCTGGCCCGCATCCAGGTTCCACGCGCATTAGGCCCACGGCCCAGTCTGACTCCCTTGCCTTTGAGGGGGTCTTTTCTTTGCTTAGGTGTGAATGCGTGTTGTGGCGCCGTGTCTTGTAAGGTAGAAACTGTATAAGTGTTGCCGAGTGTTCGCGTTTAGTCGGTCGTAGCTCTGCGTTGCTTGCATTATTGTTTTGTCTTAAATTGATATATGTGCATTTGCTAATTGTGGCTGTAAATACGTGCTATATGTGTGCTCCGTGTGCCGCGGATAAATGTGCATTGTGTGAACTGTTTTCCCGTTTCGCTTCGTCTTTTTTCATTGACCCCATCCTGCTTCACGTAAAGGGTTCGTAGTGGGTGCAAAACGCCCGGTAAATAATCTGAACGTCGAGGTCGACGATAACACCGCTCGGTTATCCCGATAGTACGGAACGGGCCGCCCAAGCGGCTCGTGTCCGGAGTCGACCTGCGGCGAGGTACGATCGCCCGGTTTACCATCCGCGTGGGTATTAGGTAGTCGAGTTTGGCGAACAACCCTATCCTACCGGGGTGGCCGATTGGCACGATTGTGGTGAGGTCGAAAGGCCACCCGTGACTGGCTCCGGGCGATAGTTCCGGAGGGTCACGACTGAATTGTCCGTCCGGTGGGCGAGGCGGTCGCGATTCGAGTCACGTGGCCGATCGCACGCCGACGGGCGCGAATTCGCAACACTGGTGTACAGGAGTGTGATTCGAATCCCTCCCGTCTCCAAGCTAAATTCAAGGGAATCGTTCAGGGGTGAGAGGAGCGACCCGATTCCCTCCAAATTACGAGCGATTAAATTAAACCCCTTACGTGGAATAAGATGGCGTCTCAAGGCGAGCGGGTGCCGGGGTAGAAATGTATATGTGTAGTAATGTAGGATCCATGGCCCGGGATGGTACTACTTGTTGTAATGTTGAATCACGAGGGAGCTCACCCTCATACTCTGAGCACGGACTTTGCCGGCAAACTGGGTCGCATAATGGCGGCGCGATCGCCCCACGCAGCACGGAGCAGCGGCTAATTATGGCTCTGCGAATGGCGCAACACGAAGCGAGCGCTCCCAGCAGCCATCGCTTCAAGCCACTGGTTATGGCAGGTGAAGCAGGCGGACATTAGCGGGCTTCAAAACAGTTGGAAGAGAAAAAATGTGAACATGATGGGAGTTGGAACAATTGAAGGAAGAGATAAGAACAGGCAATCAGGTAAGGGAAAGCCTAGAATGGAAGATAAAAAGAGGAGAGAGACAGCTGGAGGAAAGGACGGAAGAATTGCTGGAAAAGTCTGAACAGTTCAAAGAACTGCAGGGAGAATTGAGGGAGAAGGAGAAAGGAAAACAAAGCTAGAAAAGGAAAAACGCAAACAAGATGAGGAATTGGAACTACTGAAGCAAGAGGTAAGGGAAAGTCACTTTGAAATAGAAATCCTGGAAGGGGAGATAAGAATTGGAAAGGAATGGCAGAAAAAACTAAAGAAATACAGCAAAAAAAGGGACGAATTGAGGAGGGAAGCAGTGGAAAGAAGAGATGAAATAGTGAAGAAGCATGCAAATTCAGGGAGGAATTAGAAACAAAAACTTCTGAGTTACAAAACGAGCTGAGGATGGTGAGAGAAGAAAGAACGACAGCAGAGAATGAAACGTTAAGGAACCACACGGTAAAGATCGAACAGCTGGAAGCAAAGGCCAGATTAAGAATGAGATGCAAGAAAGAGTAATGATGGAAGAACGAATGAGACAGAAGAAGGAAATCGATCAATGAAGGAAACCACGAGATTGCAGAATGAGGAACAAGAAAGACAGTGGAATAGGAAATACAAAGAACAAGGAATGAGAGCAGGAAGAAAATCTGTCAGTTGAAAGAAATAATGAGATTGCAGAACGAGGAACAAGAAAGACAGTGGAATAAAAAACTGAAAGAGTATGAATTGAAACTGAACGACAAAAGGAAAAAAATAGGTTGGAATACGAGAAGTTGAAGGAGCAACGAATGAAGCAGGAAGGAGAAATGAGGAGATTGAAGGACACAACGAGATTGGAGAGGGAAGAACGAGAGGAACAATGGATAAAAACAAAAGAACATGAAGCTGAGGTTGACCAATTGAAAGAAAAGGCAAGGCTGGAGTACGAGGAGATAGACAAAGAACAGCGAATGAAACACAGGAAGGAAATGAGCCAATTGAAGGAAACGATGAGATTGGAAATGAGGAGCAGGAGAAACTGTGGGAAAGAAAACAAAACTATACGAGTTTGAAATTAATGAACTGAAGGAGAGAATGAAATTGAAGTCCAGAGAGATGGAAAAACTCCAGAAAGAAACAGAAACTAATAAATGTATAAGACACGAGTGAAAGGAATTGGGAGGGAGAGAAAAGAACAATTAAGACGGAAAGCAAGGATGAGGTACGCGGAGATCCTGAAAGAGCAAGGAGTGAAACAGAGGGAGGACGGGAGCGACTTAAGGAGAAAGCAAGGTTGACCTACGTAAAGATAAGGGAAAGACGCCAGAAAGAAGCAGAGTCTAATAGACACGAGGAGACAACAGAAACTAATAAATGTATAAGACACGAGGTGAAAGGAATTGGGAGGGAGAGAAAAGAACAATTAAGACGGAAAGCAAGGATGAGGTACGCGGAGATCTTGAAAGAGCAAGGAGTGAAACAGAGGAAGGACGGGAGCGACTTAAGGAGAAAGCAAGGTTGACCTACGTAAAGATAAGGGAAAGACGCAGAAAGAAGTAGAGTCTAATAGACACGAGGAGACAACAGAAACTAACAAATGTACAGAGACGGCGGAGGTAGAGAAAAGAGAGAGAACTGCATGATAATGACGGGGTTAAAGGAACAGAACACACACACACAGAGGTAGTGGAGGATAATGGGGGTGTGCTCGTGGACTGGGTAGAGACCCGGTGTGAGCAGCTGGATGGCTGCCTCAGGAACGAGGGGAGGGAGTATGCCCCTTGAGGCGAATCACGACCAGGTGGGTCGGTCGTGCTTCGCGGAGTTGAAGGGACGAGTGCTGTGGATAGGTGCACGTGCAGCTTGGGGGGTATAGAGGCCCCGGGAACCCTTGTGGGGACACGAATCCCCAGTGTGGTTTGTGCAGGGGTGTGTGTTGCGAGTGTGGCGGACATGCGTGCTTTGCGGCACGCAAGGTGTGAGTGTGTCCCCGTGTGTGGAAGGGACCCCGTGTGTGAGTGGTGTGGTGGCATGTGTGCCGGAGTGCGTGCTTCCCAGCGTGCCGTGTGTGAAAGGGGCACGCAGGTGGATGAGGCACGTGTGTGGAGGGAGCCACGGGTGCGGTGAAAGACCACGGGTGGGTGAGCGGCGTGTGCGCCAGAAACGGCACGCGTGTGCGAAGCACGGTGTTGTGAGAATGCGGTATGTGAGAGAGACAGTGTGCGTAAGGTCTCTGTGTTGAGGGAGATGTCGGTCGGCATGCGTGAGCATGCAGCCGCGTCTCCCGGTGTAGAAGTGAGTGTGTTGGAGTGGAGTCTGTGCGTCGTAACAAGCAGGTGTGCGTGGGTAGAACGGAGACGACGGCGACAGAGAGACACAAGCCGGGTAGCGGCTGTAGCTGTATTGGGGACCGTGCCGGGTTCACCCAGCAGCGAGCGCGAGGTCCGTGCTGTGCAGCGACGAGACCCCCACGTGCTCGCTTGCGGGAGTGAAGCCCGGTCCGGAAACGCCAGCGGTGGATTTGCCGATCCCGCGACGGACAAAGTGTAGGCAGGATGACGGATTTGGACCGGACGGTTCTCCACGCGAGCTTGTGTTAAGCTCCAACGGGCAGAGCACATGTGTTCGCGTGGGGAGCCCCTCGGAGTGCGAGGTTTGCTTTTGGGGTGCGCAGGGTGACGTCATGGCTGCACGTAGGGTTGGAATCCGGCAGGAGGGTATCCCTGCGGATGGTACCGTCCAAAAGGGACGAGGTACGCGTGCAGCTGCATGACGTCACGGGCAAGGTGCAAAGTGCGCGAGCTGTGAGTTGCCGCGCTGTGTGCTGCGCGTAATTGGAAAACAAAATAACAAAAGCAAGCCTCGCTTTCGGGTGGACAGGATTCCCTGGGCAAGGGGTGGAAGACCCCTTACCAGGGCACAGGATGGAACTAGCTAGGGGAAGGGTTAGCTTAGCTAGACCGGCTCCATGGGGCAGGGGTAAGTCCTCATGGGGCCCGTGGAATGGATTAGTTAGAGGGTTTGTAGCCAGATTTAGGTTGGGAAATGGATTTTTGAGGATTTGAGGACAGAGACAGACTTTGGATGTGTAGCAGGGACGTAGCTTAGCTACGTAGTGTTAAATGGAACGTGCTGTAGTTTAAGGGACGACGTGGGAGCACGAGTTAGTTAGGGGAGGTAGTTAGAAGGATGGCAGGGTTCAGCGATGTGTGTGTTGAAGAGTTGGTGAGTTGTGTGGAGACATGTTGAGTGAGAGGCCAGCGGGTCTGTGTGTTTGGAGCGAATGTGGAATGCATGGTGCGATGAGTGATTGGGGGAGGAGTGACTCCCGCCCAAGGGACCCGGGGTCAGTGTAGGGTGAGTTAGCTGGGTTAGTTAAATTGACAAAATGGAGGTCGTTTTGCTGTTGGTGGGAGTGTAGGCTCGAAACCTGTTTGGAGGGGTGCAGGAGCCCTGTTGACGGGCTGGGAGCGTGGCTGCGAACGGTGAGTATCGCTGAGTGGTACCCCGGGCACCGGGCTAGTCGGCCGTGGTAGGCCAAGGGCCCATGGGGGGCGGTTAGTGTAGTGGCACGGGTGCGCCCGCTTGGTGCGGGGGCCCGGAGCGCGTTAGCCGCGTGGGCAGTGTCGTGGGCACGGGTGACCCTCGGAAAGGGGCCCGGGGCGCCAGCCTGCCACGTGTGCATTCAGGGGAGTTGCCATGGGGGCACTCCCGGTGATTAGGGAGCTGGTAGGCTCGGAGGCAGTGTAGTGCCGCGGGGTGCCATCGTAGGGGATTCGGCAGAGGGTTGCCTGCCAAGGGGAGCCACGCGCCAGCCAGAAACCGTGCAAGGGCACGAGGGAAAATTGGAGGGCGAGGCCCGAAACTGTAAGGACACCAACACAGGCGACGGGAATCTGGGTTTTTAGAACCAATAGATTAAGCGAGAGGCGCTTGTTGGAAGCCCCGGGGTAGTTTAAAGGTTAACGGTTAGGGTAGATAGGAAGTGTACCCCTCCGCACCATCCATCCTTCGCTCTCGTTGTGGGCCGCTGGACCCACTTTGGTTAGATCGCTGAGATCTGGGAGGCCATCTTGAGGCTTGGTTGGGCCTCGACACAGGATGCTAGCTCTCCCTCATTCCCCTCCGGGAAGGAAGTAGGGGTTGGGAGTAGGCTAGGTGACAGAATAGGTTAGCCGAACAAGGATGATAAAGGGGGTTAGGGACGAATTATAGTGGGGAAGTAGGGAAGTAAACATAAAAACAACAAAAAATTAGTTGGGCTAATATTGGTTTTTTGACAAATTAAGGGGGTGGGTATGGACAGTGACAGGCAAAGGCGATAGGTGGGAGGCAGACAGGTAGGTAGGTCCGAGCCCGCCTTCCGAGTGGCCAGCACCACGCACTCCCTCCACCAACCTGCACTGCACGGCAAGAGGCCCGCCAACTTCATCGGCAGCTGTTGTTTTGCTGCAAGGCCTGTGCCGGCCGGATCGTCTGCGGCTGGCTGTTTGCTGCAAGGCCTGTGCCGGCCAACTTCGTCTGCTGTGTTTTGCTGCAGGCCTGTGCCGGCCGGTTCGTCTGCCGGCTGTGTTTGCCTGCAACGGCCTTTTCTGCAGGCTATGTTTGCCTCACCTTTGCCATGCCATGCCCACTGCCCCTGTTCACCAGCCCCGTTCAATTTTGATTTGCCCCCCTTGTTCATTTCCATGCGCGCCAGGATCCGCAAGCAACAGTTTGCAAGCTGCAGGAACTGTCCTGTTGGCAGCTGCAACACGGGCCTGCAGTGGCGCCCGTGCACCGGTTTTCTGTTGACTCTTACCTTTTTCCTGCAGAGTCCATTGATCCTGGCCATGGAGTAGTGTAAATTATAAGGTTAAGGTTAAGTTGTGTATTGTGTATTGTAAAAATGAGTGCGCCCCCGGCATGTCTGTCTAGCGCCGGCAATTTTATTTAAGTCGTCCGTGTGAGTGAGTTTGTTTAGTTAGTTACTCAGCCCTCAGGTTATTTATTTTGGGACACGAATACCATAGATGTCGCACTCAGGGATCCGTAGGTAAACGTACTAGGGGAGAACTACACATGATGGCACACGATAATTTGACGACTCGGGACGAGTCTGTTAAAAGGGGAGGGGGTAGTGTTACGGCTGTGGAAATTCGCATTACACCATAAAGGTCCCGTAGGTGAGATATATTTCTTAAGTACATGTGTAGTTAGCCCAAACCCATTGTTAAGAGGGAATTAATGTGATTCATTCGGGCTGCGATCCTTTGAGTTAGGCGTTTTTCTGTTCTACCTTTGTTTTGAGCCAACCACTACAACAACAACAACACAACAACGCCAGCAGCCACAACCTCCTTCACCACTCGCTACCGAAACCTCACATCACCGCCATTCAAACAGCGCCATGGCCATCGGACACCGCCGAAAACCTCCACCACCTTCTCCTACGGCCACTCCCGCCACTGTGGACACCGAGCGTCGGGCTATCTGCAGCGATACACGCGAGCCGCGAGTGCAGATGGCGGTTTTTCCGAGGAGAATTCGGATCAGGAATACTACACGCCCACATCTGATCCATCCAATTAGGAAGCGCGGGGCGGCTTGGCCCCGCCTCAGACGCGCCTGACGGAAATCGGGATATGCAATTTGAGGATCAGGAAAGACTCACGCCCTTTTTCTCCATCCAATCGGCGAGCGTGGCTCCGCCCCTGAGGTCGTTTGGATCCGAGAATTTGCATATGGTGGGTTCCTGGGCGCGATAAAAAGACGAGCGCAAGGCGAATCGTGGGCAGTATCGGTGGGGCAGAGTCGGGAGACGGAGCTCGAAGCAGAAGTGTGGCAGTATCGGTGGGGCAGAGTCGGGAGACGGAGCTCGAAGCAGAAGTGTGGCAGTATCGGTGGGGCAGAGTCGGGAGACGGAGCTCGAAGCAGTATCGGTGGGCAGAGTCGGGAGACGGAGCTCGCAGCAGTATCGGTGGGGCAGAGTCGGGAGACGGAGCTCGAAGCAGTATCGGTGGGGCAGAGTCGGGAGACGGAGCTCGCAGCAGTATCGGTGGGCAGAGTCGGGAGACGGAGCTCGAAGCAAGAAGTGTGGCAGTATCGTGGGGCAGAGTCGGGAGACGGAGCTCGAAGCAGAAGTGGGGCAGACGGCTACGGAGGCGAACGGCTACGGAGGCGAACGGCTGCGGAGGGAGATCGGCTGAGGAGAACCTGGAGGCTGGTCCGGGACGAGGAAGTCAGCGACGAGGTCGCGTTGAATCGCGCATCGCGGGACTCGAGCAAGCCAGCTACTCCCTCCCCAGAGCATCAACAATTCCCCCTTTCCCCCGCGCTGAGAGAGTGCGACAAGGGGCCCCGTTCCCACTTTACACCAGCAGGTGCCCACGAAACCGCCGTGCAGCGACATTTTGCGGCTCGCCACGAGGCGGCGGGTAGGACCCTTCGGTCTCGTGGACCTGGCCGCTCATCCAGTTCCACGCACATTAGGCCCACGGGCCCAGTCTGACTCCCTTGCCTTTGAGGGGGTCTTTTCTTTGCTTAGGTGTGAATGCGTGTTGTGGCGCCGTGTCTTGTAAGGTAGAAACTGTATAAGTGTTGCCGAGTGTTCGCGTTTAGTCGGTCGTAGCTCTGCGTTGCTTGCATTATTGTTTTTGTCTTAAATTGATATATGTGCATTTGCTAATTGTGGCTGTAAATACGTGCTATAGTGTGTCCGTGTGCCGCGGAATAAATGTGCAATTGTCGTGAACTGTTTTCCCGTTTCGCTTCGTCTTTTCTTCATTGACCCTCCATTCCTGCTTCACGTAAAGGGTTCGTAGTGGGTGCAAACCCCCGGTAAATAATCTGAACCGTCGAGGTCGACGATAACACCGCTCGGTTATCCCGATAGTGGAACGGGCGCCCAAGCGGCTCGTGTCCGAGTCGACCTGCGGCGAGGTACGATCGCCCGGTTTACCAATCCGCGTGGTACTTAGGTAGGTCGATTTGGCGAACAACCCTATCCTACGCGGGTGGCCGATTGGCACGATTGTGGTGAGGTCAAAAGCCCACCCGTGACTGGCTCCGGGCGATAGTTCCGGAGGGTCACGACTGAATTGTCCGTCCGGTGGGCGACGTGCCGCGATCGAGTTACGTGGCCGTCCGCACGCCGACTGGCGCGAATTCGCAACAATATCTTCCCAGTTTTGGGAGAAGCAGACTGATTTTTAACCTACATAAGATGGAAACTTGTTTTAATGGCCATTCGGGTTGGCGTTTGACGTAATTCTGGCATTCTGTGCGATTAATCTGTCTGGGTTTGAATATGTGTTCCAACCTTTTAAGCAGGAGCTGTCAAAGAAGACTGAAGATAAGGTTCACCTGGAAATTGTCAAGACCGGGCGAACTGGCGTCAGCGTCAGAAAATTATAAAAAAAAATCTGTGTCTTACTGGAAACTATATAAAGACGAATATTCTCCGGTTATGTTGAGAGATCTGGAGTAAATTTGTCTGTCCAGGATCTCCTGTGCTGGCACATATAA
>CM068952.1:118383837-118400925 GCA_035128595.1 Eptatretus atami | reverse complement strand
CCGGATGCGTGCTTCCAGCGCGCCGTGTGTGAAAGAACACGGGTGTGTGAGAGGGACAGGCGTGTGTGAGGTCGCTGTGTTGTAATGGGAGATGACGGTGGCATGCGCGAAAACATGCAAGCCTATGTCCCCGGTGTGAGTGTAATGGCGCGGTGTGTGAGTCCTCGTGACACACAGGAGTGCGTTGTGTGGAATGGGCTTGAGCGCGAGGTGCGACGGAGACGACGGCGACAGAAGGGACAAAGGCCGGGTAGCGGCCGTAGCTGCATTGGAACCGTGCCGGGTTTGCAACGGCGGCGAGTGCGAGGGTTCGTGAGTGCAGCGCACGAGCGCCACGTGCGCGCTTGGCGGAGTGAACCGGTCCGTAAACACCAGCGGTGGATGTTTCCGATCCCTGGACGACAAAGTAGGCTGGATTAACGATTTGGACGATGGGTTCCACGCGAGCGTGTTTGTCGAAAGCTCGGTACTGTAAATGTACAACGAGCAGAGCACATGTGGTTCGCGTGGGGAACCCCTCGAAACGCGAGGCTTGTTTTTTATGCCGCAGGGTGACGTCATGGCTGCAACGTATGGTTGGAATCCGGCAGGAGGGTATCCTGCGGATGGTACCGTCCAAGAGGGACGAGGTGTGCGGCAGCTGCCATTACGTCAACGGGCCAAGGTGCATCAGTTGGAGTTTGCCGCGCGCTTAAAAAAAAATGGAGAACAAAGCAGCCTCGCTTTCGGGTGACACAGGATTCCCAGGCAAGGGGTGGAAGACCCCTTGCTTGGGCACAGGAGATAACTAGTCAGGGGGAAGGGTTACGCGTTTAGTTAGACCGGCTTCATGGGGCAGGGGTAAGTCCTCATGGAGCCCGTGGAATGAAAGAAGTAAGAGGGAATTCAGTTAGACTTAGAATGGAAAATGGAAAATGGGATTTGAGGAGCAAGTGCAGATTGTGAGTGTGTAGAGGGGACGTAGCTTAGCTACGTAGTGTCAAAAGGAAACGTGCTGTAGTGTAAGGGACGACGTGGGAGCACGAGTAAGTTGTGGAGGTAGTCAGAAGGATGGCAGAAGTTCGGCGATGTGTGAGAGTTGAAGAGTGAAGTGGAAAATGTACATGTTAGGTGAGTGAGGCCAGCGGGTCTGAGTGCATGGAGTTGATTGGGGAAATGCATTGGTGGCGGATGAAGTGATTGGGGGAGGAGTGATTCCCGCCCAGGACCCCGGGGTCAGGATAATGTGATTAGGGGGTTAGTCAAATTACAAAATGGAAGGTCGTTTTGCTGTTGGTGGGAGTGGTAGGCTCGCATACCCATTTGGAGGGGTGCAGGAGCACTGTTGACGGGCTGGAGCCGTGGCTGCGAACGGTGAGGTATGCGAATGAGTGGGTACCCGGGCACGGGCTAGTCGCGTGGTAGGCCAAGGGCCGCATGCGTGGGCCGGGATAGTGTAGTGGGCACGGTGACCGCTGATGCGCGGCCACCGGGTGCCATAGGCTGCGTGGGCAGTGCGTGGGCACGGGCGACCCTCGGAAAGGGCACGGGGCGCCAGCCTGCCACGTGAGATTTCAGGGGAGTCGCCATGGAGGGCACTCCCCGGTTTAAGGGAGCTGGTAAGGCGCCTCGGAGGCAGTGTAGTGCCCAGGGGTGCCATAGGCTTGGAGAAATCGCAGAGGATAGTTCTGCCACGGGAGCCACGCGTCCAGGCCACGAACAGCGTGCAAGGGCACGAGGGAAAATTGGAGGGCGAGGCCCGAAATTGTGGGCAAAACAAACAGGCGACGGGAATCTGTTGTTAGAACAGAATAGTTTAAGCGAGAGGCGCTTGTTGAAAGCCCGGGGTAGTTAACAGGAAATGAGTTAGGGTAGATTAGGAAGTGTACCCCTCCGCATCATCCATCCCTTCGCTCTCGTTGTGGGCCGCTGGACCCACTTTGGGTTTGGATCGCTGAAGTCTGAGGACGCCATCCGAGGCTTCATAGGGCTCGCACGGACGCTAGCTCTTCGCCTATTCCCCTCCAGGAAGGGAACGTAGGGTTGGGAGTAGGCTAGGACAGGAATAGTTAGCCGAACATGAAGATAAAGGGGGTTAAGGAGACGATTATAGGGGGGAAGTAAAAAATAAAAATAAAAACAAAAATAAGTTGGGGCTAAATTGGGTTTGACAAATTAAGGGGGTGGTATGGACAGAGACAGGCAAGGCGATAGGTGGGAGGAGACAGTAGGTAGGTCCGAGCCGCTTCCGAGTGGCCAGCACCACCGCACCCCTCCGCCAGCCTCCATCTCAAGGCAAGGTGCCGGCAACGTCATCTGTTGGCTGTTTTACTACAAGGCCTGTGCGGCCACTTATCGGCTGTCTGTTTGCTGCAAGGCCTGTGCCGGTCGGCATGTCTGTCGGCTGTGCTTGCTACAAGCCTGTGCCGGCCATTTCATCTGCCGCTGTGGTTTGCTAAGCAGCAGCCTGTTTTGCCATGGCTTGCATGTCCAACCTTTGCCATCCATGCCCTACTGCCATGTCCACACAGCCCGTTCTGTTTTTGCATTCCCCCCCCCCCCCTTGTGTCATTACCATGTGCGCCAGGAATCCTTAGCGCAATTGCAGGGACTGCCCTGTAGGCAGCTGCAACACGGGACTTGCACCAGCGCCGTGCACCGGGTTGTTTGTTTCACTGCATTCATTTTAAGAAACGGGGGGGGCCTGACTGTGCTTACCAGCCTGGCCCCCCTGCTGTGAAGTTTTGTTTTTCTTGCAGAGTCCCATTGATCCTGGGCCAGGAATAGTGTAAATTGATAAGGTTAGTTTAAGTGGTGTATTGTACATGAGTGACCCCGGCCATGTATGTTTTAGCGCGGCTATTTTATTGAAGTCGTCCGTATGAGTGGGTTTGTTTAGTTAGTTTCTCAGCCCGTGGTTATTTTATTTTAAGGGACACGATACCATGAATGTCGCACTCAGGGTCCGAAAGGTAATCGTACTAGGGAGAACTTACACATGATGGCAAACACGAAATTCGGCGACTCGAGACGAGTCTGTCAAAGGTTGAGGGGGTATGGTTACGGCTTGTGGAAATTCGCAGACCACCATAAAGGAACTTAGATCAGTTTAATGAACGATAAGTAATATGTGTAGTTAGATTCCCCTCCCGTTGTTAAAGGGAATTTCCGCGTTCACCGGGCTGCGATCCTTTGAGATAGCCGTTTTTCTTTTCTATCATTATTTTTGGATCCAATCATCCCCAACAACAATATCCGCCACCCACCAACCTACCCCAACAACCAAATCGCCACCACCTAACAATCATCCCAACAACTAACAACTCAAACAACGCACACTTCGCCTCTTTACCCCACAACTCCACCCCGCAAACATCGCTCACGCCATTCTCAAACGAGCGGCACTCAGCAACCAAATCGCCACACCAACACCCTATCCAAAACCAAACCGAAGAAAACTCTCCACCACCTCCGCATTTCTACCACAGTCGTGCCATGGGTTGTGAATGCGTTCCTTTGCACTCGAAAAGCGGATTCAGGATGTCTTCACGCCCCCTTTCATCCGCCAACTGGCTGGTATCGGGTGGTGTGGCCCTCGTCCTCCGAACCCGCTGTGATACAGAATTTTGCATTACGCCCTCCCTCGGCCTATTATAAGAGGCGCTGAGCACAACGCAGCTCGCGGCAGAAAAAAGTTGGGAGCAGTGGAGTGGCAGCAGCAAGTGTCGGCAGTCGAGTGGCAGTCTGGAGAAGCGGGAGAACGTGGCAGTCAAGTCCGAGTGCAGTGTCGGCTGGAAGCAGTCAAGTCGGTGAGAACGGAGCTCGAAGCCGACGGATAAGGCAGGCGGGGAGCGCCGGAGAGAGCTCACCGACCACGCCAGGGGCCGAAGCCATGCGCAGCTTACGCTGACATCGCGGCCTTGCCCGCATCCGTGCCACGAGGGCGCGGGTAAGACCCTTCGTCTCGTGGACCTTGGCCGCTCAACCCGGTTCACCGCCATTAGGCCCAAGGGCCAAGTCCTGACTCCCTTATCTATGAGGGGGTCTTTTCTTGATTTTTCTTTGAATGCGTGTTGTGGCGCCGATCCCGTAAGTAAAACCGTATAATGACTGTACATAATTGCTTATAGACGGTCGTAGCACCTTTTGCTTTGCTTTTGTTTTGTATACGTGCATGTTAGTGTTTTGCATTCCTGACTGCATATGGTTGGTACAAATAATGTATGAGTGTGCAATGAATGTGCTTGGCGAACTGTTCCCGTTTCGTTGCGTCTTTCCCTTGTTTGAAGTTCCATCTTGCATCAGGAAGGAATTGGTTAGAAGGGTGTAAGCACCCGGTAAATAATCACATCCGTCGGGGCCGGAGATAACACCGCTCGGTTATCATTGAACACGGTCGGAACCGCTTAAGCGGTTCGTGTCCTAGGCCGCCCGCGGCGGAGGTTACGATCGCCCGGTTAACTACCCGCGCAGGTACTTAGGTAGGTTGAGTTTGGCAAACAACCCTATCCTGCGTGGGTGGCCGATTGCGCCACGATTGTGGTGTGGCGAAAGACCCACACGGACTAGCTCCTGGCGGTAGTTCCCACGAGGTCCACGACGAATTGTCCGCTTCCGGTGGGCGACGCGGTGCAATTTGAGTTACGTGGCGATCGCACGCCGGGCGGACCGAAATTTCGTAAGCAATATAATATATATATATATATAGTATATAATATATAATATAATATATGGATAAAATATATATATATATATATATAATATATATAATATATTATATATATATATATATATTACATACTATTACACTCCAGTCAAAAGTTTTTTGGAAACACCCCGCATTTTTTCGCAGTTTTTACTGAAATTTAAGAGTTTTTAATGTTTCAATTATCTGAAATTAAAGCATAAAAACAAAATAAACAATTGCAGATAAAAAGAAATCAGGAATCGTTTTGTTGAACAAAATTATCTAAATTTTTTGACTCTCAAAGTATCACCTTATTGTAGATATAACATGCGAACATACTCGTGGTATTCTTTTCACAATGGAAATCAAATATGTTCGAAAGTTCCTTCCCACACTGTTGCAGAAGATCCCACAATGTTGTTGCACTTGGTAGGTGCTTTTTTGCTTTCACCTTCTGTCCAGTTCATCCCAATCCAGCCTCGATGGGGTTTAAGTCTGGAGACTGTCTGGCCATTCCATGATTTGAAAGCGACCGTCTTGTTCCTTTTCTTCTAATAAGGTGGTTCAAGACAAAAGCCTGGAGGTCATGTTTTGGGTTGTTATCATTGCTGTGGCATGAACCTTGACCAACTAGGCAGAGACAGAGGGTATTTCATGGTGCTGCAAATGCTGATTAAATGATAAAATGAGGACAAAACGTTGTTCATACTCTTATAGTGTAATTTTGGATATCTCATCTGAAATATTCTTCATGTCCCTGTTTGCATTTTATTCTCCTGTTCTTCAGCCCTTTGCAAAAATAGCTTTCAATCTTGTATAAAATGAGCTTCAATAAATTATTTTGAACCAATGTTCACATATTTTTGGGTTTGTGGTAATGATATTGTATTTTTCTGTGGACTTTAAGTCGTCTAATTTAATCTGATTATGTTATCTTAATTATTATTTGACTTAATATTTTGTTGATATTAATTTATATTTGCTTTTAAGCTTATTTGCAATGCTTGTTGACATATCTCATAAAGCTACCATAATATACTGTACACTATAGTTATTGATACGAACATGTGGCTTTCAAGTTTTTTCATTGATCGACAAGTATATGACTCGTGGTTTGTGGTTACATTTTCCTTGTTCCAAGACACAGACAGGATGCTAGTTTTGAAACTTTAGTAGAAGAATGTATGACTGCTTAAATTGGAGCAATTTTTAGCTTCCAACAACACACTGAAAAGGCTAAATGAATAGATCATTACGCATTATGAAAACTTAGATTGTTAGTAATGAAGTGGAAAGATTACATCGGTTTATGTCCTGTGGATGAAACCGGTTCATTGATATTTGTGACATTTTGGGTTATCTGTCGTAACTAATCAGGGAGATTACCTAAATGCACTGTATAGCATTTGATTAACACTATAATAAAGCCACATATGACTAATCATATTACGAAGACATACATTGCAATAGTCCTCTAAGTATTCATTGATTGGATGTACTCCTCATGCTATTATTATGCTGATGTCCAGATCAAATTTTTTCATTTTCTTCAATGCATTACATGTGATTATCATTTTTTTCTAGTTAATTTCATTTATCCTCGTAAGTTTATGCAGGTTTCATATAGACTAATATAGTACTTCTGTGTGCATTTTGGTTACTTTGGGGGTTTTAAATAATTAAAAATGCACGAACATCGAAGTTTTACCGCACAAACAGGTAACAAACGATGTGCATGGGAAGGAGGTTAATTAAACAGTAATAGGCATCCACAACCGATCCTTGACCATGTTGTGGAACGTCATCACTTTTTTTTCTTACGTCTCATTCTTCACCTTATTCGCTTTTAAATTCGTTTCTCCACAACTGTCTTGACACTTGAACACAAACCTTCCACATAGGAGTGCTTACTCATAGAGAATGTTTTTTCAAGTACATGATGCTTGGATTGGAAAAATGGTGGCCATGTTTCCAAAAGTCAGTTTTCTGTGACATGGGGTTGCAATGTATCAGGAATAAAGGGCCTCGACCCCTTTACTCGCCATCGGCAAGTCAGATAAACTAGAAGGGCAACTCGGTAGAGCGCATACTCTGCCACGCAATGCCTGATCCAGGGAAACAGATTGAGCCCAATACATTTTTTAAAATTCACGCAATATATCGTTTTTTTGGCCCCCATCTTCAATGGTGAAAAGATCGCTTTGAAATTAAAAAAATTCCCGGATTCGGATGTGCGGACCTTCTACAAAATCGAATCAATTCGTCCTTGACACAGATACACCCAACATGCGCTACACAAATTCATAGGACATCTGTTCCACATACTTTTTGAGATTTCTGCACACAAACAGACAGGGGTGAAAACATAATCCATCTTCCTCTTTCGTCGCAGAAGCAATCTAGAAGGGCACTCGGGAGCACATACCTCTGCACATATACCTGATCCACGAGAACATATCGGGTTCTGTAATATCATTGAATTATCATGGAAATATTTTGAAAATATCATCTATAATTCATGCTATCATGAAAATATCAATGAAAATATCATGCTATATCATATATACATTTTTGGAAATATCATGCTACACAGGTACAATATCGGTTTTTGGGCCCTCTCTCTCAAGCTGAAGAATACATTTAAAAATTAATATTTTCTCGTATCAAGATCCGATTTGATCTTCACCAAAAATCGAATAATTCATCCTTGCCAAACACACAACGTGACCAACAAGTTTTATCGGAATCAGTCTAAACCAACTTTTTGAGGTATCATGCCTACATTCGGTTTAGCCTATCTCTCAATGGTCGAAGAATCACTGTTAAAAAATTACAGTGGTCGTATCCAGATCCGGATCTTCACAAATCTAATCAGTTCGTCACTGTTACACACCGAACCTGTCCAACAAATTTCATCCGGATCCGCAACTTTTTGAGATATCCTGCACAGACAGGCAGACAGAAACGACAGAGGTGAAAACATAAACCTCTCAACCTTCGTGGCAGAGGTAATAATTTTGGGGTGAATTCGTTCGCGACAGCTACCTACATCGCTATTGTAGCGTTTAACAACAATTTTAATTTATGAATCTCTTTAACTAAATTGGCATCGTTATACTGACCGTTACTCAATATCATCATCATCATCATCATTGGTTCAAGAGCGCCAGCCGAGTGACACTATGATTCTTATGTGGTGTGTGTCTGTCTGTCCCGAGCATAGCTCCGTGGGTTTTTGATCCGATCCTGATAAAATTTTGGGTGGGAGGTTTAATATCATGATCTAGTTGTGTTTCCCTGAGAATGGGGTGCTGCACCATTATGGCAGCAGCACGCCCAAAAAAACATGTGTTTTAGGGGGTAGCCGATTTCAAGTTACATCTTCTACCGAGGGGGTTTGTCGGAATGCTGGCAGGGTTTCGGGAATTTGGTTAGACCAATGGCACCTGCATAGCACGGATGCTCGATTTTTCATTTTCGTCCCAAGGTCAAGGTCAACGAACTTAGAAAATGTCAAAATCAATAAATTGGGCATCCGAGCTCGCCTTAGGGTTTTCCCAACTGTTTCGAATGAAAGTTGTATGCAAGTAGTGCTTCTTCGCAGTACTACAACTCATAATTTTACGTTTTTCCGCGATCCCGCCAGTTTGGCCCGTGGCGTCCCCTCGAAGGTAAACATAAAAAGGCGAACCGTGTACAATTGCTTCGTGAACCATTGCCGTTTCCAGACTTGTCATCATCATCAATCATCATCAATGCTCTCACCACTCTTCAGAGGGTCGTTGCTCCTGAAGCTGTCTCTTCTGCCAAGGATTATGTTGGGGGTTTCCCATTTCTTCTAGGAGCATCAGTCATGGGCAGGCAAGTTTGTATTTGTCAGGAATAACCGCTAACTCTTCATCAAAAAGACCCTTCGGTGTCTAAGCATCCAACGTCCTCCAGGTTATCGTCCTTCCGATATACGGCATTGTGTGCTCAAAAAAAAAAAGACTTGGCCATAAACGTTCCTCGGCACGCCCTCCACGAGCCTCGCCCTGCAAGTGATATGAGGATGACAGTTTATACGGGTCGAGATTCGAACCCAGACGAATCATCAGAGGCGGGTGCGCATAACTCACGGCTGTCTTCCAGCTCTTGAGCATTGTAATATCGTTTGGTATAAGTTTGGTATTAAATTAAGCGGGCTTTGAAAAAAGCTCGATGTTTTGTCCATGTGGTCTTCAGAGAGCCTCCACTTAATGCATCCCATTGTTTTATTTAAAATCTCGCAGCCAATTGTGGCATACAGGCCCATGTACTCGATGTTGGGAATCAGAATTCAAACTTTTTACACGCATAGGAGTAAATGTTTTTTTTTTAAAACTGAAGTGAACGATATTGATCAGGAAGTACATGTCAGAATAACACCAACAACAAAAATGCCAAACCAATTTAGGAAATTTGTTTTTATAATTTTATTCCCTTTACCATTCAATGTAATTAATTCGATACAATAGGCCTTTGAACAACAATGTTGTTTTCACGTTCTGTGCAAGAAAAGAAAATGCTCAAAATCATGAGCAACACCCTTGTTTTATCTTTGATTTTCACGTTTGATCATTGGCCACAAAAAGTTCCATTGTCGGCTTTTTATTTTGGCTTTTAATGCATCGATTCACACGAGAATACACACGGATGTGGCGGGAGAGGAGGTGTCGGAGCGGGGGAGCGGGGAAACATCCTAGGAAGTGGGTTAGACTGTTAGAGTTAAACCGAAGGTTCGAGAGCATATCCTGAGAAGGAATTCCCCTTTTTAGGAATGAGGAAAATGTTTATTGAAAGCTGAGTCATCAGAATCCAATGCCATTTGCAATGTGCCTCGTCAGTGCTGACGAATCTCATTGTTTTTGTCTTGGCCCAAGACTCCATCATGAGGATAACTTTGAATGTGTGCAACTGCATTTGGGTTTGTTTCGAATGGGTTCGATATGTTGACGCCAGCTGTCGTCCTTCGTGTTTCACGTGCAAGGCGAGGCATCAAATGCATGCTCCTTCCAATGGTGAACATGAAGCCAGCACCTATCTGCGAGAACTGGTCAACTGAAAGTTATACATGCTTGGTTGTCGGTGGAGTTATCATCAGCACCATGAAAGAGATTCAAATTGAAGTGACCTTAAGCTGGAATGTCAGCCTTGGCAAGCTGGATTTAAAAGACTTGGGCAAAAACGTTCCCCGGCCCACCTAATTAATAGAAGGGTTGGAAAAATTGGTACTATTATATAATTGAATTGTAGTATTGTTAATAAGGTGGTTTTCATAACAATTTAGCTCAATATCATTGAATATGCCCCAGGCCCAAGCCCGTGTTTTGGCGCCCATCCTATTCCCTGATCTTCATAACATGATCTCTGTGACTCTCTGGAAAGCTCTCCTTATCTATTTGTTGATGACTCCACCCTTGCATGACACCCTCATCTTTCAGAAAGCGGCTGCAGCCGATCCCTCCTCAGACCTTGACAAATTAACAAAATGGTTCAAAACATTTAGAATATGGTTTCACTCCCTAAAACCTCACCTTTCACATCTTTGTCCGAAAGGACCATCTGGCAAACCCTCTCGAACTACTTTTCTCTTTACAATCCTCTTGAGGAAGTTCAGTCATTCAACTCCTGGGTCTCACTATCAGCATGATCATTCTGAGAAAACATTTCAAAAGATGGCCTCCAAAACCAGCCACAACTGGGCATCCTCTGTCTAAAGTCCTTTCCTTGGCACCCTGAACTCCTATCTACCTCCAGGCCTTCATCTGCAGCTTTATGGAGTACTTCTCTCCCCTCTGGCTGGCTCCCGTGTCAATCTTGTTTCTCAGCTTGATCCAATGGAAACCAAGGCCTGTGAGATTTAAGATCATTGGAACTCCGCGCTGAAGTTTGAATCTATCACTTACGCATACAGACAGCTCGGTGGTCTCTTGGTCTTCTAACTGCTCCTTTCTGGTCCTGGTACCCTCTGCCGTTTCCAATGCTTTGACCCTACCAGGTTTCTGCATGGCAACACATGGTCCACCATCAGCCCTCCTCTGGTTAAACTACTTAAATATCTGGATCACTGCTCACTCCACACATTTGTTCGCTCTTTTTTTCCTGCTGTGCGAACGAACTTCCACATTCTCTTCCAATCTCACTCTTGCTCCAAGGTCTTGAAGTAGGATGTTACCACCATCTCATAAGATTCACGCCCCACCAAAACCATGATATTTTCTACCTATTAACCTAGCCCACTCACGTCGCCTTGACAAATTTCCAGTTTTCCTTCTGAGAGTTTCCTCTGCATCCATCTTGTCTACCGATGCTCCTCTCCGACGCCTCAATTCCCCCGTACCACATGGTTTGTCCAAGTTGCCTTTGAGTCTTGGGCCTTAACTGCTGCTGTTGTGTTCCTCCTTCTTCGTTCCTTTTTGGTCCTGTCCATGTCCTGATTCGTTAAGTATATCAATTCGAGCTATATCACCGAGCCTCGACTGTATGCCAAAAAGGAAATCTGTGAATATATTTATCTATATGTAAATTCATTCTAACCATTGACTCATGACTGATATTAAAGATTGGGTACTTCGGTGATGTAGAAAGCTGAAATTTTGCATGCCGATGGCAACAAGCCAATATACTGGAAAAAAATAAGAAACCACTCGGAAACATCCATAATGAAAATAATAAATAAATGAAAAAATGCACGGTTGAGCGACCCGAGACAACTGGGGAAGCCCGTTAAATTATTGCTTTACAATGTGTAAACACACCCCAATAATATATAATATTATAATTATATATATATATATATATACTATATATATATATATATATAGTAATATTAGCGGATTCCGGCGTCGCAGTGGAACCACGAGGAGGGCTGTCTCGGGTTCCTCACCGGACTCATGGAATCACAGGCCGTCGCACACGAATAACTTCTTGCTTGCGGCGGTTCACATCGACAGCGAACGCCAATAACTTGATCACGTAACTTAGGGTCCTCCCCGTCTATTCAACCATTTACTAAGGACACGTAACCTCCTATTTGGGGAATCGCGCCCTTGGTAACGTACCTTGCATTATTATGTTACTTACAGATCAGGTGCACGCCGAGCGGAGCTGTCCAGTGCGTACGGCTATTTAACAGATTTTGGGTATATGTCCCGGCTAGCTTGGCGTGTGGGACTGCTGGACGCAAAATGGAGGAAAAGACAAATAACGAGGTGGGAAACATTTCTAAACAAATACATTGAATTTTAAACGAGGTGTGAGGAAAAGTTACATGGCAGAGTGATGGGGATTACTGCAAAGTACAGCAGGGAAAGCAAGGATTTTTGTGGGGTGTGGCAAAAGGCAACACATATTTACAAAATAAGAAACAGTGCAGAGTATCCTGAATATTCCTTTCTTATACAGTCTTAACTTATGCTACGCAGGCCACATGAAGCACACACCACAAAAACTCGCGGAAATTAGAGATACCCCAGTGAGATGAAACAGTTGACGAATACGACCTCTCAATACCCGGCATGAGTGGCAGACCTGCGTAGCCCAAAACGCTTAGGAAAGGGGAGGAGGGAAGAAATACTGGGGTGTCCAGGGTAGTGTTTGGAGAGGTGGCAAGTGTAGTAAGACGTGGGTCATGGGTGTAGTGTAGAGGAAGATGTAGGTGTAAGTCCATTCAGTTCACTCTTGAATTCGCCTTTGGGTTTTTGCTCGGGAAAAGAGAAACAGTTTGGTCCTAGCTTGCCCACATCGATTGCTGTTTTTTGCATCGCACAGTAGATCGAGAGTTAGATTGGTAGAAGAAAGATGTGTGAGAGAAAAGTCCGATCAGTAAATCGTGTAAGAGTCTGTATGTGTAAGTGCCGCTGCAGGATGCAACCTAAAGGAGGTGACGATGAAAATGGAAGCAGTACCAGCTCTCAGCAGCAATGCGTGACCCCACGCCGAGTCACGCTGACTCGGCCTTGCCCTTGCGCCGTCTGTCCTCCCCGGCAAGGTCGATGTATGGCGACTATTTCTCTCCTGTGAATGCTCTCAGGCGATCTCTCCAGCTCTGTCCCGCGGTGAACACTGCTCAGAAATGAGCCGCGTTCGCTTCCTTTATGCCTCAAGATAAGGGGAGGAGCCAAATATTGGATCAGAGGAGGCCTAACAAAATTGAGCTCCCAATGTGGTCATAGCAGTTGTTAGCCATGATGCTCCGCCAGGCCAAGCGGCGAAATCTGACTCAGTCCAGCTGCCGACACGGGGCATGCACTGGAGTTGACTTTTTTACATGGGGCTGTGGTTTTTGGAGTGCTCTCTGGACCCCAAACATGCGTGGCCTTCATGCTGACAGGGGATTTAAAGGAAATCCCTGCGCTACGCGTAGGTCTTAAACGAGCTCCAGCATACGTTTGCGCTTCGACTACCCCAAAAATACCCGACTTCATTCTTCCATGTCCTTCGAGGCTGTGGTACAGTGCTTTTGCTGAGTATGGGCAGTTTGAGGCAGTTGGTGGAGTAGCAGTACCACTTTGTATCACTTGTAGTGAAGTAGCAGGACGTTGTGATTGTGGGAAGAGGTGGAACAGTTTCCATAATAAACGAGGTTGCGAAATAAACGGTCACTCGTGCGATGCGCTCGGCGATCTCTATGCGATGCTGCTGTGAGCCGGGACTTGCTTCATTTCATCGTCACTCCCTTAAGGTTGCATCTGGCAGCGACACTTACACAACAGACTCTTACACGATTTTGATAGGATCTTTTCTCTCACGCATCTTTCTTCTTCAATCTAACTCTCGTCTGCTGTGGAATGCAAACAAGCAATTAATGCGGGGCAAGCCAGACACTGTTTCCTTTTCAGAAGCAAAACACAAAGCGAATTCAAGAGTGAACTAAACTGACTTACACCTCAACTTCTTCCTCTACACTACGGTAACGGTTTTGTAATGGAAAAATTAGTGGAGGTTGTTGCGGGGATTTTTAGTGGTCGTTATGAAGTGGTTTTGTTGTGAGTGGTGGTATAGTTTGGTGAGCGGATGAAGGTTGAGGCGAAATAGTGGTTGAGAATTAGCGCACAGATTTGAATGGAAAATTGGCGTTGCAAATGAATGAGGTGCTTGTGGGCGCGCATTGCTTGGTTACTCCTAGACTTGACTGTTTGCGTGCAGGCTTGCTTGCGTATTTCGTGTGAGAGAAAAGGGGTGTAGCAAAAGAGTGTAAGAACTGCAAGGTTGAAGGTTGAAGAGGTTAAGAAGTCAACGAAGGAGTCCCATGCAATTCATTTTTCCCCTTTACACACGAGACATAAGGAAGACTAACAAATACACCATACTATCAAATAACTGCCTTGGGATACTGTATGCTGTGTGCCATTGCCTTGGAGCATGCGGTTTAACAGAACCGCAACAATATATCTAAATATATAAAGTATTAGTGATGTTTGTTTGTTTGTTTGCCTCGTTATAACTTGATAATTACGCATCCCAAGAGCAAAACTACAAGGCATATTCGGAATCACACATCTCAGTGGTACTACGGCATACCTTAGATGTTTAAAAACTGGTAAAAACAAGCCCGAATGGCTCAGATCCTCGTCCTCTTAATGATGACTATCATAAAACGAATATGAGTCATTTGTGATGTCTCAGGTTGCGATAATTATCTGTGCACATGCCACACGGCTTGATTCCCGCAAACAAATTCAAACAGCTTCCTAGTTTTCGGAATAGATGATAGCGATTACCATTAAGCGGCGATATTAACTGACGTCAACTTTTTTTCTCGGAAGAATTCCACAATCAAGAATGGTTACTACTGTGCGTAGGGGCTTTCTGCATATACAAGACAGTTTCACGAAGAGTCCGATGAAAACTCTGGTTGTGAAACAAAAAAATGTCAAAAAATAGGAAATGACGTCAATAAAAATTGATAATGAACGTCATAGTGATGTTTTCATATGTGCGGTAAATTCATCTCTGCTAATGCCTGTTCGATTCCCACAAACAGAATTCAAAAAAGCTGCCTAGTTCGGAGATAATTTTTTTTGGCAATTTCGATTAGCGGAGATATTTTTGAAGTCATAACTTTTTTTTCTATGAGGAATTTTCAAAAATCGAGATGGTTACTGTCTGCGCAGTTGGTATTTTTTACATATATTATGCCCAAGTTTCCAAGGAAGTTTCGATGAAACTGTAGGCTGTGAAACAAACTAGTTTCGGGAGATAATGTATAGGGCGCGATTTCCATTAGCGGCGAATATGACGTTAACTTTTTTTAGGAAGATTTCCAAATCGGAGATGGGTTACTGCCTGCGCGTGGCTTTCTGCATATACACGGCAAGTTTTCACGAAGATCCGATGAAAACTCTGGGTTGTGAAAAAAAAATGTCAAAAAATAGGAATGACGTCATAAAAATTGATATGACGTCATAGTGATGTATCATATGTGGCGGTAATTCATCTCTGCAATGGCCCTGTTCGATTCCCGCAAAACATGAATTTCAAAAAGCTTGCCTAGTTTGAGATAATTTTTAGGCGATTTCCATTCAGCGAGATATTTGACGTCATAATTTTTTCTCGAGGAAATTTTCAAAATCAGATGGTTACTGTCTGCGGGGTATTTTTACATTGTATGCCAAGTTTCCAGGGCAGTTTCGATGAAAACTGTAAGATGTGAAACAAACAACAAAAAAATGTCAAAAAATAGAAGACGTCATAAAAATTGATATGACGTCATAGTGATCGTATTATATGTGCGGTAATTCATACCTGCCTAATGCCCGTTCGATCCCCGCAAACAAATTCAAAAAGCCTGCCTAGTTTCGAGATACATTTTTTAGGCGATTTCATTAGCGGAGATATTTTGACATTCATAACTTTTTCTAGGAGGATTTTGCAAAATGGAGATGGTTCTGCCTGTGCAGGGTATTTTTACATATATTGGCCAAGTTTCAGGAGTTTCGATGAAACTGTAGGCTGGTGAAACAAAAAAAGTCCACAAGAAACAACAACGTGAGGAAGACTGAGAGATCTCCACGAGGATCTAAAAGTTCGTCTCATTTTTTGGGCCGTTCAATTTATCTGCGCAATTGATTGATTTCCGTGCTTGTTGACTCGTTTTTTATCACAACCTGATCAAATAAGACAAAGATAGACCAGTGAATGACAGACGCGTGGAACCAATTACCAACGGTTTTCTGAATCAAAATTTGAACTTTCTGATCTTTAGATGCCCGAAAGAGGAGAGCTCATTTGTCCAGAGGCAGCTTGCAGCTAAGCGAAAACCGCACTATAGAGACAACAGGAAGAAGAAGAGGACAAAGATGCCAGGCTAAATGAACACGTTCATCGCACAACAGCAAGCGAGCATGAGACTGAGGAAGAGTGTGATGCAAGGAACTTGAGGCAATGCGTCACCGCACAGCAAGAAGCACGAGCACTGGCCCGGGATAAGAGCACAACAATTCCAACAGGGTGCTTCACGCGTTTACCCGGCTGACCCAACAACTCCATCAGGAAACATCGGCCGAATGGACATACTCTGCACCTACTGCTCTGCTTACAAGTTCAAGGGAGACACCAAAGGGTGTGTGCTGCAGTGATGGCAAAGTCGTCCTTGAGAGCCCCTCTCCTGCCCTACCTCCTTGCTGAAAAGGAAATTCTCTCAGGCGAAGGTCCCTCAGGCAAAGCACTTCCCTTGACAACATTGCATGTATAATGGCAGCGTTTTGCAATGACGAGCTTCGGGCACAAGGAAGCTGGAAGTCCAGGGCTTGGAAACCGCGACTTCGCATCCAAGGTCAAGTGCTCCGCCTGAAGAGGGCCAGCCAAAAGTCCCTACAGGTCTACTAAACCTGGGACTCACTACGCCAAGCGAGCTTTCTGCCCAGGAACCACAGCGGCCCTCAAAACCACACATCCTTGAGATGCTCAACAAGTGGTTTCAAGAAGAATACCATTGGTCCGTGAGCTCAAGACTGCAAGAAGATGTACTTGCAGAAGGAGGCAATCCGAAGAGCACCAGGTTCAATCTCAAGAGAGAACAAGCGACCAGGAGAGCACAGCACACCGTACAACGCCCAGTCTTGCACCAGGAAGTCAACCTATCCTAATGGACAATGAGCCAACAGAACCAGAACATTGTCCTCAGACTTGCGATGGGTGCAACTTAAAAGGATCAGTGAGCTGCAATGCATCTTTATGATGCACTCCAGTAATCCCATAGTGTTCGCCATATGGAAACAGATGGCTTACGTGCGTGTGTGGAATGGAGCTTGAGCGCGAGAGTGCGACGGAGACGACGGCGACAGAGGGACAAAGGCCGGGTAGCGGCCGTAGCTGCATTGGGAACCGTGCCGGGTTTGCACGGCGGCGAGTGCGAGGTTCGTGCCGTGCAGCGCACGAGGCCGCCACGTGCGCGCTTG
>CM068952.1:118369931-118383026 GCA_035128595.1 Eptatretus atami | reverse complement strand
GGAGTGATTGTGGATGCATGGTGGCGATATGAGTGAGTTGGGGGGAGGAGGTGATTCCCCCCAGGACCCCGGGGTCAGGATAATGTGATTAGGGGTTATCAAATTTACAAAATGGAAGGTCGTTTTGCTGTTGGTGGAGTGGTAGGCTCGATACCCAATTTGGAGGGGTGCAGGAGCCCTTTGACGGCTGGGAGCCGTGGCTGCGAACGGTGAGTTATCGCCGAATGATGGGTACCCGGCACCGGGCTATCGGCCGTGTAGGCCAAGGGCCGCATGCGGGCCGGGATAGTGTAGTGGCACGGTGGGACCGCTGATGCGGGGCCACGGGTGCCATAGGCTGCGTGGGCAGTGCGTGGGCACGGGCGACCCTCGGAAAGGGCAGGGGCGCCAGCCTGCCACGTGAGATTTCAGGGGAGTCGCCATGGAGGGCACTCCCCGGGTTTAAGGGGAGCTGGTAGGCGCTCGGAGGCAGGTAGTGCCCCGAGGGGTGCCATAGTATGGAGAATCGCAGAGGTAGTTCTGCCAACGGGAGCCACGCAGTACCCAGGCCACGAACAGCGTGCAGGGCACGGAAGGAAAATTGAGGGCGAGGCCCGAATGGGGCAACCAACACAACAGCGACGGAGAATCTGGTTGTTTAGAACAGAATAGTTAGCGAGAGGCGCTTGTTTGAAAAGCCGCGGGGTAGTTAACAGGAAATGAGTTTAGGGTAGATTAGGAAGTGTTACCCCTCCGCATCATCCAATCCTTCGCTCTCGTTGTGGGCCGCGGACCCACTTGGGTTGTGGATCGCTGAAGTTGAGGACGCCATCCGAGGTTCATAGGCTCGACCACGGACTGGCTAGCTCTCGCTTATTCCCCTCCAGGAGGAACGTAGGTTGAGTAGGTAGACAGGAATAGTTAGCCGAACATGAAATAAAGGGGTAGGAGACGATTTATAGGGGAAGTAAAAAATTAAAAATAAAAACAAAAAAAATACGTTGGGGCTAAATTGGGTTTGACAAATTAGGGGTGGTATGGACAGAGACAGGCAAGGCGATAGGTTGGGAGGAGACATTAGGTAGGTCCGAAGCCGCTTCCGGTGGCCAGCACCACCGCACCCCTCCGCCGCCTCCATTCAAGGCAAGGTGCCGGCAACTTCATCGTTGGCTGATTTACTACAAGGCCTTGTGCGGCCCACTTATCGGCTGTCTGTTTGCTGCAAGGCCTGTGCCGGTCGGATCGTCTGTCGGCTGTGTTTGCTACAATGGCCTTGCCGGCCATTTATCTGCCGCTGTGGTTTGCTACAGCAGCACCTGTTTTGCCATGGCTTGCATGTCCAACCTTTGCATCCATGCCCTACTTGCCATTGTCCACCAGCCCCGTTCTGTTTTGCCATCCCCCCCCCCCCTTTTCATTACCATGTGCGCCAGGAATTCCTTAGCGCAATGGCAGGGACTCCCTGTAGGCAGCTGCAACACGGGACTGCACCCAGGCCTGCACCGGGTTGTTTGTTTCACTGCATTCATTTTAAGAAACGGGGGGGCCTGACTGTGCTTACGGCAGCCTGGCCCCCTGCTTGTGACGTCTTGTTTTCTGGCAGAGTCCATTGATGCTGGGCCTAGGAAATAGTGTAAATTATAAGGTTAAGTGTTTAAGTTGTGTATTGTACATGAGTGACCCCGGCATGTATGTCTTAGCGCCGGATTTTATTGAAGTCGTCCGTATGAGTGGTTTGTTTAGTTAGTTTCTCAGCCGTGGTTATTTTATTTTAGGACACGAATACCATGAATGTCGCACTCAGGGTCCGAATGAGTAATCGTACTAGGGAGAACTTACACATGATTGGCACACGAAAATTCGGCGACTCGAGACGAGTCTGTCAAAAGGGTTGAGGGGTATGGTTACGGCTTGTGGAAATTCGCAGACCACCATTAAGGAACTTGATCAGTTAATGAACGATAAAGTAATATGGTGGTTAGATTCCCCTCCGTTGTTAACAGGGAATTTCCGCGTTTCACCGGGCGCTGCGATCCTTTGAGATAGCCGTTTTTCTTTTCTATTCATTATTTTGGACCAATCATCCCCAACAACCAATATCCGCCACCCCCAACCATACTCCCACAACCAAATGCGCCACACCTACATCATCCCAATACACAACTCGAACACCACCACACTTCGCCTCTTTACTCCCCAACTCCACCCCCGAAACATCGCTCACCGCCATTTCTCAAACGACGGCACTCAGCAACCAAATCGCCACACCAACACCCTATCCCAAACAGCCAAGAAGAAAACTCTCCACCACCTCCGCTTTCTACACACGTCGTGCCATGAGGTTGTGAATGCGTTCCTTTGCTCGAAAAGCGTGATTCAGGAATGCTCTTCACGCCCCCTTTCATCCGCCCAACTGGCTGGATCGGGTGGTTGGCCCCGCCTCCGAACCCGCTGTGATACAGAATTTGCATGTACGCCCTTCCCTCGGCCTATATAGAGGCGCGATGCACAACGCAGCTCGCGCAGAAAAAAGATGGGACAGTGGAAATGGCAGCAGCAGTGTCGGCAGTCGAAGTGGCAGTTCTGGAGATGCGGGAGACGGGGCAGTCAAGTCCGAGTGCAGTGTCGGCTGGAGCAGTCAATGTCGGGAGACGGATCTCGAAAGCCGACGGAAAGGCAGGCGGGGATCGCCGGAGAGAGCTCACCGACCACGCCAGGGGCAAGAAGCCATGCGCAGCTACGCTGACATCGCGGCCTTGCGCCGCATCGTGCCACGAGGGCGCGGGTAAGACCCTTCGTCTCGTTGGACCTTGGCCGCTTACCGTTCACCGCATTAGGCCCAAGGGCCCCATCTTGACTCCCCTTATCTATGAGGGTCTTTTCTTGATTTTTCTTGAATGCGTGTTGTGGCGCCGAGTCCCGTAAGTAAAACCGTATAAGACTGTACATTTAATTGCTTATAGACGGTCGTTAGCACCTTTTGCTTTGCTTTGTTCTTTATACGTGCATGTTATGTTGGCATTCCTGGACGCATATGTGTTTTGGTACAAAAATGTATGAGTGTGCAATGAATGTGCTTGGCGAACTGTTCCCGTTCGTTGCGTCCTTTCCCTTGTTGAAGTTCCAATCTTGCATCAGGAAGGAATTGGTGAAGGGTGTAAGCACCCGGTAAATTAATCACATCCGTCGGGGCCGGAGATAACACCGCTCGGTTATCATTGAAGCACGGTACGGAACGCGCTAGCAGGTTCGTGTCTAGGCGCCAGCGGCGAGGTTACGATCGCCCGGTTTAACTACCGCGCAGGTACTTAGTAGGTTTGAGTTTGGCAAACAACCCTATCCTGCGTGGCGTGGCCGATTTGGCCACGATTGTGGGTGGTCGAAAGACCCGACACGTGACTGCTCCTGGCGGTAGTTCCCACGAGGTCCACGACGAATTTCCGCTTCCGGTGGGCGACGCGGTCGCAATTTGAGTTACGTGGCGATCGCACGCCGGGCGGACAAATTCGTAAGCATAAAATATATATTATATAATATATAATATAATATATGGATAAAATATATATTATATATAATAATATATATTATATTATATATATATATATATATTACATACTATTACCACTCCGAGTCAAAGTTTTTGGAAACACCCCCATTTTTCGCAGTTTTTACTGAAATTTAAGAGTTTTAATGTTTCAATTATTCTGAAATTAAAGCATAAAACAAAATAACAATTGCAGATAAAAAGAAATCATGGGAATCGTTTTGTGAACCAAATTAAATCTAACATTTTTTGACTCATCAAAGTAGTCACCTATTGTAGATATAACAGCGAACATACTCGTGGTATTCTTTCACAATGGGAAATCAAATTATGTTCGAAAGTTCCTTCCCAACACTGTGCAGAAGATCCCACAATGTGTGTTGCACTTGTAGGTGCTTTTTGCTTTCACCCTTCGATCCAGTTCATCCGCAATCCAGCTCGATGGGGTTTAAGTCTGGGGAGACTTGTCGGCCATTCCATGATTTGAAGCCGACCGTTCTGTGTTCCTTTCTTCTATAAGGTGGTTCAAGACAAAGCTGAGTCATGTTTGGGTTGTTATCATTGCTGTCGGATGACCCTTGACCAACTAGGCAGAGACCAGAGGTATTTCATGGTGCTGCAAATGCTGATTAAATGATAAAATGAGGACAAAACGTTTGTTCATTACTCTTATAGTGTATTTGGATATCTCATTCTGAGATAATTCTTCTGTCCTCTGTTTGCATTTTATTCTCCTGTTCTTCAGGCCCTTTGCAAAAATAGCTTCATCTTGTAGTTAAAATGAGCTTCAATAAATTATTTTGAACCAATGTTCACATATTTTTGGGTTTGTGGTAATGATATTGTATTTTCTGGGCTTTAAATGTCGTCTAATTTAATCGATATGTTATCTTAATTATTTATTTGACTTAATAATTTTGTTGATATTAATTTATATTTGCTTTAAGCTTATTTGCAATGCTTGTTGAATGACTCATTAAAAGCTACCATAAATATACTGTACACTATAGTTATTGATACCGAACATTGGCTTTCAAGTTTTTTCATTGATCGACAAGTATATACTCGTGGTTTGTGGTTACATTTTCCTTGTCCAAGTAACACAGACAGGATGCTAAGTTTTGAACTTTGTAGAGGAAATGTATGGACTGCTTAAATTGGAGCAAATTTAGCTTCCAACAACACCTGAAGGCTAATGAATAGAATCATTACGCATTATGAAAACTTAGAACTTGTTAGTAATGAAGTGAGAAAGATTACATCGGTTTATGTCCTGTGGATGAACCGGTCATTGATATTTGTGACATTTTGGTTATCTGTCGTAACTTAATCAGGGGATTACCTAAATGCACTGTATATGCCATTTGATTAACACTATAATAAAGCATCATATGAATAATCATATCTACGAGACAATACATTGCATAGTCCTTAAGTATTTCATTGATTGGATGTACCTCCTCTTATGCTATTATTATGCTGAATGTCAGATCAAATTTTTCATTTTCTTTCATATGCATTACTGTGATTTATTATTTCTAGTTAATTTCATTTATCCTCGTAATTTATCAGGTTTCATATAACCTAATATAGTACTCTGTGTGCATTTGGTTACTTTGGGGGTTTTAAATAATTAAAAATGCACGAACATCGAAGTTTTACGCAAACAGGTAACAAACGATGTGATGGGAAGAGGTTAATTAAAGCAGGTAATAGGCATCCACAACCGATCCTTGACCATGTTGGTGGAACGTCATCACTTTTTTTTCTTACGTCTCATTCTCACCTTATTCGCTTTTAATTCGTTTCTCCACAACTGCTTGAATTGACACAAAACCTTCAACACATAGGAGTGCTTACTCATAGAGAATGTTTTTTTCAAGTACATGATGCTTGGATTGGAAAATATGTGGCCCAGTGTTTCCAAAAGTCAGTTTTCTGTAGACATATGGGTTTGCAATGTATCAGAATAAGGCCTCGACCCCCTTTACTCGCCATCGGCAAGTCAGATAAACTAGAAGGGCAACTCGGTTTAGAGCGCATACTCTGCCACGCAATGCCTGATAAAAAAAAATCCAAGGGGAAACAGATTGAAGCCCAATACATTTTTTAAAATTCCGCAATATATCGTTTTTTGCCCCCATCTTTCAATGGTTGAAAAGATCGCTTGAAATTAAAAAAAATTCCCGGATTCGGATGTGCGGCCCTTCTACAAAATCGAATCAATTCGTCCTTGCACAGTACACCCAACATGCCTCACAAAATTCATAGGAATCTGGTTCCACTACTTTTGAGATTCTGCACACAAACAGACAGGGGTGAAAACATATCCATTTCCTCCTGTTCGTCGCAGAAGAACTAGAAGGGCACTCTTGGGGCAATACCTCTTGCCACATATACCTGTCCACGAGAACATATCGGGTTCTGTAATATCATGAATTATCATGAAAATTTTGAAAATATCATGCTTATTCAGTGCTATCATGAAAATATCAATGAAAATATCATGTATATCAATATATACATTTTTGAAATATCATGCTACACAGGTACAATATCGTTTTTGCCCTCTCTCTCAATGCTGAAGAATACTTTAAAAATTAATATTTCTCGTATCCAAGATTCCGATTTGATCTTACCAAAAATCGAATCAATTCATCCTTGCCAAACACACAACGTGACAACCAGTTTTATCGGAATCAGTCTAACCACTTTTTGAGGTATATGCTACATTCGTTTGCCTATCTCTCAATGGTGAGAATCACTGTTAAAAAATTCAGTGGTCGTTATCCAGATTCCGGATCTCACAAATCTATCAGTTCGTCACTGTTACACACCTGAACCTGTCCAACAAAATTTTCATCGGATCCGTCAACTTTTTGAGATATCCTGCACACAGACCAGGCAGACAGAAAGCGGGTGAAAAACATAACCTCTTCACCTTCGGTGCAGAGGTAATAATTTGGGTGAATTCGTTCGCCAGCTACTCACATCGCTATTGTAGCGTTTAACACAATTTTATTTATGAATCTCTTTTAATCTAATTGGGCATCGTTATATGACCGTTACTCATTCATTCATCATCATCATTCATCATTGTTCAAGAGCGCCAGCACGAGTGACACTATGATTCGTTATGTGTGTGTGTCTGTCTGTCCGAGCATAGCTCCGGGGTTTTGATCCGATCCTGATAAATTTTGGGTGGGAGGTTTATATCAGATCTAGTTGTGTTTTCCCTGAGAAGGGTGCTGCACCATATGGGCAGAGCACGCCCAAAAATACTGTGTTTTAGGGGGGTAGCCGATTTCAAGTTTACTCTTCTACCGAGGGGGTTTGTCGAATGCTGGCAGGGTTTCGGGAATTTGGTTAGACCAATGGCACCTGCATTAGCCCACGGGAGCTTCGAATTTTTCATTTTCGTCCCAAGGTCAAGGTTCCACGAACTTAGAAAATGTCAAAAATCAATAACAATTGGGCATCCGAGCTGCCTTAGGGTTTTCCCAACTGTTTCGAATGAAAGTTGGTAGCAAGTAGTTGCTCTTCGCATACTACAACTTCAGTAATTTTACGTTTTTCCGCGATCCCGCCAGTTTGCCGTGGCGTCCCTCGAAGGTAAAAACATAAAAAAAGGCGAACCGTGTACAATTGCTCGGTGAACCATTGCCGTTTCAGACTTGTCTCATCATCAATCACATCAATGCTCTCACACTCTTCCAGAGGGTCGTTGCTCCTGAAGCTGTCCTCTTTGCCAAGGATTTATGTTGGGGGTTTCCATTTCCTTCTAGGAGCATCAGTCATGGGCAGGCAATTTGTATTTTCAGGATAACCGCCTAACTCTTCATCAAAAAGACCCTTCGGTGTCTAAGCAATCCAACGCTCCTCCAGGTATCGTCCCTCCGATATAGGCTGGTGCTCAAAAAAAAAAAGACTTGGCCATAAACGTTCCCTCGGCACGCCCTCACAACGAGCCTCGCCCTGCAGTTGAAAATATGAGGATGACAGTTTATAGGTCGAGATTCGAACCCAGACTGAATCATTTCAGAGTTCGGGTGTGCATAACTCAACGGCTGTCCTTCCAGCTCTTGATGCATTGATATCGTTGTGTATAAGTTTTGGTATTAAATTAAGCAGGGCTTTTGAAAAAAGCTCGATGTTTTGTCCATGTAGGTCTTTCAGAAGAGCCTCCACTTAAGCATCCCATTGTTTTATTTAAAATCTCGCAGCAATTTGTGGCATACAGGCCAACATGTACTCGTGTTGGGAATCAGAATTCAAACTTTTTACACATAGGAGTAATGTTTTTTTTTTTTTAAAAACTTGAAAAGTTGAACGGATATTTGATCAGGAAGTACATGTCAGAATAACACCAAACAAACAAAAAATGCCAACCAAATTTAGGAAATTTGTTTTTTATAATTTTATTCCCCTTATACCATTCAATGTTAATTATTCGAACAGGCCTTTTGAAAACATGTGTTTATCACGTATCTGGTGCAAGAAAAGAAAAATGCTCAAACATTCCATGAGCCAACACCCTATGTTTTATCTTTGATTTATCACGTTTGATCAATTGGGCCACAATAAAGTTCCATTGTCGGCTTTTTTATTTTGGTTTTATGCATCGATTCACACCGAGAATACACGACGGATGTGCGGGAGAGGAGGAGTCGGAGCCGGGGGAGCGGGAGAAACATCTAGTGAAGTGGGTTAGACTGTTAGAGTTAAACCGAAGGTGTCGGAGAGATATCCTGAGAAGGAATTGCCCCTTTTTTAAAGGAATGAGGAAAAATGTTTATTTGAAAAGCTGAGTTCATCAGAATTCCAATGCCATGCAATTGTGCCTCGTCAGTGCTGACGATTCTCAGTTGGTTTTTTGTCTTGGCCCAAGAACTAACCATCTGAGGATAACATTTGAATGTGTGCGACTTGCTATTTGGGTTTTTCGATGGGTTCGAATGTTGAACGTCCAGCTGTTCGTCCTTCGTTTCACGTGCAAGGCGAGGCATCAATGCATGCTCCTTTCCAATGGTGAACATGGAAGCAGCACCTATCTGCAGAGAACTGGTCAATGAAAGTTATACATGCCTGGGTCGGTGGAGTTATCATTCAGCACCATGAAAGGAGATTTTTCAAATTGAAGTGACCTTAAGCTGAATGTCAGGCCTTGGCAAGCTGGATTTGTAAAGGACTTGGGGCAAAACGTTCCCCGGCACACACCTAGATTAATTAGGACAAGGGTTGGAAAAATTGGTACTATTATATTAATTGAACTTTGTAGTAGTGTTAATTAAGGTGGTTTTCATTAACAATTTAGCTCAAATATCACTTGAAATATGCCCCAAGGCCCAAAGCCCGTGTTTTGGGCCCAGTCCTATTCCCTGATCTTCATAACATTCTCTGTGACTCTCTGGAAAAGCTCTCCTTATCTATTTGTGATGACTTTCCACCCTGCATGACATCCCTCATCTTTCAGACACAGCGGGCTGCAGCCGAATTCCTCTCCTCAAGAACCTTGACAAATTAACAAAATGGTTCAAAACATTTAGAGTATGGTTTTCATCCCTAAAACCTCACCACTTTCACTATCTTTGTCCGAAAGGACCATCTGGCAAACCCTCCGAACTACTTTCTTTACGAATCCTCTTGAGGAAGTTCAGTCATTCAAACTCCTGGGTTCTCACTATCAGCCGATGATCATCTTGGAGAAAACATTTCAAAAGATGGCCTCCAAAACCAGCCACCAATGGGCATCCGTCTGTCATAAAGTCCTCCTTGGCACACCTGAACTCCTCCATCTACCTCCAGGCCTCATCGTGCACCTTATGGAGTACTTCTCTCCCCTCTGGCTGGCTTTCCCGTTCAATCTTGTTCTCAGTTGATCCATTGGAAACCAAGCCTGTGAGATTTAAGATCTTGGAATTCTCCGCGCTGAAGTTTGAATCTATCACTACGCCATCACAGACAGCTCGGTGTCTCTTGGTCTTCTACTGCTCCTTCTGGTCCTGGTACCTCTGCTCGTTCCATGCTTTGGACCCTCCAGGTTTCTGCATGGCAACACATGGTCCACCATCAGCCTCCTCTGGGTTAAACTACGTTAAATATCTGGATCACTGCTCACCTTCCACATCATTTGTTCCTCTTTTTTTCCGTGCCTTGTGCGAACGCAACTTCCACATTCTCTTCAATCTCACTTCTTGCTCCAGGTCTTGAAGTAGGATGTTCACCACCATCTCTAAGATCACCCCCCATCCAAAACCATGAATATTTTCTACCCCTTTAACCTAGCCACCACGTCGCCTTGCAAGATTTCCAGTTTTCCCTTCTGAGAGTTTCCTCTGCATCCATCTTGTCTACCGATGCATCCTCTCCGGAACCCCTCAATTCCCCCGTACCACATGGTTTGTCCAAAGTATGCTTAGTCTTGGCCTTAACTGTTTGCTGTTGGTGTTCCTCCCTTCTTCCTTCCTTTTGTCCTGTCCATGTTCCTATTCGTTAAGTATACTAATTCGAGCTCATATCCACGAGCCTCGGGACTGTATTGCAAAAAAAGGAAATTCTGTGAATATATTTAATCATATGTAAATTATTCTAACCATTGACTCAATGACTGATTATTAAAGATTGTGTACTTTCGGTGATGTAGAAAGTGAAATTTGCATGCCGATGGACAACAAGCCATATACTGGGAAAAAAATAAGGAAACCATCGGAAAAACATCCCATAAAATGAAAAAATAAATAAATGGAAAAAATGCACGGTGAGCGACCCGAGACAAATGGGGAAGCCGCGTTCAATATTGCTTTACAATGTGTTAAAAACACACGCCCAATAATATATATATTATATATTATATATATATATAATATATATATAATATATATATAATAATTTGCGGATCCGGCTCGCAGTGGAACCACGAGCAGGGCTGTCTCGGGTTCCTTCACCGGAACTCATGGGATTCAAGGCCGTCGCACACGAATAACTTCTTGCTTGCGGCGGTTCACAAATCGACAGCGAACGCCAATAAACTTGATCAACGTAAATTAGGGTCTCCGTCTATCAACCATTAATACTAAGGACACGTAAACCTTCCTTATTTGGGAATCGCGCCCTTGGTACGTACCTTGCATTATTTATGTTACTTACCAGATCAAGGTGCAGCCGAGCGAGCTGTCAGTGCGTACGGCTATTTAACAGATTTTGGGTATATGTCCCGGCTAGCTTGGCGTGTGGGAACTGCTGGACGCAATGGAGGAAAAGGACAAAATAACGATGGTGGGAAACATTCTAAACAAATACATTGAGTTTTAAACGAGGTGTGAGGAAAGTTACATGGCAGGGTGATGGGTTACTGCAAAGTACGCAGGGAAAGCAAGGATTTTTGTGGTGTTGGCAAAAGGCAACACATATTTACAAAATAAGAACAGTGCAGAGTTATCCTGATATGTCCTTCTTAACAGTCTAACTTATGCTACGCAGGCACACATGAAGCACACACACACAAAAACTCGCGGAAATTAGAGATAGCCCAGTGAGAAGAAAACAGTGAGAATTAACGACTCTCTCAATACCCGGCATGAGTGGCAGACCTGCGAGCCCAAAACGTTAGGAAAGGGGAGGAGGAGAAATTACTGAGTGTCCAGGTACGTGTTGGAGAGGTGCAAGTGAGTAAGGACGTGGGCATGGTCTGTATGTAGAGGAAATGTGAGGTGTAAGTCCATTTCAGTTCACTCTTGAATTCGCTCTTTGGGTTTTGTCTCGGAAAAAGAAACAGTTGGTCTAGCTTGCCCACATCGATTGCTGTTTTTTGCATCGCAAGTAGATGAGAGTTAGATGGTAGAAGAAAGATTGTGTGAGAGAAAAGTCCCAGATCAGTAATCGTGTAAGAGTTTTTCTCGTATGTGTAAGTGTCGCTTGCAGGATGGCACCGTAAAGGAGTGTGACGATGAAATGGAAGCAGTACCAGCTCTCACAGGCAATGCGTGACCCCACGCCGAGTCCACGCTGACTCGGCCTTGCCCTTGCGGCCTCTGTCCTCCCCGGCAAGGTCGATGTATGGCGACTAATTTCTCTCCTGTGAGTGCTCTCGCGCGATCTCTCCCCAGCTTGTCCGCGGTGAACACTGCTCAGAAATGAGCCGCGTTTCGCTTCCTTTATAGGCCTCAGATAAGGGGAGGAGCCAAATATTGGATCAGAGAGGCCTAACAAAATTGAGCTCCCAATGTGGTCCATAGCAGTATGTAGCCAATGCTCCGCCAGGCCCCAAGCGGCGAAATTCTGACTCAGTCCCTGCCGAAACGGCGGCATGCACTGGCAGTTCGACTTTACATGGGGCTGTTGTTTTTGGAGGTGCTCTCTGGACCCCAAACATGCGTGGCCTTCATGCATGACAGGGATTTAAAGGAAATCCCTGCGCTACACGTAGGTCTAAACGAGCTCCAGCATACGTTTTGCGCTTCGACTATCCCCAAAATAAACCCGACTTCATTTCCTGCCATGTCCTTCGAGGCTGTGTACAGTGTTTGCTGAGTATGTGGCAGTTTGAGGCAGTTGTTGGAAGTAGCAGTTACCACTTTGTATCACTTGTAGTGAAAGTAGCAGGACGTTGTGCATTGTGGGAAGAGGTGGAACATTTCCTATATAACGAGAGTTGCGAATAAACGAGTCACTCGTGCGATGCTGCTCGGCGATCTCATGCGATGCTGCTGTGAGCCGGACTTGCTTCCATTCATCGTCACTCCCTTAAGGTTGCATCTGGCGCGACACTTACACTACAGACTCTTACACGATTTAGATAGGATCTTTTCTCTCACGCATTCTTTTCTTCTTCCAATCTAACCTCTCGTCTTGCTGTGGATGAAAACAAGCAATTAATGCGGGGCAAGCCAGACAACTGTTTCTTTTCAGAAGCAAACACAAGAGAACGAATTCAAGAGTGAACTCAAACTGACTTACACCTCAATTCTTCCTCTACACTACGGTAACGGTTTTGTAATGGAAAAATGTGAGTGGAGGTTGTTGCGGGGATTTTTAGGGTCGTATGAAGTGGTTTTGTTGTGAGTGGTGGTATAGTTTGTGTGAGCGGAATGAAGGTCTGAGGCGAAATAGTGGTGTGAGAATTAGCGCACAGATTGAATGGAAAATGGCGGATTGCAAATGAAGAGGTGCTTTGGCGCGCATTGCTTGGTTACTCTTAGACTTGACTGTTTGCGTGCAGGCTTGCTTGCGTTTTCGTGTGAGAGAAAGGGGTTGTAGCAAAAGAGTGTAAGAACTGCAACGGTTGAAGTTGAAGAGGTTAAGAAGTCAACGAAGGATCCCATGCAATTCATTATCTCTCTCTTAGTGGGTACCCCGGGCACCGGGCTAGTCGGCCGTGGTAGGCCAAGGGCCCATGCGGGGCCGGGATAGTGTAGTGGGCACGGGTGACCCGCTGATGCGGGGCCCGGGGTGCCATAGGCTGCGTGGGCAGTGCGTGGGCACGGGCGACCCTCGGAAAGGGGCACGGGGCGCCAGCCTGCCACGTGAGCATTTCAGGGGAGTCGCCATGGAGGGCACTCCCCGGTGTTTAGGGA
>CM068952.1:118349698-118363516 GCA_035128595.1 Eptatretus atami | reverse complement strand
CAGTGTACAGGCAAAGGCAATAAGGTGGAGGGAGACCGAGGGTTAGGTCGAGCCCGACTGCGGAGTGGCAGCACCGACGGTACTCCTCACACTGCCACAGGCATTCGGCAAGAGGCCGGCTCACATGCATAGTCGATGTGTTTACTGCAGGCTGTGTCAGATGGTTCGTTCTGCGCCGTGTGGTGCAGCTCTGCAGCGCCGGGGTGGGTCTGCAGTGCTGTGTTCGCGGGACTGCGGACGGCCTTGTCTGCGGAGCTGGTATGCCTTGCGAAGAGCTGGCTCGTTGGGTGGTTCGGCAGGGCTGGTTTCGCCTGCTGCTCTTTGCACATGCCATTCACCTGCCCACGTGGCTCATGCAGCCCCGTCAATATTTCTTTGCCCCCTTGTTCATGCCATGTGCGCCGGAGATCAATCAGCAGTTGCAAGCTGCAGGACTGTTCCTGTACGGCAGTGCTAACATCTGGCCTGCAGTGGGGCGTGGGCAAGCGGTGTTTGCGGTATCACCATGGCATGGCTGCCCGCGGGACTGAGATTGAGCAGTCGGACACGTTGGTTGTTGCATCGTTCATTGGCTGCTGTGCAGACGTGTGTTGCTTTGCAGGGACTGGGCGCCTTTGCAGCAGCCGACCAGGAGAATAGGCGATTGTGGCAGCCCATGCAGGACGGCGTTGTGGTTAACGTGGGTTATTAAAAGGGGGCAGGAATTGCGATGGTGAGCAGCCCGCGACGTTCCCTTTAAATGCATATGTTTTTGAGCCCGATGAGACTGCATGCGACTATGCCTGCTCCCTGCTGACTTGCTTTTTTCATGCAGAGTTAAATAATAGAACATGGCCACGTTAAGTGTAAGAGTTTATAGAGGTTAGAGGTGAAGTTGTGTATTGTGTAATTGTAAATTTGAGTGGCGCCCCTCGGGCGTATGTTGTCTAGCGACGGCATATTTGAGCGGTGGAGCCAAGTGTCAATTTCAATTGGTCTGCACGTTTGTCTTTTTATGGGGGTGTGGTGGACACTCGCTGTTATCTTTGTTAGGTTGGGTGGATTAGCATGACGCAACATAGAAGCGTCGAACCAGCGATGGCGCGTCTGAGAGCGAAAAGAAAGTTCAGTGAACGGTAATCCTAGAGCACTGTTATGATGTTCTGATGATCGTATATTAATAGTTGACGACGTTCGGGACAGAGTTTTGTGATATCATTAGTGGTATGGGTTAGTGTGTACTAGCTGATGGAGAAAGGTACGGTCGTATTCAAGAAATATCTTAGTTAAAGGTTAAACCGCTTGAGGAGGTCGAGACGATATAGTTACTTTTTAATTAAAAATGTGGTAGTTAAGCAAGCCGCATAGCTCAGTCGTTTATTGCGTGGATATGTTAAAAATGATTCATTTATTTTTCGAGCATAGGTGAGTGTAACGTTGCAGATAAGTGTAGATGTGTTATCTTGTTTATTGGCATTGATATTTTGGATGATGCTAAGTAATGGCATCTACTAGAACATAATGAGTGTCTCTAGAGAAACACGAATCTATACTACAATCATCATCACTATCAGTCTAATCATATCATTATTATTATTATTATTGTCGATTATACATGGTAAGCGAAAGTTTGAGAGTCTAGGAAAGGATTGTCCCTGCTGGGCACAACTCACGAGCGGGAACGCGAAGAGGTGTGGGAGTACGACATGAGGGCGGGATTTTATGCAGAGATAGTGCATCTGGGATACGGATACACGGCTCGCATTGGTGAAGTAATCTCTCTCACACGGATGCTTCTATAGACTCAGTAAATTTGTAGAGCGCACGCCATATCACATATTTATTTATTTCTCTTTATGGGGTCTTTATGTTGTCATGTGTGGTGCTCGGCTCTTCGTGGGTGCCTTATTTTCTGTGATGTGCAAGGCCTGATAAGCGTGCTTATTGTTGTATATGCGTTTACTGCAGATAGGCGAGGGTTTTTCCGGAGGAGTTTGTGTCGGGATTGAGGGTAGATATGCTATAGAAGTCGGTACGACGAGAGGGGCATCTATAAACTCATAAGTAGAGGCTAAAGAAGCTCTATGGGGCCGAAGACTCGGGTCTAACCGCGTCAAGCCTCAAGCGCGAGAGGAAGGACATATAATATCAGTGACGATTATGATTGGAAATTCTATTGAGGGGATAAATGTGAAGAGAATAGAACCGACAGCTGCGACGTGGTTCTTTTCATCAGACTGAGAAGCGAATCAGCTACGCGTGTATCTATGGTTAGTGCTATTCAGGTTGCCGTGAGACCTCGGTAGAAGTGGTGCTCTGTATACTTTAGGTGTCTGTGAAGAATTCGTGCCTCAATTAGTGTGTGTGTGGATGCTACGTGAGGTGTGTATTTACATTTAAATTATAAGTTTACGTACTTCGTGTCAAGGCGAAGTTCGCAGACGACTTATACAATGTTGTGGTGGGATTGAGATTTGTGTTGATAAATAGTTTTTTACAGTTAGACCATTTCAAGGAGTGGGAATATCGCAGTTTTTGGCGCCGGTACTCGGCAAAGGTGTAGCTAGTTTAATATAGGTAGGCATGATTGTTTGAGTGCTGAGGTGATGACGTGAGTGCTGTAGGTTGGATGTGTAGAGAAGCGGGTGGAGTCTATAACGGCGAGTTGGAAGTGGTAATGGGATGAATATACGGATATGGCGAGATAAGGAGTGTTATTGTTATATTTAGAAGGATGGCTTTACAGGGAGGGTGCAGGAATGTTGGATACTGCTTCGGTTCGCTGTGAGGACGCATGGAGCTGTTGGTATGATGTAGGTGGTTCAAACTCGAGTTTCGTGAGCGCGTTTACGGAGTGAGTTGTTATTTTAGCCAATTTTTCAGGTCGGAATTGATCCATGTGATTTCATACTGTACCATGAAAGTCATTCACATTATCTATTCAGCTAGTGGTGTAAGGGCAAAAGTTTCGCATGAATTTAGTCGTGAGCAGAGCAAGCTTGGTGAGCAAGGATTGGTGCTAGAAATGATTACAGGGTACAGGAGTGCAGAGTGGATTTCAAGCTAAAGTATAACATTTAGATACCGAGTCAGATTGAGCAAGATAATACTTACCCTAAATTAAAAAGACGTTGCCAATTCAGAATTTGCAATATTCTCGCCTGGTGAAAGTGGATGAAGATGAGATCTGAAAGGGCACGGATGGTCGCGTATGTTTGGAAACGACTCTTTATTTATATCAATGGAGACTTCAGAGAAGCTAGAGTTTGGTGATATAGGAGAACCTTTAGATTAAGTATCTTAATGATTAGAGTGGTAACTAGGCGAGATTGGTGAGTGACTTATTTTTTGGAGCTGTACGTTGGGATTTGATTTGGAGCAGTGATTTTAATACAGGCATGTCAGATTGGTGTTTTAAGAGGGTGGGGACACTGCGAGATCGCAAAATGTGTGTCCGTCTTCGAAGATATACCGGTCGTTGATGGGGGTCTTTTCTTTTGGCTTTTTAGAGTGGGTGTAAGTTGTCGGTTGTGTTTGTGGTCGACGGCCTGGGGTGGTTTTGTTGTGAACGTGAATAACTGTAATAAGTGTCCGAGTGTTGCCGTTAGGTGATTGTTAGCTGGCGTTGCTTGCATTATGTTTGTTGTTCTTAATTGATATATGTAGAATTTGCATTATATTGTGCTGTAAAATACGTGCTAATATTGGTGTTGATCAGTGTGCACGGATTAAATGTGCATGTGTGAACTGTTTTCCCCGTTTCGCTTCGTCTTTTCCAATTGAACTCCATCCTGCGTTCACTAAAGGGTATCGTAGTGGGTCGCAAAACGCTCCGGTAAATAAATTCGAACGTCGCGAGTCGACGATAACACCGCTCGTGTTTATCCGCGATAGTAGCGAACGGCCGCCAAGAGCGGCTCGTGTCCGGAGTCCGACCTGCGGCGAAGGTACGATCGCCCGTTTACCATCCGCGTGGGTTACTTAGGTAAGGTCAATTTGGCGAACAAACACCTATCCTACGCGGGTGGCGGACTTGGCACGATTGTGGTGAGGTCGAAAGGCCCAACCAGCGTAGATTCTGGCTTCAGGCGATAGTTTCCCTCGGAAGGGTACACTGCATGTGGTGACTCTGATAGTCGTCCGTAAGCTTAGATTGGCTCGGACTAATTGAGCGGCAGTAGCAGTTGTAGTCCGAGACGAGGTATTTTGTGAGTATCATGGTCGCAAGATTTGCGCGCACCGGACGAGGATAGCTCGCCATCGATCGCGCGAATTATACGGGCAATCTCGCTAATGCTTAGATATTACATCACAGATATTAAGACTATGGTCTCTCTATTGCAATTCTTTGCGGCATCAAGAGGCGTGCGAACCAATCCAGTATAGAGTGAGAAATGATCTGCAGAATGACGCAGGAGTAGATGTGATCATAGATTTAGTGCTCTACATTGTGTTCATTGTAGAAATAGACATTACATTCACTACATTAAAGTATTAACTGGTAAATGGGGTATTAAGAAGTAAAACCATGCATAACATATATAGGCATTTGCAACTCTAGGTATCGCTATGTTAAGTAGGAATCATGCGACATGAGAAACATGTCGTAGTGAAAGATAGTTCGTGAGGGAGAGGAAAGTTCATGAGGACTCTATTTGGAATTTAATTCTGGAGCAAGGATGCTTTAGCGGATTTATCAGTGGATTACCAATTTAATATTTGATGTCAAAATTTAGGATTTAATGTGAGTGAATAAATATGGATTCGAACGCATATAAAATATCTCTAGGTAACTATCTACGAGACTATGTAAAAAGCATGGTGTGTCTGTTTTTCAAGTGGGGGCATCTGATGAGAGTAGAAGCTTGTATCGAATATAATTGATGATATCTTCGCATGTAAATACAGGTGTGACGTGGTACTCGTATTTAGAGAGAATGTATTATATAATTAAATACATATTAATCCAAAGGCTAGCGTCGTTTGGGAGTGGTCATTGTGGTGGGACCTGGGCTAGGTTCGACAACTAGTTATAGTATAGGGTTGTATGGTTGGGGGGGGGGGTGTTTTGTTGTAATAGATGTTTTAGAGAGGGTCGCTATTTTTTTTATTTTGTTTGTCTGATGTAATGCAAGCAACCCATTTAAAAAAAACGTTTGGCTGAAGGCTAAGACGATCACTAAATCAGATACAATAGCTAACGTTTACCTCTGTAGGGTCCTGATCAACTTCGGATTTGGCTGAGCGTTGGTCATTGACGAGCACCGACAGCCGCCTACCTATAATTAGAAGCCAAAATGCCCCATAGCCGGTACCGATTGTGGACTCTTTTCAGGTATTGTGAATAACATAGGAAAATTATATATGTTAATATTATCAATTATTCAATTTTAGATTTATTATCAATATCGTAATGATATGTTACAAATTTTTAGGATGATTTTTCTTAGAACTTAGGTTAACGTAGTAGCGAAAATATGACTTAGCATTATTCCCTTGGTGTAAATTCTTTAGTTAAAATAATTAGTTCATAAACAAGAGCTTTCAATACGTTGAAGATAGCTCCCCAAAGTTATTATGTCTCACTCGCAATGACTAAAAATAATATGTAAGATTAGGAATTTATTTAAGTGCCATATAATTTTTATCTTAGTATTTTGTTTGGTCTTGGTTTTTTCCATTGGAAGGAAGATAGATGGTCTACTCTATTGAGGAGAGATAGATAGGGGTTCGGTGCTGAGTAGCAAGGGAAATAACAGTTGGAAACAGAGTTATTTCTCAGTGGATCTTAATCTGGATGACAAAATTCTGTGTTTGGGTGGTATAGTGATGATCGTGAAACAGAAGCTCATTGTAGGTTTAACCCTAGATAAGTACGATGCACTACATAAATAGTTTTTAAAGTTCATCCTTTTGATTTCATTTCATTTTTATCCGGCCGTAAATGGCATCGGAGGGGGAGGGATTTCTGGGGTAGGGTTCATGCGCTGTTTTTTCAAATTTATTGATGATACTTCGTTTGTATTGTATGATATCGCTTGCTGTGATTAGGTATAAATTTACTATGCATACTGTAGCTGCTTTAGACAAATCAATCTATGGAAATTTTTTAATGACACAGGTGGGCAAAAGTGAACTTTGGGAATTATGAACATAATTTAGTATGGCAATCTTAATTTTTGTAAGTAAATGTTTGTGATAGTGTGAGGTCTAAATATAGCATAGGTTTAACAAAAAACTTGTGTTTTTTGTTTCGCTTCTTGCTTAAGGATCATATAGAAATGAAATCTAAATATATATTCGATATTACATAGAAGGAACTTATACAGTGATAGGAATTATTCTATCTGCTAATAATACCCACCATTCTATAGGGTGGAACGAAATGTCATATTTGTGAAGAGGTAGGGGTGTGTAGGGTATGGTCATTCGATCAAGAATTGACAAATGTAACATAAAACGAAAACATGGTTAGACAAAAATGCAAAACTTTACGCTGGGAAACGGCTGGCTCAAGACACTGTCAGTAACTTGTATCCACGTAGGATGGGATTATGAAACCTCGGACGACGCCATTAACTTTGGGGTCCAATTAGTCAAAGGTCAATGTAAAGGTGCATGAAAAGGTCAAAAAGATTTTCGGGTTCATATAATACAAAATTAGGTTTCATGACTTCAAACTAAGACATGTCAAATATTGATTATTCATCCTTATATTAGCAATATTCAGGTTAAGGAGTCTCAAATTAAATTGAATCCGCAAATAAAATTATGCTAAATTGGAGTGAAATTTGTTTGGGTGCCATGGCAGTCCCGCCCAGACGACTTGTTTTGATTATAAAATTGCCTCAGAGAGAGTTTGCTTGCACCAATAATATAGATAAAGACAGGTAAGTGTCTAATAATACCACCATAATATTTCTGTAACATAATATATTTAGGCCTCTTCATGTTTCAATAATTATACATGCATTTAGAAATGCGTATTTAGCAAAAAATACAACTTTGATATAATGCAGTTTTATGTACATATTATTGTTAATTTAGAGTTTTGTTGTATGTGGATTGAAAAGCATAAAAGATAATAACCAACCAATTGAAGAGAGGGCCCCGTGAGAGCTGTGGCTCTTCACCTTGAGAACACATGCTATGCCAACTGGCAATGATCCAAGTGAAACAATAGAAAGTACACTCCATGCCTCAGGCAGTTAAAAAACTGGCACTAGAACATTGACCTGTGGTAACGTGTGTGGCCGAGTCGCTTGATATCATAATCTCCACACCGACTGAGAATACAGCAGAACGGCAACCAATTCTGGTGGCAGCTGATGCTCGGATATTTTCCAAAACCGAGAAGTCACCATTATCATCTCATAACTTGGTGAGAATGACATAGCAAAGCAAAATCATTGATAAAAGGTGTTCCACATGATTAAAAATTTAGAGTTTAGAGGCATGGTTATGAGAGGAGATGTTATATAGAGGTTGAACAAACTTGGGGAAAACATAATGTTGGGACATTATTGAGCGTGTGAGTTTACGGGCAAAAAATTTTCAAGCAAAATTCTAAACGCATTTGAACCTTACCTGGAAACCCATGTGCGGCGAGAAAGTCGAGCTGTGGTTTGGGTCGTACTGCTGCAGCTGTCATGGGTCACAGGTGTCTAGGGCGATGAGCCGGAGTTGCTTTTAACATGCCAACATCTCCTGAGCCAAATGGGTAAGATAGGGGGAGGTCGCGGAGGTCAGCAAGGGGTAAGAAAAAAAAATAATAACTGGTGTTCCAATCTGTCATATCGGTAATTTCTAACTTCAGATATTATATTTTATGTTTTGTGGGATTTGAAGGGGACAAAGAACTTTAGCTTTCAAAAGTTCAAGTATCTGAATGAGGTTCATCGATAACTAACAACATTGGCTGAATTAGTCAACATGTGGACAGACAAAAACAAGGTTAGGTGATGAGTAAGTAAAAATTAAATAAAAAAAAGACAGGCTGATGTGTGACATAACAGTCAAGAAAACGTGGGAGAAGTAAGCTCAAATCAGCACTTCCGGTGGGAGCCATACTTCGCCAAAGAACCAACCATAAAAGATGAACAGTTTAACATTTGTTTCACATGTGAATAGGCAGATCTTGGGATCTGTACTGAACCATAATAACAATCGTGTTGTTCGTGCACCTCTAACCAACTTCAAACTTTTGGCAGAATCGTAACGACTTTTGAAATTATTGGTGCTACAACTAGATTTCGTTTATGACGCCATCCTCACATGGTGAAGAACACTTAAAAAAATTTAAATTCTACCATCAGGGCATCTAATCAATTCCATCCTTTGTACAACACCAACATGCAACAAGTTTACTTGATACGTCAACTTTGAGATTTTCCTGCAATGCAAACAAAGGGTGAAAGACACAACCTCAGACACACCTAGTGGCAAAGATAAATCAGGTACTGGAGAGTGATTAATAAGGCTGATCATAAAATAAAATAAGATTGAGAAAGATGAGATGGGCAAGAGAGATTTATTGGAGTGAACACCAGAAGGAGCTAAACTTGAAGATGAATCAAAGGTGTAAGGCCTATTTTCAGTCATCTGGAATGCAACTCCATTTATGGTGTTTTGGTTTTTTTGTATAGACAATTGGTTCGAGGCTGTATGAAGAGCTAACACGACAACGTCATGACAGAGGGGAGCAGGAAACAAAGAGGGCACAGGAGAGGAAGGAAAAGTGGGAACAGAGACATTAAGAAGATCTGTGGAAGGCGAGACGGGATTGGGGCGGGAACATGGGGTAATAAAGATGACACTAAATGTAGCAGAATTGACTGACAAACAAAAATGATGCAAAAGATTGTGTTTAAAAACAAGAATGAAGAATTTACAAGTGATCAAAGAAGAAAACAGTGGGACATCAATAAGGGAATGGTGGGATGGACAGCTCACTGTGCTATCCCACTCGGAGTTTGTTTATTATAGTCTTGCTTTTGCTCTTACAAATACAAGGACCAGAATAAGGAAAATTGTGATCGAGGATTGGAGGCTGGCATTGCAATCAGGTTATACTCCTTCAGATATATATATTAAGCATCTGTTTGATTTGTTAAGGCAAGTTGTAGGTTGGAATATCAGTCAATTTTTAACAGGTAAAACTTCGCAAAATTCTACTTCCTGGATTTCTGGTCCTCTACTAGCAGTTGACCTGATTATGCCAACCAAAGAACGAGGACTAATATAGCACCACGCAACCATAAGATCACGGTGAGAGACGCAATGGAATACGTTTTTACAGACTATTCACTTCCAACAGACCAAAAACACACATGGTGGAGCCCACACACACGTAATGCGAATGCGGCACAAGAAACCCTACTCATAACAAAACAATATTTTCTCATCAACTTCGTATTCAACTCAAAACAACCAATCACAACCCAGCATGGTATGGTAAGGAGCCGTCCACCCCCTGCATTGTGGTATAAGCGGACAGAGCACACACAAGTGGGGTCTTCCGGGGAGGTCATGTAGATTTCACGTGAGTCGCCTCGTGCCTCCTCCAATGCGTAATTATGTTGCAGGGAGGAGGGGTCAGGAGACCTTCTGGACTGGTGAAAAATGAGCCAAGTATGATACTGTAATTGCCGAATTGTGACATGTGAGATATTCCGAATGTAATGATCTTATTTCTTGATGAGAGAATGATGGAAAAGAATACAGGTAGTCATAAAACTACTCATTAACTAGAGGTCTCATACACAACATTCTAGGACAGAGAAAAATATTCAATATTTATAAAGGAAGTACAGACACAAAAGCATAATGTTGAATAAGACAGCAAGTAAAGTTATAAGGTTAACAACACCGTGCTGGTGGGTAATTGAAACAATAAAACATGAAAACAAAGAGTAATAGCCCTGTAATTTTTATTGTTGTTGTTGTTCCTGAGAGCAACTTTGCATTAGCATTGACTCAGTCATAGAAGCAGTGAAATTTTCCACTTATGAAGCTTGCATAGCTGAATACCTGTGTATTTGAATATTGGCTGACTTCTCAACAACACATTTACAAAAAACTGAGACATCAATTTGGTGCAAACTCTCATACTGAGATGTTTTGATTGGTCAATATCTTTTACACAAGCATAATTGAAAACAATCTCACCTCATCACCATTACTTCCTCATTACCAAGTTTTAACATTACAAGTACTGCAACAATCTTACTGATCTCAACTTGCGGTGATGTCATAGTCACTTTTTGTCCATTTCAGACAGTGGGTTTGGCTGGTTCGAGAGCAAAATAAAAGTTAAAATTCCGAGCAACTTCACTAGTCTGACAACAACATGGGTGCAACTTGTCGGTGCAAATGTTGAGCAGATTTCCGGTAGGTGTGAGGACTTTCACGTAGTAGGCTTTGATTAAAAAACAGCAAAAACTGTCTGGCAATACTGTTTAGTGTATGGAGGAATATATACGGAACTGACATGGAAACCAGTTTTGTTCATATAAAAAAAAATTCAAACATATCTAATAGTAAAATGGAATAATAATTATGAAGTAACCATGACAAGTATTTCAATGGCAAGGAGGCCTTAGCCAAAATATGCTGCATATGTGCCAACTATGGGCTGTCTGACTGTGATCTATCCTTTTTCTGCGCGTCCGATAGGAAGCGCATGTACACTTCAAGTCTTTGGTATGAGGTCGCGGTATAAATAGAAAGGATAAGCAGACTAGTTGATGGTTTGGAAAGGTGATGAGAAAAGGAATGAAAACAGATCAAGAAAGATGAATGAGAAGGCTGGGAAAAGAATCAAGAGACGAGAGAGAAGGGTGGAAAGAGATTTTGAAAGTGTGGATGAAGAGGAAGATGCTGAATGACAGAGAGAGGGGAATGGAGAAGGTGGGATCCAATAGCCGACCATAACTTTTAGGAATGTGGGCGGGCAAAGAAGCAGAATATACAACTCAGCGGGTCAGGTCAAAACGCTGACTTACAGCACCAGAGCGGAAGCTCTAACCATTAAACCAAGAGTCTCGTAAAATGCTGCAACAACAATATAAATTGTCTCATATCTTGTTAAATAATCACCTTGGCTTCAGAAAAGTTGTAGTGAATGGCTTGTACCCACTTCACTCAGACATGGTTCAGCAGCATTTGCGCTTTGCAACTTCTGAGGGAGGCCAGAACGGTTGCAGCCTCCCTCCCACTTTGGCTTGTCAATGCGTCGCAAAATGCACAAGAACTTAATTGCCCTCCTAAAATATTAGGTTAGGTTTGAAAATACATACAAATATGCAAGCTTATCAAGTGCTCAAAGAGAGAAGACTGGTAAAGTCCAGTTCTTACTGCCATTAAGAAAGGATAAATGCGGGACTCCTCAAATACATACCAAATCTGCATCCATCAGGCTCACCGCATCAAAACTCCATGCGTTCAAAGGAAGACGCGCTCTACAGAATCGGTATTAGGTTTTGTTCCTTCTCCCTGCTGAATCTGCACAGACGGACTGATTGATTCAAGGTTTGGTTGGTTTTCCACATTCATCTAAAGGAAAACAAGAAGAGAAGAGGAGATAAGAGTGTACATTTCTCGTTATGGCAAACTAGTATAAGTCATATGTCAACAGGCATTTGAAGCAAAAGGCGGTCAAGTGAGAGTTCCGTACAATTTACATACTCTGTGTTGCAAAGCGTGGTTTTACTGAAGCAGTTTATTGGCCTTGATCATGGCTGGGGCGGGTTTGCCATCCCTCTCGAGCATAAATATAGGGCAAAAAATTTGAATTGGCCATGGTACAGGCAATAGCCTCGCTTACTCTTCAAGTTAACGTTGTGAGCAGAAACGAGACAAGTAAAAGCCAATCATCATAGTGAACTAAACATAAGGAAAACAATGGGTCAACAATAGGCTAGAGGTATGACACTGTCCTCTGCACATAAAGCCTGGGATTTGAATGTATTGGCCCAGCAACAGAATTCTTCCTGGTGTTTTACAGGGTCAGGGTGAAGCATAAATGTGTGTGCCATAACCTTGGCTGGACGTTAAACTGGGTATCTCTGTAAGGCCGACATAGTGGTGGTGTTAAAAATGTACGGTGTCCTTTATGAGAGTATGCGAGTATCAACAGAATCCTGCTCTAGACTTGAGGGGCAACACAGCGCATGTCGTGCCTGCGAGAAAGATGCTAACCGCACATTGACGATCACAAACAACACCATACAATCAATACACTTTGTAGTGACCCTTTTCTCTTCTTCTTGGAACTTTGATGCAAACGGATTTGTTTGCTGAGGTAGCTGAGGGCAGTGACTTGTTAATCTCAGCATCAGTTTAAGAAGGCCTGTGCGCTCGAGCGCAGCTTCTTGCTTGCATTCACAACCTTCCTCCGCAAATCCCCAACGCTTAACAACATTTGTAGGCCTTCATGTGAGGAGACACAATCCTGCAAGATCTGTAATGATCAATGGAATAATAATAAAACAGAAAAAATATCATCATCAATAAACTAATTCTTTTTTAAGCATTTATGTAGTTTTACAGTAAAAAGTGCTGGCAGACGAGTGAGACCATGTTTGTTGTATGAGGTGGTGTAACCAAACACAATCAAGAAATCAACGGTGCCTAGCACATTAATGGTGACATTCTACAGATAAAAATCTTATTGTAATCAGCTCCATTTATGTAGCTTGTACTGAAATGTGCTGAGCAATGATCCGAATAAAAACAGCCGCGTGATCAGTCAGGAGTGAAAATAAGTCACCAATGTGTGATAAATTTGGAGACTAAATGATGAAATTAGAAGTGGGTGGATGGTAGCCCAGACTATGGACACTGCCTTGAGCTGTCTGGTGTAGTTCGTCAAATCTGATACCAGACTATAAAGGGACTCCGGCTTCAACAGAGAAGGCAAGAATATAATTTGTGTGTTTTCTGCGATGACTTACAATGGGCGTTCCGCTGCAACAATAGTTTGGTGTGGTTAAAAAAAATGACATGGTGTATTTGCAAAAACAAGGCGACGCTATTGCCACCTGGAAAATGTCCAAAGTCTGCTTGAAGTAAGGGGACACTGATGGAACGCGGACCGTGCCTGAAGAAATTGGTACCCCGCACGAATGATGACTATAAACATCTTCTAATTTGTTTGATCACAATTCTCGCCACATTCCCACACCATCCTGCACAGAAGTACACAGCTAGTTTTTGGAATTAACATATGTTGAGATTTTACCAAATTGATGTTGGCATTATGAAGGGAAAACAAATTAATTATGTGACACCAGGATATTCATAAAAAGAGCAATCGAGATTAGCAAACTCCCGCAGGCTGTTTTGCGTGCGTTTGTACTGGTGTGGTTTCGTAAATTAATGAGACAAAATTAGAACTTCCATTTATATAACTGCGGCCAGTCGATGAACGTGCCCCACAGACTTGATTGGCCGGAGCTGAATGACGTCTTAAAATTAGTAATTCAAATTGATTTGATGGGATAAATAATTGAAATTCAAATCATAATTGAATACAAATAGTAAGATGGAAGTAATCTAGCTGTGGATCCCAAGTCCATTTAGATTAGTATTGTCACCTCTAATGTTCAAGTGTGTGGTCAGAGTCCATTGATCCTGGGCCATGGAATAGTGTAAATTATAAGGTTAAGTTGTTAAGTTGTGTATTGTACATGAGTGCACCCCCGGCATGTATGTCTTAGCGCCGGCATTTTATTGAAGTCGTCCGTATGAGTGGGTTTGTTTAGTTAGTTTCTCAGCCCGTTGGTTATTTATTTTAGGGACACGAATACCATGAATGTCGCACTCAGGGATCCGAAGGTA
>CM068952.1:118320998-118336090 GCA_035128595.1 Eptatretus atami | reverse complement strand
AGTTTGTATTTAATGGGCGCAGCTTTGCAAATGTCGAGCTTCGGGCACAAGGAAGCTGAAGTCCAGGGCTGGAACCCGAGCTTCCGGATCCAAAGGTCAAGTGCCCCGCCTGAAGAGGTCCGCCAAAGTCCTACAGGTCTACTTTCCTTGGAACTCACACGCCAAGGAGCTGTTCTTGCCAAGAAACCACAGCGGACCTCAAACCACACCATTCCTTGGATGCTCACAAAGTGCGTTTCAAGAGAATAACCATCTGGTCCGTTGAGCTAAGTACTGCAAGAGATGTACTTGCAGAAGGAGGCAACTCCGAAGAGCACCAGTCATCATCAGAGAGAACAAGCGACCGCAAGGAGAGCACACCACCGCATACACGCCCAGTCTGCACCAGAATCACCATCCTAATGGACAATGAGCCAACAGGAACCAGAGACATTGTTCCTCAGACTCGCGAGCGGGCACTTAAAAGGATCAGAGTGAGCTGGCATGCATCTTATGATGCACTCCAGATATCCCATAGTGTTCCCATATGGAACAGATGCTACAGCATCCATCTGAGTGGACAGGATGACGAAACTTACACAGCAATGTGCAGTACTGCAGCTACCACATCATGGTGAGAGAGGCAATCCATATACTGCAGAGATTGCGACGAACCTATTTCAGCAGTTTCTGGTCGATGTCCACTGCAAGATCGAGATAGAGCGACTGGGCTTTATCCGCTGGGAGCAAAGAACTTGCTTCTGATAACTACGACAACCTTCCGTGACAGCCTCATGGCCCATGATGGTGACCCTCGGCATGTTGGACAAAGAGTGGTCTTCAACAACATACAACGGTGGGGCCGAGGTGGTTGGCATGACAAACAGAGTGATGCCATGGGCCATATTGTCGCATGGGAAGCCTGGAACTTCTTCATCACGATGAACCACGAATCCCAAATGGACCGAGGTCCAGGAGGAAAAACCGTCCTGCCAGGACAAGAGCTTCACGATCGCCCAGGACCTTTCATGCCCGTGTCTTTCGCTAAAAGAACAAAAGCTCATGGAGCTTACAAAGAAGGGAGCTTTTGGAAGATTGAGAGCTTCATGTACACCATTAGAAGTACCATGAAAGCGTGTTCTTCCTCATGCCCACATCCTCCTTGTGGGTCGCTCCAGAGGACAATTGGTCAAGCCCAAAAACATTGACCTGGTCATCAGTTGCCTGAGATTCCGACAAGGAGCAAGATCCATTGCTGCACAAGATGGTCATGGCACCACTGATCCACGGTCCATGCGGAAACACTCAACCAGAACAGCCTTGCGATGAAGGACCGGAGGGTGCTCAAAGCATTCCCAAAGCTATTCCTGCAGAGCACCGAGACAAGCGAAATGACAGCTACCCCAAAGTATCGCCTGCTCAAGCCAGAGATTGGTGGTCACACCATGTGAGATAAAGATGCGCCAGCAGGGGAAAACGCGGAGTGGTGTACAGCAGGTGCGGCGTCCACAAGGCACAACTAGGCAGCCGCCTAGGCGCAGAACCTCAGAGGGGCGCATTAACTGAACCTTTAAGGTCACCATTTTATGCAAATTAGGTTTTACGAAAAACACATAATAAAAGGAAATATAATATTTCATTGTTCATAATAGTTTATAGTTCATTGCTTTAGTTATAACCAGTTTTATTGTGCAACACCAAACAATTACTGTTCTTTCTTTATCATCTATTCTTCTTTCTTTATCTATTATTCTTCAATACTGTCTTTTCTTCATGTTAATACTGTTTACTTTTTTATTTTTTTTTCCAGTGAGCTATAGGGGGGGGCTGCATGGTAATTATAATTCTTTTCATTTTCAAATTGATGCAAAGTTTGTTTTTGGTACCAATTTGATGGTAAGGTTCTATAGAACAATTTGAGTTCGAGTGTCAAGCTGTCACATCAAAAATGGGTATTTTGGGCTGCGGGTCATACCCGACCCCCCCTCCGCGGCCTATGCGAAATATAATAATGCTTACTTTTGATTCAATGAGTCGATCTAAACATATGGGGTACATATACTCAGAATCAGAGAAGCAACTTATTTTCAAGCAGATTGCCCATAGACGCAGTTCATTTTTGCCGGTGGTCTACGAGCTATACAACACAAAATAGACGCAGATTACTAAAGGTAACATCTGTTTAACTAAACATTGGCAATTCTGCATTCGACTCTAATGGGTACAAAGTGAAATTTTTTAACATCGTATGACTGTTCTACAATGTGGTTGTGGGTAACATAACTTTCTGACAATTGCTGAATAACTCCCTGAACAAAGTAATATGAAAGTTGCAAAATAAATCGTTATTATATATATATACACACACAAGTCGGCCAATTGTGGCCAATACTTCTCGCATTGACACTTGCAAAGACTGTGCACTCAACATTTGCCCTCGTGCACTTGCACCGAGAGCAGGCACTTTACAAGTGCACTTTCAATCCAGATGATAATAATCTTGGCGGAGGCGATGGCAAGCCGAGGATCAAATGGGAAGTTAGCTTGCCGTCCTCTTTTCCCTCCATCCATGGTTAGTTGGGTGTGATTGACAGCCTCATTGACATGTGTTGCTGTTTGTCCAATGCTAGCTTGGAAGACACTTCTTTTAATATTTTGTTGACCCAAGCATCAAACTTGTTGGGAATTCTTTCCCGTCCCTCCACTGGCTGCCTGTTGCTGTTGTAAGAGGTGATTCGTTAGACATGCCTGATCCCTAACCCAGGCAGCTGTGATAAGGGGAACGAAAAATTGGAAATCCCCAGTTCCATGGAAGGAAGAGGCTGGCAGTACGTGATATAGGATTGTGATCCAAGTTATCCCAGGGCTGCAAACTGCTAAAATGTGCTGACGCAAGTTTGTAGAAGACTATATCACGTATTCCTCGTTTATCTGCAACAGCCTGTGCAAGCTACTTCAGTGGTGAGGGCTTCTTATATGACACCGTCAGAGCATATTTGTGTAGTAGTTCTACCAGCTTCTTACTCTTGTATGCGGAAATGCATTTGGAGGGCCAGTGAATAACTGCAAGGCGAGGCTCGCAACTCAAGTTCGAGAAAGAGAATCTATTTAGCCATTAGGCAACTTCACTCACAGAGAGGATCTTCTGGAATTTCTCTTGTTGGGTGCATGATTTGGGTCCTTCGAGGAGTTGCGGAAGAAATATCATACGCTGTGAACAGAATGATTTCGTTCGCAACCATGGAAATGAACCTTCAAACTTGATGGTGTGTCATTGACCCAAAACAGCTTTACGAAGAATCGATGCTGCCGTTTTAGTAGTTGTACGTGCTTCCTCATCTGGTGTTTGAGTTGCCATCTGAAATTATCTTTTCTAGCTGTTTTGAAACAAAACAGGAAAACTCGATTTCTACACCCTTCTCTTCCGTCAAATTCGGGAAGTGTTCAGAACTGTTTCTTTTAGGCGTGTCCGGTTCACAGCTTCTGGATTCCCATGTAGTTCCAATCACTCTGTCATCATACTGTCAGATCTTGCAAGCAAAAATCTGTGCCTCCAGAGACTTCTTCCTTTATGAATTGGAGCAAATTCATTTTCTGCTGTGGCTTCAAGGTTTTCACTAACTAGTGTTCTTGTTTACCAAAAGTTGCAACTTAACGGGCGGTTGGAACTGTGTGTAGGCATATTCCTGTTGATAACCTTTTTTGTTTTTTTCTGGATGGCTACTAGATCACCTTCTGCCATGAGTGCCAACGACACGGTCTTCTCCCAGTTGCAACTGCCTTGTTGTGTATCAGTGGGGTGGAGTTCGACCTTCTGGAAAAGAATGGTCTGATTGCATTTGTCTCACCACAGAAGAGACACAGAGTACGATTACTGCTGTGCTGGTCCGTCGGGATCTTTTTCTTGCTGGAGGCAGTCCTTCATAAGCACGCTTTTTTGCCAGGTCAAGTGCAGATGTCCTGTAAAGCTGAACGACAGATTTGTGCCAGAATGCACGATTCTTTGCATGGACTTGCATCTGCGAATTTTCTACGTCTGGGTGATGGAAACAAGCCCAATTGCTCTGAATGACTACAAGGCTTTGGTGATTTCTGTGTAGGCTCCCTTCTCTACGACTAGCCATGGGATTCGAAGAGGGGCAAAGAAGGCTCTTCCCTCTGTTTGCTTTGCATAGCATGCACAAATGTCAATCGTTGTCCCTGGCCATCTCAGAAAATATTCTGGGAAAAAAAGCAAGAAAAATTACATAGATTTTTTCGGACTGGGTGGTGTGAGCTGTGAGTTATTACCCCCCCCCCTTACCCTCCCACTTTTTCACTAATTTCGGAGAAATTATGTTTTTAGCATTTTGTCATTTTTTTCTTATTATAGAGCCATGCCAAACGTCTGTCGGCGTTTCTAATACAACATGAGGGTTTTAAAGTCTAATTTTAAATGCGGTTTGAAAAATGCCTCCCACTCTCCTCCACCCCCTCCACCCCCAAATTATCGCAGTGTCTTGACACTCGAACCAAAAATCGTTCTATAGACCCTTGCCTTCAATTTAGCAGTAAACTAACTTTTGCAGCAATTGAAATGATCTGATGTCCAGGCACCCCTACTATGGCTGATAAAAAAATGACCCTTCTGGAGCCCAGTACACAACGGAAAGGCAGAACATCGCCAAACGAAAAATCGAAGTTGGGCAAATTTGGGGGGGATGCAAGTAGCTGGCCTTGCCCGAGGGTGCCAAAATTTAGTCTGGCGCCGCCCTGGATTACAGGTAGTCACCAACCAGTGGGTGGTACCCAACACCCGTTTCTTCCTCCGCCAATTCAATTGCCACATCATGGTTGAGATCTGCTCCCCAGCATCAACAGCATCAAGTATATCACAAAGTATGTCACCAGGGGACCGATCAGGGCAGTGTTTGAACTGCAGCGAGCCAATGAGGAGGCCGGGGAAACCGTCAAGTGATAGGTAGCTCAGTTCCAGAATGCACGCTACGTCAGCAGCAGCGAGGCAGTCTGGAGAATCCTGGGCACCCAATTTCCGAGCATTTCCCTCCAGTCATTGGCCTAGCCGTCCACCTCGAGAATGGCCAGCGGAGTCTACTTCAATGTGGGGACAATTGCGTCGAGAGGGCACAGCGACCACTGCCAGCCACTCGCTGACTGCCTTTTCGACCCTGCATCATGACGATTTGGCCAAGACGCTCAAATACCATGAGGTTGCCCGAGTACTAACGTGTCGGACAAGGTCGCGCAAGAAGTGGGGTCGCCGCGCGAGGAGAGGTGTCGAAAGTCCACATGCAATTGGAAGGCTCGGCAATTGGCCCGCATCTCAGCATCAGTCCGAGCAGGGTGACTGATACTACGTTCGACTTCTCCTGACTGAAGTCTGTGGCCCTTCCTCCTTCATGCTCTGAGAAAACCGTGGATGGCCAGGAATTGTCCTGCTGTGAGCCTGTCTAGCAAGGGGACTCCTGGAAAATGACCAGCACCTCCACTTTGCTATGGAGGAGGCAGGCATCAGCCAGTCTGCTGCACCAAACCTCAGGAGTCTCATGGCAAGTCATCCTCACCACTTGTTTTCCCTAGCAATCCACGCCACACTCTGGGATCAGTTCCTGACCTCCTCTTGAAGACTACCTGTTCAGCATCAATCACAATGTTGCAATCCTGATGCTGGACTACAACGAGGAGGTCTACAACCTTGCACTTTGCCCCTCGAAGACAAGGTGATCATGATGGGCGGCCGTCATCTCAGTTCGTATGCCTACCTAACCAGAGAGGGACACAGAAGAAAGGCCCAGAGGAGTACTTCAGGGAAAGTGCCACTTGAACCAAGAGCAGTTGTTGCTGTCCTGGCTGATGACCTCCAACAGCACCTGACAGATGGACCAGGCATCAGGTCTACAATGCAGTCTTGAACTGGTGCAGCAAGGTAGCATCATCAATGGGCAACAGGATCAGCAAACATTGATCTCCTCGATCACGAGAGGCCACAGCAAGATCTTGTCACATCAACTGAAAATGATTCGCTCAGGAGGCAAGGATTGTCTTGGCTACTGTGTCAGTGGAATGCCACAAACAACTGCTCCAGGGAGGACGAATGCTTGACAGCACCTTTCAAGATCCCACTCGACACACACCTCAAAGAGCAACCAACATGCAGCATCAGGCATGAAAACGCATTGGCCAAGGTCATCAAGGATGCTGCTGCCATTCCCCAAATTTGTGGGATTGAGGCCCCTATGGACTCACAAGTCAGGGCCTATGAAAGCTGTAGGACCGCACCATGAGGACATCACAGAGTCCAGCAAACTCATGGGAGGCTCCCCACATGCTCTGTGGAGGACTTCGGCAGAGTCCTTCCAGTGGTCAGAGAGGCACCAGATCCACATTGGTCAACATCAGCCTGAAGACGTCCCCCTGTGGCGCCATTGTGCTGTCAGCACCTGACCACCAACCTGCGACTCACCTGTCTCCCGCAATGAAGGGGCCACCAACTTCTCCAAGCTGCTCCTGAAATTGGCAATGGGACAGATCCCATTTGTGACCGAATCAACACGATCGCAATTCCTCTGGACTGGGCAAGGTCGTCTCCACACTGGAGGAGATCAAGGCTGAAGTCTACCCTTGCTTGACCACAAATGGAAATCAGGCGAGTGGCTGGCTGAGCTTTCAATTCTCCTCCGCTGAACACCAATGCAACCAGCTCAACAATGGATCATTGGAAGAGTTCCCTGGCGATGGAGAGATCTACAAGTCTGTGACAGTGCCATCTGCGATGAGGAGGCAGTCACCCTGTTGAAACTGCTCATTCTCTCGAGCTGTCACGGAAATGCCACCACCACCTCTTCAAGCTGAAACTTGGTGTTGCCCATTCATGATCCTACGAAACAGGAGCCACCCAAGACCACCAATGGCACAGGCTGCATTCATAAAAACCCGCCTGCATGCCAATGTATTGGTTCCACCATCTCCTGTGGACCATACAAGGAGAAGTCGTCCTTCTGCGAGATCCCGCTCATTCCGTCCAACTCCGAGCTGCCTTTCCAGTTCGCCGACTTCCAGTTTCCCTGCAAGCCATGCTTTGCAATGACGATCAACAAGCTCAAGGTCAGACGTCCAAGGCAATCTGGTGGCGACCTTCTGTCCCGTGCTTTCTCCCACGGCCAGCTGTATTGTGGCTGCCTCTCGGACCGCAGCGAGTGAAGCTCAGGCATCCTGGCACCCAACAGTCAGACACGCAATGTGGTCTACCCCGAGGCCACTGAGAGCACTGATGACAAACGCTGACAATGACAAAGAAATGTGAATGTGTCCAAATTAAATGTGATATATTAAATGTGATATATATATTTAAGCGCACAATTTATCCCTTTCTTTATTCCTATTTTTTCCCCGGGCAACGCCGGGTACTCCAGCTAGTATTATATATATATATTATATTATTATATATATTATATATATATATATACATATAATATACATATATACATATATATACACATATACAGTACATTATATATTATATTACACACACACACACACACACACCACACACCACACACACACACACAAGTTGGGGGGAAAGAGCAGTTCTAAAAGTATCGGCAAAATCTACCAGTAGTGTTCAAAATGTCCTGCTAATGAGGATACTGCACAATCGTCTAAGGCCACCAGGCTCATTTACGTTTCAATATATTAATTAAGGGATGATAAGAAAATATATGAATGTTTTTTTTTGTTTTTTAATCTGTGCAGTTGTTACACTTATTTTGCTGTATTTTGGGACTTTGGGAACTAATTATGATCATCTCATTCGGAGGAACATGATTGCTTCCACATTGACAACAATTGGTCGAGTCAACGAGTCAAAAGGAAAATGCAAGCCCAGGAGTTGCTGGGAGCAAGAATGTGGAAGATTTGGCGACGATCCAGGGTTAGGAAAGGCGAGACTTTAGTCACTTGGAAATTTTTCACTGCTCGAGGCAGGTAAGGCAGGTAGGAACGTGCGGTCTCTCAAAATCCACACGTTGATTGTACACCTTTCCATTGGGCCGCTTGATGTATTTAAAAGCCCAGATTAACTTTATCGAAATCAAAGAGGCTTTTCTTCTCCAGCAACGTACGGGTGTGAGCTGCAGCGGACTCAGTGAATTGTTAACTAGCAGGATGAAGCGTGATGGTGAAAGTTTATAGATGTGGATTCCATATCCTGCTATTAATGTTTCTATCAATTATATTGCATTGCATTTAGACTTAAATAAATCCAATTATGGAATGGCTCGAACTGAAAGGAAATGTTTTTTTCAATACTCTTATGGCTTCATTATTGATCCTTCAGATTGATTTGACCTGTTCTGAAAATCTGATCCGGACTAGCTCAATTGGTATATACTCTTCGAATACTCATCTGTGTCTGATGTAAAAATTGAGTGTTGTATCATAGAGTATGTTCCAATACACTCTTTTGTACAGATATAAAAATACCTTTTGGTGACTGTATAGGACAGCGAGAGGTTTGCCTCTGTGCTCTTAACTGTTTGAAACTCGGCTGATCTATAAACTGCCGGTCCCTTGGTGTTTGCAGACAGGCCAATTCATTGATTAATTGGCCTGTTCTGCCAAAACAGATGGGATTTTAAACTGGATGTTGTTGCTGTTAAAAATTGGTTTGGTGGACCTTAATGGTCTCACGTTGTCTGTGAATAGTTAGGCTTTATCACCTCACCCTGAAACTAATTACAATGTCCTGCCTGAACAGTGGGTAGCAGGGTTGGAACTATCTTCCTGGAAGATCATTTGCCAACCAGGATATACTCTTGCTATCTTACCTAGAGTGTGGTTTCCCTGTCTGGGCATCATGCTACTGTACTCTAAACAAAATCGCGCAGGTAGTTTACAAATTTCACATACTAAATGGTTCTTCTTCGGCTTTGTAAGGACAACCAATTATACCTGGGTTAAATCTCTCCCAGTCTGCAGCATCTCCAACTTGTCCTTGCGGTGTTCACAATCTTTCTTCTTCCATTATGACTTGGGGAGTGATGTGAAGGTTCAGGTGGATGCATCTGCTACAAGAGGACTTAATCCCTTCATGGCAAGATGAAAGTCCTACTTCTTGAGAGGTTCTTGTCACCTTCTTATGATGGAGTACCTTCGACAGCTTTCTCATTATCTGGTATCACGCTGCAGAGTCTTTTCATTTAAGGGAGCCTAGGAAAACGCTTAGTTGCAACTTATTATCCAACTTAAGCGTGCTGTATTACATTTGCATAAATGATCTCATTATGTATTATATCGGGTTATTTTTAGCAGTCATGAGGATATACTGCACATAACTGCTCTGGTGACATCTTTAGTTAAAATTAGTATCAGTGGTCACTCAAATATAATCCATAAAGTTTTCAATACCAGTCGATTATGCAACAGCAGCAATTTTGTGGAATCAAGGTCGGTGAAACCACCCCCTGCAGTGGTAAAACTAAACCAGATAGCATAGCAACTCGGGTTCCTTATAACTGACATGGTTTTTCTAAGAGTCTCATTTGCAGGCCTTGGCCATCGTCGTGAACCTGCTCTTCTTATAACATATCGTATTTTCTCCAAACCTCCTGTCCCCGGCTGCCACTTCATACCTTTGTTGCTTGGTGTGCTCATATTCAGCGACCTCCTTCTTATCAATCCAGAGCATCTCATAATAGAAATGTGACGTTGAGCTAAAAAAGATGCTGAACCACCAGTTTTGTGTGGAGAGACATTAAAAAAGTCTCCTGTGATTACGTAAGTTGAAGTTACGCATTTATCGATTATGACGCCACATACGCAGAGATACATATGCCAATTTCAAAACTAGTTGATTTTTCTAAACAGGTCAAATTTTCCATTGGCCTTTCTTAAACTTCTCTAAGTACCTTGTATTGAAATTGTATGATAAATGATGCCTTACAAAAGTCCATCATTTATCTTGTTGATTAGTTCTATTAAGTAGTCATGAAAAGTTGTTTGCAGCATTTTATTCATATCATGATTATTATATTGGACATTCATTTCCACTGTGAGACAGTATTCAGAGGCTTGTATTACTTAAACAAGTTTGGTTATTCTTCAGGAGTGTTTCAACATTGTGTTGAAGGAATTTTTGGTAAAGTTTTGAAAATCTGCTCAATTGTTTTGGCCAGATGATTTCAACTGAGACTGTTAATATCAGGGGAAACCATTGATATATATATATTTTATATTATATATATGTATGTAAATATGTATAGATATATTAATATAAGCATATGTATGTATATATGTATATATGTATAGATATAATATGTATAGATATTTAGTATTATGTATAGATATATGTATGTATATATGTATATGTATGTTATATGTATGTATATATGTAAATATATATGTATATATATGCTATGTAGAAAAGTATATTATATATTTATGTTATGTATATATATATATTATAATATATAAAGATATATATATAATATATACTATATATACACATTTAAATTTGTATTATATATATGTAATGTATGCATATATATGTTATAGTTGTATGTATATTATTATATGTTATGTTTTGTATGTAGTATGTATATATATGATTATGTATATGTTTTGATGTTATATATATATATATATATATGGTATTGCGTGCTCGGAAAACATTGACCTAAAGTGCTGAAAAACATAAGATGATCACAAATACACATGTACGTCATCAGTGCCAATGCAACCGGTATATTTTCCCATCAATTTTCTTCAATGAAATTGATTGGCAATGTGAATGTATAATGGCCACTAGGAAGAGTGCATACCTCCGCCAGACCAAAAGAGTTTATGTTTGGATTCCCGCTGATGGGCCAGATCTGCATCGGGACCTTAATCAAATCTTAATCGGCTTGTTCTTGTCACCTGGACTAACTCATCCACCAAGTTCGTCCGAATCCGTCCACAACTTTTTGAGATATCAATGCTATATATCGCTTTCGGCTCCCATCCTCTCAATGGTGGAAGAATCACCTTAAAAAATTCTCTTAGCCAGATCCAGATATTCACCCAAATCGAATTATTTGCCTCATCACACACCCAACCTGGCCACCCAAGTTTCATCCAAATTCCTCCATAACTTTTTGAGATATCCTTGCTCACAGCCACAACAGCAGACAGAAGGGGGTGAAAACATAACCTCCATCCACTCAGTGGCCATCCATTGGGGACCATACTCTGTGCAGAGCGTTGGTGTTTGCCTAAGCAGTCTCCTTAGTCTCTTGGGCCACAATTTCTGGACGGGTCGCCACTCTGGACACAGGATACCAGCAAGCTGGCACTCATTTTGCCAACCCTCAGAAGGATGACAGCAAGAGTTCAACCCCACCTGGTATAATTCAACAGCCAAGGGGATTTGAACTCAGGATCTAGGATCCCAAGACCACCACCCTTACCATTAAGCCAACACCAGGTTAGTACATCCGGTAGCAAAGGATTGATGTTCAAGTATTTTGGATCTCTGATTACTTCTCCCTCCTTTTAGGGTTTTAAATCAGAGTAAAAATTCCAGTCAATACCAGAGAACATGCAAACGAATTGATAATATCTGGATATATAACTTGCATAGCAGCTTAAAGATTTGTTTTCAGGTTAGATCTCGATATTTGTTTGACGTTCTCCATCTCTACATCGCTTGCCTGGAACACCTGATGGTGGATCTGCCAGGGAGTATCGTAATGATAGAGCTCCATTTTACTGATCTTATATTCGGTGCCTCTCTTCGATGATTGCCGAGATAGAATAAGTGCGGAAGAAACAGTCTGCATGCGAAAGGATCACACTGGGTGGTTGCTATTCCTTCCAGAGGAGTTAGACATTTGCAAAGGGTGCAGTGAATTCACCTGTTCGAGAAAGAACATCATGCAGTCTTTAAATCCACCAATCTATTGTTAGCAGACTGGACCACCCAGCAATAACGTCCCATCCAATTAACAGATGGTGACTCTTATGGAACTCCTGGCTGCGAAACACAGCCCAGGACAGTTCGTTTATAAGGCAGGTCAGGAATGAAACCCAGACGAGACAGTACACTACTCTGAGCTATCCTGCCAGCCCATTGTTTCAATTACACAATATTTTCAAACAGTTTCCAAAACTGCGTCTACTGAGGAATACCGTAGTTAGGAAAGCCACAAAATTAGAAGTATTTCTTTGGACAACATGGTAATCCAGGCATAAACCAGGCCAGAGGAATCAGAAATAGTGAGGCGATTGAAACTATTATGTTTTTGAATCACAACAATACCAACGATGACAACAATTCACAAAACTTATCTAGAAATCTTCTTGAGTGATGGTCATGGTTTTTGGGATAATGTTTTGCTGGTCCAATGTTGAGGACAAGTAATCAGGGCCATGCTTCTACTCGGATTGTGCAACTTTTGCAGCATTCATTCGGACTCCCAGGCCGTCTAAACAGTGATTCACTATTGATATCTCCCACAGTTCTTTGGCCAAATTGTCTTGGGTATGTTGCACGAGTTGTTTCCTGCGCACAAACAGCTCGACTTGCTCTGCAATGAACATTGAATGAAACGCAAAACCGCGGGCACAACAAATCCTGTAGGATTCCGATAAAAGGCAAGTGAAACTGCATAAATGCAGAATGTGAGCAGATTTGAACATGGGAAACCAATTCAGCTTTGATGACCAAAAATATTGGTTGTCCTTGGGAAATAAACTGGGAACGAAGGATACACCAAACAAGTAAATTTTCCAAATATTTTGTTTTGGTTTCAGATGCTCAATAGCCAAGGAGACTGCTTATGCAGTACTAACGCTCTGCACAGAGTATGGCCCCAATGGAGTGGATGAATTACCTCTGCCCACCGCAAGATGAAGGAAGTTTATGTTTCAAGCCTTTCTGTTTGCTTTGTGTGTAGGATATCTCAAAAAAGGTGTGGACGGATTTGGATGGAAACTTGGTGGATATGTTGGGTGTGTGACAAGGAAGAATTGATTCAATTCGTGAAGATCTGAATCCGGATCTTTTTGCACTGATATATTTAAAAGTTGATTCTTCCACCATTGAGCGATAGGGCAAAAAAACGACATTATAGCATGATGTTTCAAAAATGTAATTGGGCCTGATATGTTCTCGTGGGATCAGCATTGCGTGGCTGATGTATGCGCTCTTACCGAGTGCCCTTCTATGATTGTCTGTGATCGGAAACGTGGACTTCCACCCTCAAATAATGTTGTTTTGTTTTTTTTTGCAATCTCTTCTTTACCCACCATTCTGGATCACCATTCTCAAGTTATTTCACATCACTACCTGTGATCTTTCCTTCCTCATTTTGCTCTCAACGTTTCCCACATATTACTGGCAAATCTGTCAAGAAGCCACATTACCAATTCAAACTTATCCAACTTATTTTTGTGGCAATCCCCAAATATTAGCAGTTTTAAACGACTCCCCCCACCCTCAACCCAAAATAATTCGACCCAAGTGATGGAACCTGTGCAGCAAAATACTGCTACATTCATCGAAGCTGTTTACCCGAAGGTTCTTTAACAGATTATGTCAAGCGGAAAAATCATTCTTTCAAATGAAACCGTTTTCACCAAACAAAAAGATGACGTAATTCTGATATTTTATAGTTGTAAATTGGCTGGAAAGATAGCTCAAGGTATGATACACTTTGCCTTTAAGCTATTTTACCTGGTTCGAATCTCGGATCCTAGCTATTAAACTCTTTCACCTGGTGTTTGGTCATTTGGTGGACGTTACAGATTCACACAGTTTCTTTTGAAGAAGAATAGGGCTAGTCAATGCCAGCACCCTAACAAGTTTACAAATTTTGCACCTTTCAGTGAACGTTGGGCCCATTCAGTTGGTTCGGTGAAAACTTGTACCAAAACGTTCCTTGTGACCCCCCAGAAGGAGGTTTGATAATTAGAACTGTTAAGAAGTTGTAACTTTTCTGCCCAAAATCTTAACATTTTTTGTGTTTAATATGCCTTTTTTTTTCTACAAACCCACCAAAACCCCTGTTTTACGCTGATATATAAATCGCCAAACACGTGGTATTGAATATGTACGGTATATGTGAACTGGATCTGGATGCAAAATGTTCTAAACCACCATTTTTGAAAGGAAATGAGTCTATGCCTGATAATGCCAATTGCCCCAATGCCAACCGATGAGTTTGACCACTTGAAAAGTTAAATTTGCTGATGATTAAAAAGTAGAAAAAATAAAAAGAAAACTCAGTGTTATGTCATTAAGTATTTTTCAAGATAATTGAAAGAAAATGAGTAATTGAAATATTATAGAAACAGGCGAAACTAGACAGGCCACTCGGAAAGAGCACCATACCTCTGTCCATGCAATAACAGGAGAACATTCGGGGGTAATCTCTCAATGGTGAAGAATCACCCAAAAAATTCTAGTAGCCAGTCTGATTTCACTAAATGTAATCGGTTTGTCCTTGTCACACCCCAACCCTGCCCACCAAATTTCACCTGAATCCCGTCCACAACTTTTTCAGATATCCTGCACACCAAACAAACAAACAAACAGACAAAGAGACAGGGGTTTGAAAACATAGCCTCCTTCCACCTTCGGTGGCAGAGGTAATAAGTTGTTGGTATAATTCGGTCACTCTCACTGTGTAATTAATGTCATCCTTCATTAATACAATCATGTATTGTTATAGTTACACTGTGATTGGTTGTCATTGAAGCAATCAGAAAGTGCCACCCCTGCAGAAGGACTATAAAGTATCAGTTGGTGAGCAGGGGCATTGCAGGGCACTGGCCCATGCAGTACCTGCCTACCGAAGGGGTTTGTTGCTGTGCCCCTATGGCGTTTACTGTGCCCTGAATCTACCTTAAACTACTTGGCCAGTATCTCTCTCTAACCACAGCGGCCTCAAACCACACATCCTTGAGATGCTCACAAAGTGGTTTCAAGAGAATAACCATCTGGTCCGTGAGCTCAAGACTGCAAGAGATGTACTTGCAGAAGGAGGCAACTCCGAAGAGCACCAGGTCATCATCAGAGAGAACAAGCGACCGCAAGGAGAGCACACACACCGCTACAACGCCCAGTCTGCACCAGA
>CM068952.1:118292403-118311887 GCA_035128595.1 Eptatretus atami | reverse complement strand
TACAAAGGAGAAGTCGTCCTTCTGCCGAGGATCCCGCTCATTCCGTCCAACTCCGAGCTGCCCTTCCAGTTTCGCCGACTCCAGTTTCCCTGCAAGCCATGCTTTGCAATGACGATCAACAAGGCTCAAGGTCAGACGTCCAAGGCAATCGGTGTCGACCTCTCTGTCCCGTGCTTCTCCCACGGCCAGCTGTATGTGGCTGCCTCTCGGACCGGCAGCGCAGTGAAGCTCAGCATCCTGGCACCCAACAGTCAGACACGCAATGTGGTCTACCCCGAGGCACTGGAGCACTGATGACAAACGCTGACAATGACAAAGAAATGTGAAATGTGTCCAAATAAATGTGATATATAATGTGATATATATATTAAGCGCCACAATTTATCCCTTTCTTATTCCTATTTTTTCCCCGGGCAACGCCGGGTACTCCAGCTAGTATTATATATATATAATATATATTATATATATATATATATATATATATATATACATAATATATATACATATACATATATATACACATATACAGTACATATATATATATATTCACACACACACACACACACACACACACCACACACACACACACACACAAAGTTTGAGAGCAGTTCTAAAGTATCGGTCAAAATCTACCAGTAGTGTTCAAAATGTCCTGCTAATGAGATACTGCACAATCGTCTAAGGCCACCAGGCATCATTTTACGTTTCAATATATAATTAAGGGAATGAATAAGAAAATATATGAATGTTTTTTTTTGTTTTTTTAATCTGTGCAAGTTGTTACACATTATTTTGCTGTATTTTGGAGACTTGGGACTAATTATGATCATCTCATTCGGAGAACATGATTGCTCCACATTTGACAACAATTGGTCGAGTCAACGAGTCAAAAGGAAAATGCAGCCTCAGGAGTTGCTGGAGCAGAATGTGGAAGATTGGCGACGATCCAGGGTTAGGAAAGGCGAGACTTAGTCACTTGGAAATTTTTCACTGCTCGAGGCAGGTAAGGCAGGCTAGGAACGTGCGGTCTACTCAAAATCCACGACGTGATTGTACACTTTCCATGTGGCCGCTTGATGTATTTAAAGCCCCAAGATTAACTTTATCGAAATCAAAGAGCTTTTCTCTCCAGCAACTACGGTGTGAGCTGCAGCGACTCAGGAGATTGTTAACTAAGCAGGGATAAGCGTGATGGTGAGAAGTTTATAGATGTGGATCATATCCTGCTATAATGTTCTATCAATTATATGCATGCATTTAAGACTTAAATAAATCCAATATGGAATGCTCGAACTGAAAGAATGTTTTTTCAATACTCTTATGGCTTCATTAGTTTGATCCTCAGATTTGATTTGACCTGTTCTGAAAATCTGATCCGGACTAGCTCAATGGTATATACTCTTCCGAAATACTCATCTGTGTCTGATGTAAAATTGAGTGTTGTATCATAGAGTATGTTCCAATACACTCTTTTGTACAGATATAAATACCTTTGGTGGACTGGTAGGACAGCCGAGAGGTTTGCCTCTGTGCTCTTTAACCTGGTTTTGAAACTCGGCTGATCTATAAACTGCAGTCACCCTGGTGTTTTGCAGACAGGCCAATTCATTGATTAATTGGCCTGTCTGCAAAACAGATGGATTTAAACTGGATGTTGTTGCTGTTAAAATTGGTTGGTGGACCTTAATGGTCTCACGGTGTCTGTGAATAGTAGGCTTTATCACCCTCACCCTGAACTAATTACAATGTCCTGCCTGAACAGTGGGTAGCAGGGTGGAACGATCTTCCTGGAAGATCATTGCCACCAGGATATACTGCTTGCTATCTTAGAGTGTGGTTTCTGTCTGGGCATCAGCTACTGTACTCTAAACAAATCGGCCAGGTAGTTTACAAATTTCACATACTAAATGGTCTTCTTCGGCTTTGAAGGACAACCAATTATATCCTGGGTAAATCTCTCCCAGTCTGCAGCATTCCACTTGTCCTTGGATGTCACAATCTTTCTCTTCCATTATGACTTGGGGAGTGATGTTGAGAGGTTCAGTGGATGCATCTGCTACAAGAGGACTTAATCCCTTCATGGCAAGATTGAAAGTCCTACTTCTTGAGAGGTTCTTTGTCACCTTCCTTATGATGGAGTACCTTCGACAGCTTCTCATATCTGGTATCACGCTGCAGGAGTCTTTTCATTAAGGGAGCCTGAGGAAACTGCTTAGTTGCAACTTATTATCCAACTTAAGCGTGCTGTATACATTTGATAAATGATCTCATTATGTATTATATCATGGGTATTTTAGCAGTCATGGGATATACTGCACATAACTGCTCTGTGTGACAATCTTTAGTTAAAATAGTATCAGTGGTCACTCAAATATAATCCATAAAGTTTTCAAATACCAGTCGATTATGCAACAGCAGCAATTTTGTGGAATCAAGGTCGGTGAACCACCCCCTGCGGTAAAACTAACCAGATAGCATAGCAACCTCGGGTTCCTTATAACTGACATGGTTTTCTAAGAATCTCATGCAGCCTTGGCCATCGGTGAACCTGACTCTTTTCTTATAACATATCTATTTCTCCAAACCTCCTGTCCCCCAGGCTGCCACTTCATACCTTTTGTTGCTTGGTGTGCTCATATTCAGCGACCTCCTTCATCAATGCAGAGCATCTCATAATATGAAATGTGACCGTGAGCTAAAAAAGATGCTGAACCACGTTTTTGTGTGGAGAGACATAAAAAAAGTCTCCTGTGATTACGTAAGTGAAGTTTACGCATTTATCGATTATGACGCCACATACGCAGAGATACATATGCAATTCAAACTAGTTGATTTTTCTAACAGGTCAAATTTTCCATTGGCCTTCTTAAACTTCTCTAAGTACCTGTATTGAAATGTATGATAAATGATGCTACAAAAGTCCATCATTTATCTTGTTGATTAGTTTATTAGGTAGTCATGAAAGTTGTTGCAGCTATTTTATTCATATCATTGATTTATTATATTGGACATTCATTTCCACTGTGAGACATTATTTCAGAGGCTTGTATTTACTTAAAACAAGTTTGGTTATCTTCAGGAGTGTTCAACATGTGTTGAAGGAATTGGTAAAGTTTTGAAAATCTGCTCAATTGTTGTTGCCAGATGATTTCAACTGAGACTGTTAATATTCAGGAAAACCATTGATATATATATATATATATATATATATATATGTATGTAAATATGTATAGATATATAATATATAGATATGTATGTATATATGTATATATGTATAGATATATATGTTAAGATATTTATGTATATATGTATAGATATATGTATGTAATATGTATATGTATGTATATGTATTATATATGTAAATATATATGTATATATATGTATGTAGAAAAGTATATATATATTTATGTATGATATATATATATATATATAAAGAATATATATATTATATATATATACACATTTAAATTATGTAATATATATATGTATATGTATGCATATATATGTATAGTTGTATGTATATATATTATATGTATATGGTTTTGTATGTATATGTATATATATGTATATGTATATGTTTTTATGTATATATTATAATATATATATATGTATTGCGTGCATGGAAAACATTGACCTAAAGTGCTGAAAAACATAAGATGATCATCAAAATACACAATGTACGTCATCAGTGCCAATTGAAGGTATATTTTCCCATCAATTTTCTTCAATGAAATGATTTGCAATGTGAATTATAATGGCACTAGGAAGAGTGCATACCTCCGCCAGACAAAAGAGTTTATGTTTTGGATCCCGCTGATGGGCCAGATCTGCATCGGGACCTTAATCCAAATCTAATCGGCTTGTTCTTGTCACCTGACCAACTCATCCACCAAGTTTCGTCCGAATCCGTCCACAACTTTTTGAGATATCATGCTATATATCGCTTTCGGTCCCATCTCTCAATGGTGAAGAATCACTTAAAAAATTCTCTTAGCCAGATCCAGATATTCACCAAAATCGAATTATTTTGTCCTCATCACACACCCAACCTGGCCACCAAGTTTCATCCAAATTCCTCCATAACTTTTTGAGATATCCTGCTCACAGCCACACAGCCAGACAGAAGGGGGTGAAAACATAACCTCCATCCACTTTCAGTGGCCATCCATTGGGACCATACTCTGTGCAGAGCGTTGGTGTTGCCTAAGCAGTCTCCTTAGCTCTTGGGCACAATTCTGGACGGGTCGCCACTCTGACACAGGATACCAGCAAGCTGGCACTCATTTTGCCAACCTCAGAAGGATGACAGGCAGAGTCAACCCCACCTGGTATTAATTCAACAGCCAAGGGGGATTTGAACTCAGGATCCTAGGATCCCAAGACCACCACCCTTACCATTAAGCCAACACCAGGTATACATCCGGTAGCAAAGGGATTGATTTCAAGTATTTTGGATCTCGATTACTTTCCCTCCTTTTAGGGTTTTAAATCAGAGTAAAAATTCCAGTAATACCAGAGAACATGCAACGAATTTGATAATATCTGGATATATAACTTGCATAGCAGCTTAAAGATTTGTTTTCAGGTAGATCTCGATATTTGTTTGACGTCATCATCTTCTTAACATCGGCTTGCTGGAACACCTGATGGTGGTCTGCCAGGAGTATCGTAATATTGAGAGCTCCATTTTACTGATCATTATATTCGGTGCCTCTCTTCGATGATTTGCCCGAGGATAGAATAAGTGCGGAAGAAACAGTCTGCATGGAAAGGATTACACTGGGTGGTTTGCTATTGCCTTTCCAGAGGAGTTTAGACATTTGCAAGGGTGCAGGTGAAATTCACCTGTCGAGAAAGACATCATGCAGTCTTTAACATCCACCATCTATTGTTAGCAGACTGGACACCCAGCATAACGTCCCATCCAATTAACAGATGGTGGACTCTAATGGAACTCCTGGCTGCGAAACACCAGCAGGACAGTTCGTTTATAGGCAGGTCAGGAATGAAACCCAGACGAGACAGTACACTACGTCTGAGCTATCCTGCCAGCCCATTGTTTCAATTACACAATATTTTCAAAACAGTTTCAAAACTGGTCTACTGAGGAATACCGGTAGTTAGGAAAGCCACAAAATAGAAGTATCTTGGACAACATGGTAATCCAGGCATAAACCAGGCCAGAGGAATCAGAAATAGTGAGGCGATTGAAACTATTATGTTTGAATCACAACAATACCAACGATGACAACAATCACAAAACTTATCTAAGAAATCTCTTTGAAGTATGGTCATGGTTTTTGGGATAATGTTTGGTCCAATGTGAGGACAAGTAATCAGGCCATGTTCTACTCGGATGTGCAACTTTTGCAGCATTCATCGGACTGTCCCAGGTCTAAAACAATGATTCACTATGATATCTCCACAAGTTCTTAGGCCAAATTGTCTTTGTGGTATGTTGCACGAGTTGTTTCCTCTGCACAACAGCTCGACTTGCTCTGCAATGAACATTGAATGAAACAGCCAAAACCGCGGCACAACAAATCCTGTAGGATTCCGATAAATAGGAAGTGAGAACTGCATAAATGCAGAGTGAGCAGATTTGAACATGGAACCAATTCAGCTTTGAGTGACCAAAAATGGTTGTCCTGGAAATAAACTGGGAACGAAGATACACCAACAAGTAAATTTCCAAATATTTTGTTTTGTTTCAGATGCTCAATAGCCAAGGAGACTGCTTATGCAGTACTAACGCTCTGCACAGAGTATGGCCCCAATGGATGGATGGATTACCTCTGCCACCGAAGATGAAGGAGTTTATGTTTTCAAGCCTTTCTGTTTGCTTGTGTGTAGGATATCTCAAAAGGTTGTGGACGGATTTGGATGAAACTTGGTGGATATGTTGGGTGTGTGACAAGGAAGAATTGATTCAATTTTCGTGAAGATCTGAATCCGGATCTTTTTGCACTGATAATTTTAAAGTGATTCTTCACCATTGAGCGATAGGGCCAAAAAACGACATATAGCATGATGTTTCAAAAATGTATTGGGCCTGATATGTTCTCGTGGATCAGGCATTGCGTGGCGGATGTATGCGCTCTACCGAGTGCCCTTCTAGTTGATGTCTGTGATCGAAACGTTGGACTTCCACCCTCAAATAATGTTGTTTTTGTTTTTTTTGCAATCTCTCTTTAACCCACATTCTGGATCACCATCTCAAGTTATTTCACATCACTACCTGTGATCTTTCCTATCCTCATTTTGCTCTCCAACCGTTCCCCACATATTACTGGCAAATCTGTCAAGAAGCACATTACCAATTCCAAACTTATCCAACTATTTTGTGGCAATCCCCAAAATATTAGCAGTTTAAACGACTCCCCCCACCCTCAACCAAAATAATTCGACCCAGTGATGAACCTGTGCAGCAAAATACTGCTACATCATCAAGCTGTTAACCCGAAGGTTTCTTTAACAGATTATGTCAAAGCGGAAAATCAATTCTTTCAAAATGAAACACGTTTCACAAACAAAAGATGACGTAATTTCTGATCATTTTATAGTTGTAAATTGGCTGGAAAGATAGCTCAGAGGTATGTACACTTGCCTTTAAGCTATTTAACCTGGGTTCGAATCTCGACCTAGCTATAAACTCTCACCCTGGTGTTTGGTCATTGGTGGACGTTACAGATCACACAGTTTCTTTTGAGAAGAATAGGCTAGTCATTGCCAGCACCCTAAACAAGTTACAAATTATTGCCACCTTCAGTGAACGTTGGGCCCATTCAGTTGGGTCGTGAAAGACTTGTACCAAAAACGTTCCTTGGCTGACCCCCAGAAGGAGTTTTGAATAATTAGAACTGTTAAAGAAGTTGTAACTTTTCTGCCCAAAATCTTAACATTTTTTGGTTTAATATGCCTTTTTTTTTCTACAAACCCACAAAACCCCTGTTTTACGCTGATATAAAATCGCCAAACACTGGTATTGAATATGTACGTATATGTGAACTGGATCTGGTGCAAAAATGTTCTAAACCACATTTTTGAAAGGAAATGAGTCATGCCTGATAATGCAATGTTGGCCCCAATGCAACGATGGTGACCGACTTGAAAAGTTAAATTTGCTGATGATTAAAAAGTAGAAAAAATAAAAGAAAATACTCAGGTGTTTATGGTCATTAAGTATTTTTTCAAGATAATTGAAAGAATTAATGAGTATTGGAAATAATTATAGAAACAGGCGAAACTAGAAGGCACTCGGAAGAGCACATACCTCTGCCATGCAATAACAGGAGAACATATCGGGGGTAATCTCTCAATGGTGAAGAATCACCCAAAAAATTCTAGTAGCCAGATCTGGATCTTCACTAAAATGTAATCGGTTCGTCCTTGTCACACACCCAACCTGCCCACCAAATTTCACCTGAATCCGTCCACAACTTTTTCAGATATCCTGCACACAAACAAACAAACAAACAGACAAAGAGACAGGGGTGAAAACATAGCCTCCTTCCACCTTCGGTGGCAGAGGTAATAATGTTGGTATAATCGCATCTCATGTGTAATAATGTCATCCTTCATAATACAATCATGTATTGTTATAGTACACTGTGATTGGTTGTCATGCAAGCAATCAGAAAGTGCCACCCCTGCAGAAGGACTATAAAGGTATCAGTGGTGAGCAGGGGGCATTGCAGGGCACTGGCCCATGCAGTACCTGCCCCGAATGGGGTTTGTTGCTGTGCCCCTAATGGGTTTTACTGTGCCCTGAATCTATTTTAACTACTTGGCCATGTTAGGCCAAAAATTACCTGGCTCGTAAACAAGAAAAGGTTGAAAATCATGTCATGAAAGGTGCATACCAGCACTTAGACCTCTCATGTTTCCAACCATAAAAAGTTGTGCTAGTAGTGCTAACTATCCCAGTGATTAGCTGCAGTTGTGAAAGATAATTTTGTGTTTTAAGATGTCTAGCCACATGGCTGAGAAGCACAATGGGAGAATATAGACGACAGCACCTTTTCAATGCTTTTGATTGGAAAAAAAAAAAGTGTGCTGGAATTTGTGTCAGAGAATGCCATCCATTGATCACTTCCGGTTCTGGATTTGAGCGTTGGCAGGTCTCCTTCAGGGCTCTCTGCTGATGATCTCAAAGTTAAGTTTCCGGTCGTTATCTGTCCGTTTTAACTGTTTATTTTCTTACTGCATGTTACTGTGGTCCTAGTTCGGTTTTGTTTCAAAAATCGTGCTATTTTGTGCGTTTTCGTCGACCTTGTCTTACGAGTGCTTGAGGCTTACCCATCGTCCCTCGGTGTACGATCGTGTTTATTGGATTCGCTATATATGCTAGATATCCCTTATTGTCGGGTTTTCCGTGTGTGTGTGTGTGTGTGTGTGTGTGTGGTGTGTATGTGTGTCTGCAACGCGAGGCTCCACAGCACGAACAGCGAACGGATTTCGATGAAACTTTGCCAACCGGTGCCATATGGGGTGGGAATGTGCGCGTTTGAATTTCGTTGCCTAGCAACCACCCATTGCTGTGCAGCGGCCGAAAAACCGCGTACAGTATTTTCAATACTTGTCCTTCAGTTTTGAATGTAGAGAAACGAGACTTCAGGATTAAACACTTCGAGATATTTAGAAAATTTTACTTGAGCCGATTTTTGATTGAGGTTTTATTTTTCAAATGGTAGTCCTTCAAAATCGGGTGTCTATTTACCGTCATTTTTTATGAGGGGCTTAGGAAAGTGGGCGGAGCTTAGGGAAAGTGGACGTGGTTGGTGAAAAGTGGGAGTGGCTTATGAAAAATATTGTGTGGCTCAGGAGGTGTGGTCAAACAAGAGCATTGAGAGAAGTTTATCGGGTTTTCCGTCTGTGTGTGGTGTGTGTGTGTGTGTTGTGTGTGTGTGTTGTGTGTGTGTGTGTGTGTGTGTGTGTGTGTGTGTGTGTGTGTGTGTGGTGTGCAACGTGAGGCTCCACAGCACAAACCAGCAAACCGATTATTTTTCAAATGGTAGTCCTTCAAAATAGGGCGTCTATTTACCGGTATTTTTTATGAGGAGTGCCAGTTGGCAAAATACGCAATAGGAAAAATCTTGCCAGGCAGAGGAACAATTGTATGTGAACCAATACGTCTTGGCAATGAATCTTCGTCAGTGATCGGTCAGAATGAAAAGCATCGTATCCAGCGCTTCGATCCTAGCGAATCCTCGTCACCTACCGGCTTGTTTGTATTTTCTCCCCATTACATTCAATTTCTATCTTTCCCACTTTCCCAAAGTCCCCCATCCCTCCCAACTAAACACTCTATTTCTTGTCTTAAATCAAACAAAATAAAAATAAAAAACTACCTTTCTCCTTGCACACTCACAAGTCTCAATTCTTCTTTTTCATCTTCTTCATCCTCCTCTTCTTCTTCCTCCTGCCGGCACACCATCTTTATTCTACTGAGCTGACCCTCTCTCGCCATTACTTCACGATTTCTTCCGATCTACAACCTTCCATTCCCGAATCTTACCTATTCTTCAAAAATACATCAAAAATAATAATCTTCCTTGTATCCTTTCGATCTCTATACCTGCTGTAACCACATCTCTCTCTTCTCTCTCTCTCTCTCTCTCTCTCTCTCTCTGTCGTCTCTCTCTCTCTCTCTCTCTCGTCCTGGTACTTTTCATCGACCCAGCAGCTTCACACGCGTTTACCGTCCAAATTCACCACACACTTCACAATTTTACTTCAACCTTCCCTTTTCCAAATGTTACGCAATCTTAATTAAAATAAATAATTTCACTTTTGTACGATACACTCCCAGAGCCAAGTGCTTCTCACATGATCGAGCCATAACCACAGATCTGTTAGACCCCCTGCGTTTATCGATCCAATTTCACCATTCACCTCACGATTTTTTCACAACACTTCCATGACCTAATCTGATGCAACTCTCTCAAACAATAATAATAAATAATAAATATAATAAAAACGATCTCTTATAATGCTTCATCTTCCTCTTTCACACGTGTGGTACTCTTACTGTATCATAATGCACTACTCTTCTGCTATTTAAACAGACTGCTCTCAATTCGACCTCTCCTTCATACCTTGCCTAAAAAATCCAACTGTTACAGCATTTCTTCTCTCCATTCTCTAAATTCACCTTTGTTGCATCCATCAAGAAATGTGTTAATCGCATCTACCTAAAACTTTAAAAACCCCAGTTTGCTATGAATGTTCACTTTCCATCAACCATTCTTTTTTTCCAATTTCAGTGCCAACTCACCCCTCTCACCCTCACATCCAGCAACCATCACACTCTTCTCCCTCCAAGCCTCCCTCTCACCTCTCTCAAAAACTCCTCCTCACCTTTTCCACACCATTCACCCCCCTCACTCATCCTTCGCAAAGTTCCCCCCCCCTCTCATCCACAAAGCGCCTCCTTCCCCTGCGCTCTCACCTCCATCTCATCACTCCACCTCTCAAATCCTCAACTGCCTTCTTCCCCCTCTTCTGTCCCCCCTCTCCCCCAGCACCACAGAGCCTTTTCTCCTCCTCATCCAGCCCCCTCCCTAGCTATTCTGCAATCCCCCACTCTTTCAACAACCCTCTTTACCCTCCCCCCTCGTCCCTTGTCTACCTCCCTCCCCTCCCCCCCCTGACCCAAAGCTTCCTCCCCTCCCTCTTCATTAACAGTGTGGACCTCAAATATCCGGGGCCTTCGCTCAAACTGTTCAGATCTTTCCATACGGTTGCCACTGACAAACCAGACATAATCTGCCTACAGAAACTTTTCTCCCCAAGATGTGTCTGACTCCCAAGTCTCTCTCCCTGGTTACCCTCCTCCGGTATGACAGACCTGAGCCTCGTCCTGGTGGAGGAGTTTCCTCTTCATCAAAGACTCTATTCCTCACTCTCCATGCACTGCCCTCACTCCCCACACCCCAGGAATACCTCTGGCTACGGCTTCCCTCCACTCCCACCTCATGTTTATATGTGTACTGTACCGTCCACCTAACAGTGATGACTCCATCTCACCTCACTATCCGAAAACATGGAACAACTTCTATCTTCTCATCCAAACTCTCTCTTCCTCATATATGTGGTGACTTCAATTGTCATCATGCCAGTTGGCTAGGTGTGGGTACCTCTCTCACCTGTCATGGCACTTCAGCAAAAGCTTTCTGCGACTCATTGGGACTGACACAATCGGTCAACTTCCCGACCCGGATCTCAACCAATGGTACTCCATCTCTTCTGGATCTGATTTTGACAAATTTCCCTGACAATATCTGCTGCTCTTCCTCCACTCCAATCGGTTCTTCTGACCATGTCCTTGTCGTGGACATCTCTCTGGCTATTATCAGAGAACTACCTCACCGCCGTAGAGTCTGGCATTTCACTCAAGCCACTGGCAGGGTCTCCAGGAAGCCATCAAACTTATACACTGGTCTCCTATCGCTACTTTCTCCAACATCAGCTCATCCTGGGTTCTTTCAAAGAAACTTGCTCTCCCCATGCAAGATTTATCCCCTCTCGTCTTCAGTTGTCCGACCCTCATCCTGCCCTTGGTTCACTGAAGCTTGTGGTGAGAAGTTGTCCTGAACAACTTGCCTTTGCCTCATGGAGAGCAAACCAACTGAGGGTAATCTCAGAACGAGTGTGTATCTACCCTCAGGAGAGCCAGAAAACAAAATCTTTCTCAGCTCAAGTCTGAACTTTCAAACCTCTCTCCCTTCTCAAAATCCTGATGGCATCTAATCAAATCTGTTTCTGGTGTATGTTCCGCCCTCATCCCCCCCTTACCTCAAATGGCCGCACTGTTGATACCACATGTGAAAAGGCTGAATGCCTAAATAAATCTTGTGCAGCTAAATCTTGTGTCAAAACCCATCGCTTCTCTACCACCTTACCCAGTCGCACCCAACTGTCCCTGGACTCTGTGTCCTTTTCTCCTGACAAGGTGGAGAGCTTGCTGTCAAACCTCGACTCAGATTCTGCAACCGGTCCAGACAGCATCAGCCCACGTGTCCTAAAAACCTGCTCTTCTACTCTTGCTCACCTCCTCTCTGCTCTATTCACCCTCTCATTTGCTCAAGGTCATCTGCCATCTGCTTGGAAATCAGCAAACATTACTGCCCTGCATAAAAGGTGCAAAAACAGATCCTGCAACTACAGACCAATCAGCCTTCTTCCAATCATCAGCAAGGTTATTGAATCCATCATCGCTTCAGACATTAATCCTTCCTCTTCTCCAATGGCTTGATTTCCGATCATCAATTTGTTTCAGACCAGGTCACTCCACCCCAGATATGTTGCTTCTGCTCTCCAACAATGGATGGAGGTCCCAATGCCAGACGGAAATCCGAGCCATATCCCGTGCTTTTGACACGGTCTGGCACCCTGCCCTGCTCACCAAATCTCTTCCGATGGTATCCAAGGCAATCTCCACTCATGGCTCACAGACTTCCTCTCCTGTCACAGTCAACGTGTGGCCCTAAATGGGTTCTTTCATCCCCTCTTCCTGTCCCGGCTGGAGTTCCTCAAGGTAGCTTCCTGGGCCTTGTTCTTTTTCTGGTTTTCATCAATGATCTCTCCGACTCTCTGGAAAATCCTCTATATCTCTTTGCTGATGACTCCACCCTCTGCCGTAGCATCTGTCATCCCTCTGACGGCAAGCAGCAGCTTCTTCGATCACTGCAGATCTGGATAAAATCACAAACTGGTCCACACGTGGAACATGTCTTTCAATCCGGACAAATCTCACACTCTCACTATGTCTCTCCAAAGGACCGTTTAGAAACCCCCCCATCACTTTCTCACACAATCCTCTGGAAGAAGTCTTTCTTTCAAGCTTCTGGTCTCACTATCTGCTCTGACCTTTCCTGGGAAGCCACATTTCAAACTCCACCTCCAAAGCCAGTCCCGACTGGGAATCCTCTGTCGTGCAAAGTCCTCCTCGACCCACTGAGCTCCTGACCACTTACAAAGCTTTCGTCCACAGCCTGATGGAGTACTGCTCTCCCTCTGGGCTGGTGCTCTGCCTCCCACCTTTCTCGGCTTCACACTGTGGAAACCAAGGCATTTTGGATCATTGGCATCTCCTGCAATGAGGCTGAGTCTTTGGGCCTCTCACTCTATCACCGCACGGACGTGCGTCGTGGGTTCTTCTTCTTCTCTCTTCTCTCCTCCCTCTCTCTCTCACGCCCGCTCGCCCCCTCTCTCTCTGCGTTTGTCCCACCACATTTCCGCAGGGCGCTCAAGGTCCGCCAACAACCCCCTTCTGGTAAAACTACCAAAATCACGAATCACTGCCCACCTTCACTCTTTCATTCCTCTTTTCCCCCACCTTTGGAATAAACTCCTCACTCTGTTCAATCCCATTCTTCCCTCCAGGCCTTCAAAACAGCTGTTCACCACCACCTCTTATCATCCCCATCCAAATCCTCGATCTTTCTACCCCCGATAATCCACCCAAGCCCACCTCCTTCAAATTCCCTGCTTTCCTTCCTGAAAGTCCCTGTAATGTCCATCTTGTATACCCATGTTCCCCACCCCATCCCTCTCCCTTCCACAGATCTAATGTCTCTGTTCCCCACTGTTTTGTCCTTCCCACTCCCGCCCCTCTTGTCTCATGCCCCCCCTTGCTGTGCATTGTGTGTTAGCTCTCACACGAGCCTCGACAAGGTACACAAAAAAAAAAAAATTATCACCGATCGCTTTGCAAGAATGCACAACAGATGGTCCACATTGATGCTTCCCAAAATAAATAAAGGTACATATTACCTCACCTAGTCCCCACGGGGGGAACGGAAGCCGCCTTCCTCTAAGTGATTGTGGATATGGTTTTCTCGTTCGCTGCCGGGGTTGACTCAGGAAATTGTTCAGAAATAATTGTGTGTGTGGAATTGATTCAAATGTAGTTGTTGTGCCTCGTGGGTATTTGCATTTGCGTTTGCATGATGATGATCAAATTTTAATGATGATCAGGTTGTTGAGCTCGTCAAGTCGAGTGATTAGAGTGACGATGAGTGTGAAAGTGAAATTGTGCCTTGGAGGAAAACGGGGCTGAAGCTAAGGAGTAGGCAGTGTCAATAAATCGACAAGTTAGACAAATTTGGCTGTTTTAGCGTTCTTCGTATTTGGTAAACTGTAAATCTACGTGACCGTATGACTGGAATAATTTAGATATGTAACAGCGCATTATGAACAGGAGTTATTTTTATATAAACATACAGTCGGTGCACAAACCTTTTTTAAAAACTTAAAATAGATAATGCTTTACACGATTGTTTTTGTAAATACCCCACCTAATCCCTCATGGTGGATTTGGCAAGGTGGGAGATTGGCATTTAAAAAATTTTTCCTGCTGAAATACTTCATCCCCTATTGGGGATTAGGTGAGGTGATATGATAGACTGTTTACAAATATAACTTTTATAAAACCGTGGGTGGTGAGGGCTGGTTAATTAATAAGTAAAAGATGTGATATTGTGTTCAATATATTTGAAATGGTGAATAGTAGATATAAAATGCAAGTTTGTGATTTTACAGCATCAAGGACAGTTTGTAAACGGATACTTTTTTGTTTTTGTACTTTATTCATTGTATGAATTCACAAATGTTGAAATACATCTTATTGAAATTACAAAAATCCTGCAATTTTTAACACCTGCAACATCCTTTAAATACAGGGTTATAACGGAAGAAACATAATGATTAGCCTATTTTTCCACACGTTCTACTGTGCTAAATGTTTCATTGTGGTTGGAGTGATTTGAAGCTTGAGGGGGTGCGGGGAACAAATATTTTTGGAAGCTAGCGACGCCTCTGGTGGTGACATCATTGTAGTGTGGTGAATACAATGGCTTCTGGGAAGGAAACATCACAGGACAAGCATATAGATATCAAAGTCGTAGCTAGTAGTGAAGGCTACTCCATGCACCACAGTGCAGCCCGACTTTGTCTCTGCAATAGCTGTATGTAATACTTTGAGGAGGAAACAGCAAAACTGGTAGTATTGACAATAGAAGTGGTCAGGGAAGAAAACTAAGTTTTCAAAAGTAATGTTAAGTATGTGATAGAGAGGAGAGGCAAAGTTCAGAAAGGTTTTCCTGCAACTACACATCCATCAAGATAACTATGCACCCACATGTATCTTACTTTTCTTGAAGAAACATTAACACCCATACTTTCAGCTGGGTTATTTGCCAGATCTTTACTGGATCATCATCTTGTTGTTAATGCCTAGTTCTACCTGCAACACACCAGGATGACAGTTTATATAGCTGGACCGAGATTCAAAACCCAGGCTTATGGCTCAGAGGAAAGTGTGCATGCCTCTAAGCTATCCTGACAGCCCTAGACATAATAGCAAGGGAATTTTTTCAATGCCTGAGGGGTAAAGAACAGATTACCTCACTGCAACAGTTTGATGATATATATCTCACATATAAAAACTGCATAATCAGCAAGGAGCCACATCCTGTCTGCCACTCAGACGATCGCTCCCACTAATGCAAACCAATAAACTAGAAGGCATGTGCGATCAGGTGGAAAAATTAAAATGTGTGGAGCGTGACGAGTGCTACCCTGATCTCCAATGGATGCAAGTCCTGCACGTGGGCACATGGAAGCGTCACCTCCAACCTGACTGATTGGTTCGCTATTTATACGGTATGCCATCCTGACGAGGGTAAATAAGCCCAAAATCTGGAGAGGTGGCTCCGTTTGACGTTAAACCAATGGTGACCATAAAATCTCTGTCTTTTGACATGAGTGGCTCAGCTGAAGCCTCCGGGTCATGAACTTTGTGACCGAGACATTTGTTTGTAAACATAAGTAAAATATGTAGAATTGTAGATTCATAATTTTTATTGGGATTCGTCTTGATAGGGTTGGCAAACAATTCCACTAATCAAGCACGTGTCTCCGACTTTAATATATGTGCTGAAATTCAAGATTGTGGCAAGTGTGAGTTAACAAAGGGGTGGAACGGCAAATAACAATGCAATTTCTGCTCAATGAAAACACATCAAGATGATTACCTGCACAGTAAGGTGATGATTGCTGGGAAATATGAGATACAAGCTTGGTTATAAACAAGAGTCTTGGTCTAATTTGAACCACCCTTGTACCTTAACAATAATCATTTCATTTTCACTATTCCAGGTGAAATTTGATGAAGATTATGACAACACCATCATCCTCCACCCACTGAGGTTCCAGTTGATTGAAGTAAGGTTCATTTTTTTGATGCCTCACAAGTTTAGTAACCACATTATTATGCTGTGGGGCACCCAATAAAACTGCCATTTTGTGGCATCAACAGTGAATGCTGCACCATCATGTGTACCATTTAAAGTTGACTCGCTTGCTACCGGTATCTCTTCCAAGAGTAGGCCTTTGGGCAGTTACTATGGGCAAAGAGCACCTACTTGTAAATTAAAACGTTGTAATCATGAAGCAACTGTAGCAATTTATTGAAAAATTCAGGCAAAGTGAATGGAATGAAAAATGTAACTGTACGGTGTTAAGATATACAAGAACTTGCCAAAAGAGCTTTTGAATGATGGTATTTGAACTAAGTTAATACGAAATGTACTCATTAAACCATTCATATCGCTGTACAATATTGTTAAAAAATTGGTTCCCAAAGGTGATAGATGCATATCCATATGATTGTGTCGTGGCAAACAGGCATCACATATGCAATGCATATGCCAGGCGATTGTCAACCTGTATGTGGAGGTGTTCGAATCTGTGGATATTGTGGATATGAAGCTGATGAGGCTTAAACATGCATTTGGTAATCTGCAAGAAATGATCAAGGGAAAGCAGCAGGCATGTAAAACTCCAAAAAATTCGAAAAGCTCCAATCAGCTTCATAAAATTCAAAAAGCTTCTGCAAAGGTTGGTAGCATTTTCTTTATTTGCCCTGCCCGGCCCCTTTATGGTTTCTCAACCTCCATATAATGCTAAACCTAAAACCTGATTGACTCCAACTCATTGTCAATCATTGGTGTCCCTTCTTTTGCAGCTTAAAACAAAAGGGCAGAAGGAATCCATCGTGAACAAAGCTCTTGGAGAACTTGATCATTTGCGACGGACATACCTTGCATCTTCGGGAAAGCATGGCAACAGTGTTGATTGTTCGGCATAGGTGAATGATTTGTTAAAGAAACTGAGGCAGAAATATATCCCGTATAACCCAACCCAGGTAGTGACTTTTCGAAGCAGTTCTGGGCTGTTTTGCAAAAGCCCCTTGCTTGCAACAATCAATAAGTTCTCCCACTTTGCTTTATGAAAGCTTATTTATTTTATTTATTTTGACCTGTGAAAGTCTCTGATGACAAATCTATTGTGTCCGTAATGACTATTATCACTGATGAAAACTTTATGTTTCTTCCAATTAGGGTAATTAAACACTTTTCCATGAACCATAAGATAAACAATTTTTTTCCACTACATTGTTTGTCTATTTACAGTATTATAGGTGAAACAAGTCAATGCGGAAATGCAGTAAATAAAGCTTTACTTCCGATGAGCAATCACAGACAACCTAGAATATTACCTTTCATGTTACCTCAATTAAACATATTTACAAGATGAAATGTTTTTACATTTTGCAATAATCAGTATATTTTAAACTATATTATATATCGTGCAGTTTTTATCCTGACTTTGTAAAAAAACAAGACTATTAATAAAGCATCACTGTTTTAAAATTGTACTTCATTGCCTCTGTGTATTTAAATAGTCATCGAGATTCGGTGGAGGAGGTTGTTTGGATTCACAGGAATAGAGTTGGTAATCTTCCATCCATAAATGTACCAACGTGTTACTCTTCAGCAAAGAAAATGATCAAAAATGTATTGGTTCTCCATCGACTACTTCGACTATGATCACTTTAATGGCCCCAATAATTATCCCCATCTTCTTGTGGTGTTAGTTTTTGGTCAAGTCTTTAACAATCTGGCTGACTAGGCCTTACAGTTGACTGAAGGTTGAAGAAATTTGGAATTTAGTCAGGGCACAAGAGCGAACTCGTATTTTTTGTTATCTTTAACAGCTCACTTTAGTTAGGTCAGGTATTAGAGGGTGGAGATTAGCAAATGTAATAATTTTATTTAAGAAAGGACCCATGCAGGAATTTGAAAACTACAGACCTGTTAGTTTAACTTCAGTTGTGAAGTTGGAGACATTAAGTAGGGATCACATGGGGATCCATTTATGTATGTATTATGGAACCGGGGTTCAAGAAAAGGGGGACTTCTCGGATTCTTCCCGAATGTAGGTAATTTGGTCACAGGAAATTTGGTCACCGGAAACTTGGTCACGGTAAAATGGTCACAAGATAATTTGGTCACAGTAATTCGATCACCGAGTTGTTGGTTTATTTGTTTGTGTCAGTCGTTTGTTTTTTGGTTATTAGTGTAGTGGTCACGAGGGTTATGATTTGTGGGTCATTCCGGTATTTCATTATTATTTATTTATGCTTATTGTCACTGCATTTTAAGTGCCAGTAAGGGTCCTTCACGAGGCAGTATGAAACATTTGTTCATGTTCAATGCCTGGTTTCGCATAATCTTGTGGCCAGGGAGATGTATTGTTGTATTTGACGCAAGTTTCTACGCTGACTACCTATGATTATTGAATACGATTTGTATTGAAGTTGAGTTAGGAGACTAGATATGCTCGGTGCGGATGTGTGTTTGGATATTATTGATAGTTTCGCCTTCTACATGGGTTTCATTCAGAGATTATCGTAATCGGACATTCAAGCATGAAATGAAATTCATCTTCGACTATATACGACAAGTCTCAACGATGCTGTTATAAAACGATTTTATTAATTTTCCCAGAAGATCGTCGATTTTAGACGAATCAGCGCGCGTTCCAGACATCTCTTTACCAGGGCCCGATACGGACCCGGGTTGGAGGTTGCCTCATCAGCACCTCGATTGGTCACAGCTCAGCCAGCTCCGCGAACACCAGCCATGCCATCCATATATGGTGATGTTCATGCCAATCGACCACCTTATATGGTCATATTATATTGTAATGGGACATCATGCGACTTTCCTTTGAAATTTGGGTAAAGACTTTGAACAACATTGACAGCATATAAATCACAGTTCATTCTTGATTCTCATTGATAAGACAATTATTAAAAGTGTGTCTTTGTGATTCAAATAACATGGCTACAGCGACGCAGTTTACACGGAATGGATTGAAGTTGTGTCATGAAGGGTACATGTATACCAAGAAAGTTACCCGACCTGAAAAAATTTGGTGGAAGTGTGTGAAGAATACTTCTGATCAGTGTCGGCGGAGCCATTTCTAGCGACTTGAACCATGGTAACATTCAGTCAGCATAATCATCTGCCGTGTGTGGAAAAAGTGGAAGTGGTTAAAGTCAGAGTCGCCATGAAACAGAGGGCAGGTGCAACGAGGGAGAATCCAGGGCAAATTTATCAGGACGAGCTGATTGA
>CM068952.1:118251358-118275848 GCA_035128595.1 Eptatretus atami | reverse complement strand
GCATTACCAAACGATGCAACGCAACTTGATCTCTCACGACATCCTCCCCAGAATCCAGTCCATATAGGTTCTGAAAAGTGTGGGGGCCAGCACACACCCTGACAAACTCCAGTAACAACTGGAAATAAGTCAGAGATGGTATAACCACATCTCACAGCACTCTCAGTACAGAGTATAGTTCAGACATCAGATGGATCAGTTTTGGTGGCACCCCACGAAGACCAAGAATCCTCCAGAAGGCATCCCGATTCACTGAAATAAACGCTTGACAGTGATCAACATCGGCTACAAGCAGTCCCTGCCGAAACTCTCATCTGCGTTCGGTGAGACCCAAAGAGCAAGGATACAATCAATCGTTGACCTCTTTGGTGTAAGCCTGACTGCTCTGGACATTGGTGCTCAAAAATATGGTGGCGAACCCCATCAATAATTATCCAAGCAAAGACCTTGCCGCGACACTGAGAGCAGCGTCACCCCTCGGTAGAAGTTGGTCCAGTCTTGGTGATCACCCTTCCCTTTCCAGAGAGGGACAACAAGGCCCTCTTCCAGTCAGTTGGGATGATGCCTGTTCCAGGCAAAGCACAGAACTATATGCAGTGACACGAGTACAGCATTTCCACCAGCCTTGAGAAGTTCAGCATGGATGCCACAGATCCCAGGAGCTTTACCCCATTTCAACCGGTTTACCGCTGTCTGTGTTTCCACAAATGAAGGTGGACCACAGTTGATTGGAGGGTCAGCAATAGGGAGAGTAACACCCCTGACGTCCAATTCAACAGTGGTGGATCAGCCTGGTGCAGCACTCAAATTAACCATCTCAGCGGGCTTTCACTTCAGACTCGTCTGTCAGAGCACACCACCCTCTGCTCCAACTGCAGTACACCGAGGGACGGGCTTGGAGGAACGCAATGTGCAAATTCCTCTGTAAGCAGGACAAGAATCACTTGACCATAGGTGATGCTCCACCCCTTCACAGATTCCTCGCACATAGGCCTCCATGTCCACCCATAGTGCACGTACAGTCTTACGCCTCAGCTCCCTGAACAGCTCAGCTCTGCCATTCAGCCTGGCCCTGCGACTCTGGTCAATGGTATCCAGTGTCCCTAGAGACACAAAATTCTTCTTTGCCCTACGGTGAGTTCCAAACATCCACCGGCAACATCAAGGACGGTGGTCTTGAAGGCACTCCACAACTCTTCAGATCCCCAAAGCACCCAGACCCCCCAAATCTCCACTCAGCCTGTTCGTAAACTCCTCAGCTACCCTCTCATCCTTGAGCTTACCAACATCCAGCCGAGGCTGGGATGGTACCATTCTCCTGGATTTAAGCTGCAACTTCAGAGTTGCTACAACAAGCCTGTGGTCAGTGTTGAGGAAATGAGCACTCCGGTAGACCCTGCAGTTTCTGAATTATCCTCCAGTGACCATCAACGAGGATATGGTCAATCTCCTTTGCTGCACCACCTGCGGTGGAATACCAAGTCCAGCGATAAGCCTGTGGGTGTTGAAAGTCAAGGAACTTAGTGCTATTCTGGTTCACAGTTCCAGATCCATGGGGACAAACAAATGTCTCACAACCATCCCTATCAGTTCCAATTGATGCATTAAAATCCCCCAAGACAAGAAGAGTATCTCGCCTGGGGCACTGATCAACAACAGACTCAAGCATGGCATGGAATGCTCCTTCATGGTGAGATCACTTGCCTCAGTCAGAGCATATACAGAGACCAGGGAAATGACACCCAAGGAGTGACGAATTCTTCGTCTTATAATACGCTCGGTGACTGGTGTTACTTCAATTAATTATCATTGGAGTCAGCTCATTGGACACAGCTACAGTAACTCCTTGGGCACCAGACCAATAGTAGGTGTAACCACCCGCCATGATCTCGCCACAATCCGGTCTCCGAACCTCAGAGAGTGCTGCAATACCGATGTCCAAACACTTGATCTAGATGAATACAGAGACAGGTGATCATCCTCTCTTAGGGATAGGACATTCCAGGCCACACACCTGAAGGGACTGCCTCAGGTTAACCCAAGGGACCGCTCTGGTGGATGACACCTCAGCACCACCCTGACACACACTACTGCAATGACCGCGGGAAGGTTGCCCCATGATTTTCCTCCCATCATCAAAGAGTGGGGGCCCGAAGGCTTTGCCGCAATCCTGTATCCGATTAGCTGCCCTGCGGAGGGCAGCTGCACAGGAGGTACTCCCACGAAGTGGGTTTTCAATTTTCTCTGTGTTTTTCTTGTGTTTTGCAGAGTGGAGAGTTTTATGGTAGCCGGAGTGCAATCCTGCCATCAACCTCCTCAAAAAAAGTAACCCAACTGCAGGAGGAGGACATCCGCAGACACAGTTGGGCACGAGATATAGATGGCCGTTGGCTCAAAGGAGCTTTTCCGCCCTTTGAGTCTCCCTCATACAGACAGTCTTATCCATCCTCTTATCAAAAGCCAACAGTCTCTTTTCAAAGCCCATCTTAAGTGGACCCTGAAACCAAAGCAGCATATTGTCTCTTGTGTCTATCATGTATTGGGGGTGAGCAGAGGAATCTCTTGATGATGTACAGTGCCTTCAGAAAGTATTCACTCCCCTCGACTTTTTTCACATTTTTTGTTTTACAGCATGAATTAAAATGGATTCAATTTCAATTTTTGTCACCGATCTACATAAAATACCCCATAATATCAAAGTGTCAAAGTTTTTTTGCATTTTTTACAAATTAATTAAAAATTAAAAGCTGAAATGTCTTCAGTCAATAAATATTCAAATATGACACTCCAAATTGAGCTCACATGCATCCAATTTCCTTTGATCATCCTTGAGATGTCTCTACAACTTGATTGGAGTCCACCTGTGGCCAATTCAATTGATTGGACACGATTTAGAAAGAAGCACATCTTTCTATGTCAGGTCCCATAGTTGACAGTGCATGTCAGAGCAGAAACTGTACCATTAAGTATGAGGAACTGTCCGTAGAAATCCAAGATAGAGTTGTGAGAAGGCATAGATCTGGGGAAGGGTATAAAACAATTTGTAGTGTGTTGAAAGTTTCCAAGAGCACAGTGAGCTCATCATTAGAAAATGGAAAGAATATTTAACTACCCAGACTCTTCCTAGAGCTGGCCGTCTGACAAAACTAAGCAACCGGGAAAGAAGGACCTTAGTCAGGGAGGTGACCAAGAACCCAATGACCACTCTGACAGAACTAGAGTTCCTTGACTGAGATGGTAGAACTACCAAAAGGACAACAGTCTCTGCAACACTTCACAAACCTAGGCTTTATTTTGGGAGAGTGGCCAGACGGAAGCCACTCCTGAGAAAAAGGCACATGACCACAGGCCTGGAGTTTGCACAAAGGCATGGGAAAGACACTTAGAGCATGAGACAAAATATTTTGTGGTCTAAAACGAAAATTGAACTCTTTGGGCTACGTCTGGCGGAACCGAGCACAGCTCATCACCCATCTAATACCATCTCTTCCGTGAAGCATGGTGATGGCAGAATCAATATTTGTAGTGATACTTTTCAGCGAAGAGGACTGGGAGACTTGTAAGGATAGAGGGAACAATGAATGGGCCAAATACAAGCAAATCATTGAGGAGAACCTGCTTCAGAGTGCAAAAGACGTGAGACTGCGGTGAAGATTTACGTTCCAACAGGACAATGACCACAAGCATACAGCCAAAGCAACACTGAAGTGGCTTCAGAACAACAAGAACGTTAAAGTCCTTGAGTGGCCCAGCCAAAGCCCAGACTTGAATCCCATTGAGAATCTGGGATGACTTGAACATTGCTGTTCACCGATGCTCCCCATCCAACTTGACAGAGCTTGAGCAAATCTGCAAGGAAGAATGGGAGAAAATCCCCAAATCCAGATGTGCAAAGCTGATACAGACAATATCCAAGAAGACTTGAATCTGTAATCACTACCAAAGGCGCTTCTACGGAGTATTGACTGAAGGGCTGAATACTTACGTACTGTAAATTAGATATTTTTTTTCAATAAATTTGTAAAAGTTCTAAAAACATGTTTTCACTTTGTCATTGTGGGGTATCTTATGTAGATCGGTGATAAAATTTTTTAAAAAAAAATCCATTTTAAATTCAGGCTGTAATACAACAAAATGTGAAAAAGTCGAAGGGTGTGAATACTTTCTGAAGGCACTGTATGCTATGATTTGTTTGCATCATACAATCAATCCAGCAAAAAACTACCTCCAACTATGGATGTGCCAAAAACATCACATGAAACAGGCAAACTACCAGGCCTTCATCTGGACAAATGCCACTCATCAATATCTGGCTGTGTCACCCATGAATAACGGGTGGGTGTAGGATGATAATGGTCGTCCAGTCCCAAAAGTGACAACACTTCCACCCACGCATGAAGCGATTCTAACATTCACTCAATGGGATGGCAAGACTGAATATGGCACGATGAGGTGCAAATGTCGCAAGGGCGACTTGGTCTGTTCTGATGTTTGTAGATGTGATAATGAATTGTGTAGCAACAGAGTTCTATATACCTCTGATAATGATCTGAGAGTCGAAGTCGAAAACAACTTCGAGAACTTTGTGGGTCTTTGAAGCATCCCATTTCAGATATTGTTTCTTCAATAATTGTATTCATTATTCAGTGCAGACATATTAGACATGTGTTGCTACAGAGTGTTGACTTTGGTTTTGTAGTTTCTTTCAGAAACTTGAGATGTAGAACATTAACAACTAGAACGGCACTCGGTAAAGTGCATACCTCCGCTAGGCTGAACATTATTTGTGTATACATAGTCGAGGTTCCTGGAAGACGAACAATTAGTACACTGAACAGATCAGGACACAACAGGATAAAAGGAACAGTTGATAGAGGGGGGAAAACACCAATAGCAGAGTTGAAGGCCAAGATAGAGGGAGACTTGGACAAACAATGGATGTGGGGAGGAATGAGGGGCAGGAGAGGATGTATAGGGTGGAGAAGATGGAAACTGAAGGAAACTCTCAGGAAGGAAACCTGGAAACTTGGAATGGGAAGGGATTGGAGTGGGGATTATCGAGGGTAGAAAAGATCATGGTTTTGGATTGGTGTATGATCTGAGAAGGTGGTGAGTGCTGTCTTGAAGACCGAGAGGGAAGAATGACATTAAAGAAAATGTGGAAGTTGGTTCCACAAGCAGGAAAAAAAGAGGAACGAATGAGGGAGGTGAGCAGTGACCCTGGATTTAGTAGGTAGTTTCACCAGAAGGGGTTGATGGTGCACTGTGTGTGGCATCCATAAACCTGGGTGGGGGGGGGGGGTGGAGGGAGGACAAACACGTTAAGAGCAGAGGGTGTAAGACCAGAAAGGAGGCGGTAGAGACAGAGACCACCAACCTGTCTGCGATGGTGAAATGATAGACCCAGAGAATCAGTTTCATCGCGGGAGATTTCAATAATCTTAAAAGCCTTGGTTTCCACGGCATCAAACTGAGCAAGATGTGAGGCAGGTGAATCAGCCAGAGTGGAGAGCAGTACTCCATACAGCTGCGGTTTATATTTTGTATACCACTGATAGGCCAGATCTGCATCTTCGCAACTCATCCACCAAGTTTTGTCATAACCTCTCCATAACTTTTTTGAAATATCATGCTATAATATCGATTTTGGCCCTATCTCTCAATTGTGAAGAATCACTTAAAAGATTCTTGAATCCAGATCCGGATCTTCACCAAAATATAATCAGTTCGTCCTTGTCACACACCCAACCTGTCAACTAAGTTTCGTCCGAATCCATCCATAATGTTTTAAGATATCCTGCTAATAGATAAACAGATAACCAGACAAACAGGGGTGAAAACATAACCTCTGTCCACCTTCAGTGGCAGAGGTAAAGAACAGCATAAAGAGAGGAGGAGAACACACCAACAGCAGGGTTGAAGGACAAAATAGGAGACTTGGAGAAATAATGGATGTGGGGTGGAACGACGAGGCTGATGTATTTGGGTGTTATAAACAGTTTCAAAACCAATCTTCTCAATGCACTGCACTGTAGACCTCACTCTGTGTGGGCACTCATCGTCACGTTGCGGAATAACGCCCCATCAGATTGTGCACAAAGGTGGAGCAAACATAGGCCTTCGAGTGTGAAGGCTCCGCTCTCTGCAACTTGCATCACCAGGTTCTCCCAGAAGAGAATCATTCAGCACCCGACAGTCCATAAGCACAAATTTCTCACTCCTCACCCAATGCTTCTGTCACCCAAAATCATCCTGTCAAGATTCCTTCGTCTGCGATTCACCTCAGCTCCTTTATACTTCATACTCTTCAAAACTCTCAGCTCTTCAGCATTCCCTCAATCGTTTGGTGTTTTTTTAGCACAGCTTTGTTCTCTCTCGTGGGGCCGGATTGTTGATTGCTCATAGGAGAGCCCCATATGAATGTTCAAGCCCAATCACATCCTGCAGCCAGAATCACCTTCATGCTAAGCCATATAATTATTGGTCAAATGCAGTTATACTATCACCCACTCCGTTCAGCCTCACACCGATTCATCTTATGCATTCACATTTCCACATCACCACATATTTCACTCTCAATGCTCTCGCAGGATTTGTGCGGATAATAAATGAAGGATGGACAAAGAGAATTACAGTAGCATTAAAAAAAATCCATAAAACATTTTTAAATGAATAAACATTCTTGCATTCTACACATAAAATATAATACAGCACATTCATCATGATGCTACACCTCCTTGATCACAACAGTCTTGAGATGCTAATGGTAAATGATGCTTTTGGAAAAAAATATTCAAAAAAAAAAAGTTTTTCCCACTTTTTGGAAGAAAAAAAAAACTTGTGAAAATATTCTGAAAGAACAAATAGGAAAACAAAGATATAAAGGCCCAATGTGACCGAAATTATATCTCACTGATGATAACAGGTTATCTTTAATCTGGCCAAAACAATGGTTGTTTTCTCAACTAAAGGGCAGGAACCTGTGACACAGAGTAACATGCAGGCATTGCACCAGATAACAGTTATACTTGAAAGTTGCAATATCTCGACTCGAGATTAGGAGCAATCGTTTGGAAGTGAGCACGCACCCGCTGAGTGATAAACTCTGGGAAGTGTTACGAGTCAGCAGTGGTGCTAACTCAATTGGCAGGTAGTTGTAGTGCAACCATTTTCTCTTTGGGAGGCAGCAACAGCTTAATATTTCAATACATATAATTATATTATATTATATCATATATATATATATATATGTATATATTGAAATGTAGCATTTTGAGTCTTGATACCACCTTATAGTGTGTGTGTATGTGTGCGTGTGCGTGTGTGGAGCACGCATAAACATCTTTAAATTAATTGATTATTTAGTGGCTCTCGCAGTTTCTAATGATGGGTTTAGATTTGATCGGCTTCATGATGAGCCTATATCTATCTAAAAGACGTAGAATAAAAAAAGGAAAACCAAATTCACGCTTCAGTCTCTTTTTTTTAGAATTACAAATCAATATTAATAAATAATAATAATAATAATAATAAATTTCACAGGACATTGGTTGATAAATGAAATGCTTTTCCATTCTTCATTGTAGAATGGCATTCTTGGACAGCAACATTCCTAAAACCAATGATGTGTTACAATTGCAGATTAAACAAGTCTGAAGACGACGATGGTTCACGAGCGGTATTTGACGATGTAGATTGTTTCAGAAGTCAAGGATGAGACAATGTGATAATGTTTGACCAAGTTATAAAAATGATCAACATGATGTGGTACGAGTGACAGGTTATTAGCTGCAAAATGTCGTAACCCGGTTTCGTTCAACAACTATCAAAATTTGACCTTTGCATAACTTTAAAGGTCACAAAACAATGTTGTGGACATATAAAATAGGAAACAGGATAGTGCTATAGCTTATTGGAGTTAGTTCGTCGAAGAAGGTCAAAAACCCGGTTCGATTCCCACAACTTTGAAAATTTGACCTTTGTGAACTTTAAAGGTCAAAGGTCAAGGATTATGACCTTTGGTGCAAAACTTCCTCCAGAACATTCCAGGAACAATATAACGTCATATAGGCTATATGGCATTTCGCACTCCTCGGATTATCCATACTTTGATGAAATCGGCGTAAAAAACAAATTTGAAGGGGCGCCACGGGCAAGTGTTCGAGATAGAGCAAAATGGTTTGAAGACTTTAGGTGGGGATGACCTAAAGATTATGCAAAAAAATATTGTCATCCTAGCTCTAAAGTTTGGGCGGTCGTATGATTTTTATGTCAAATTTCGCAATTTTCTAAGTTTGTGACCTTGTGACCTTGACCTTGGACGAAAATGAAAAATCGAGCTCCGTGGGGCTATGCAGGTGCCATTGGGCTAACCAAATACTGAAACCCCTGCCAGATTCAAAACCCCTCGGAGAAGATGGAATTTTATGTCAAAATTCGCAATTTTTAAGTTCGTGACCTTGTGACCTTGACCTTGGGACGAAAATGAAAAATCGAGCTCCGTGGGGCTATGCAGGTGCCATTGGGCTAACCAAATACCGAAACCCCTGCCAGATTCGACAAACCCCTCGGAGAAGATGGATTTTTATGTCAAAATTTGCAATTTTCTAATTCGTGACCTTGTGACCTTGAACTTGGGACGAAAATGAAAAATCGAGCTCCGTGGGGCTATGCAGGTGCCATTGGGCTAACCAATACCGAAACGCCTGTCAGATTCGACAAACCCCTAGGAGAGATGCAAATTGAAATCGGCTACCCCAAAAACACGTTTTTTGGGCGTGGCTCCGCACATATTGGGCGCACCAAATCACCCTTCCCTTTCCAGAGAGGGACAACAAGGCCCCTCTTCCAGTCAGTTGGGATGATGCCTGTTCCAGGCAAAGCACAGAACTATATGCAGTGACACGAGTACAGCATTTCCACCAGCCTTGAGAAGTTCAGCATGGATGCCACAGATCCCAGGAGCTTTACCCCATTTCAACCGGTTTACCGCTGTCTGTGTTTCCACAAATGAAGGTGGACCACAGTTGATTGGAGGGTCAGCAATAGGGAGAGTAACACCCCTGACGTCCAATTCAACAGCTGGTGGATCAGCCTGGTGCAGCCACTCAAATTAACCATCTCAGCGGGCTTTCACTTCAGACTCGTCTGTCACGAGCACACCACCCTCTGCTCCAACTGCAGTACACCGAGGGACGGGCTTGGAGGAACGCAATGTGCAAATTCCTCTGTAAGCAGGACAAGAATCACTTGACCATAGGTGATGCTCCACCCCTTCACAGATTCCTCGCACATAGGCCTCCATGTCCACCCATAGTGCACGTACAGTCTTACGCCTCAGCTCCCTGAACAGCTCAGCTCTGCCATTCAGCCTGGCCCTGCGACTCTGGTCAATGGTATCCAGTGTCCCTAGAGACACAAAATTCTTCTTTGCCCTACGGTGAGTTCCAAAACATCCACCGGCAACATCAAGGACGGTGGTCTTGAAGGCACTCCACAACTCTTCAGGATCCCCCAAAGCACCCAGACCCCCCAAATCTCCACTCAGCCTGTTCGTAAACTCCTCAGCTACCCTCTCATCCTTGAGCTTACCAACATCCAGCCGAGGCTGGGATGGTACCATTCTCCTGGATTTAAGCTGCAACTTCAGAGTTGCTACAACAAGCCTGTGGTCAGTGTTGAGGAAATGAGCACTCCGGTAGACCCTGCAGTTCTGAATTATCCTCCAGTGACCATCAACGAGGATATGGTCAATCTCCTTTGCTGCACCACCTGCGGTGGAATACCAAGTCCAGCGATAAGCCTGTGGGTGTTGAAAAGTCAAGGAACTTAGTGCTATTCTGGTTCACAGTTCCAGATCCATGGGGACAAACAAATGTCTCACAACCATCCCTATCAGTTCCAATTGATTCATTAAAATCCCCCAAGACAAGAAGAGTATCTCACCTGGGGCACTGATCAACAACAGACTCAAGCATGGCATGGAATGCGTCCTTCATGGTGAGATCACTTGCCTCAGTCAGAGCATATACAGAGACCAGGGAAATGACACCCAAGGAGTGACGAATTCTTCGTCTTATAATACGCTCGGTGACTGGTGTTACTTCAATTAATTATCATTGGAGTCAGCTCATTGGACACAGCTACAGTAACTCCTTGGGCACCAGACCAATAGTAGGTGTAACCACCCGCCATCTCGCCACAATCCGGTCTCCGAACCTCAGAGAGTGCTGCAATACCGATGTCCAAACACTTGATCTCAGATGATAACAGAGACAGGTGATCATCCTCTCTTAGGGATAGGACATTCCAGGCACCACCTGAAGGGACTGCCTCAGGTTAACCCAAGGGGACCGCCGTCTGGTGGATGACACCTCAGCACCACCCTGACACACACTACTGCAATGACCCGGGAAGGTTGCCCCATGATTTTCCTCCCATCATCAAAGAGTGGGGGCCCGAAGGCTTTGCCGCAATCCTAGTATCCGATTAGCTGCCCTGCGGAGGGCAGCTGCACAGGAGGTACTCCCACGAAGTGGGTTTTCAATTTTCTCTGTGTTTTTCTTGTGTTTTGCAGAGTGGAGAGTTTTATGGTAGCCGGAGTGCAAATCCTGCCATCAACCTCCTCAAAAAAAGTAACCCAACTGCAGGAGGAGGACATCCGCAGACACAGTTGGGCACGAGATATAGATGGCCGTTGGCTCACAAGGAGCTTTTCCGCCCTTTGAGTCTCCCTCATACAGACAGTCTTATCCAATCCTCTTATCAAAGCCAACAGTCTCTTTTCAAAGCCCATCTTAAGTGGACCCTGAAACCAAAGCAGCATATTGTCTCTTGTGTCTATCATGTATTGGGGGTGAGCAGAGGAATCTCTTGATGATGTACAGTGCCTTCAGAAAGTATTCACTCCCCTCGACTTTTTTCACATTTTGTTGTTTTACAGCATGAAATTAAAATGGATTCAATTTCAATTTTTGTCACCGATCTACATAAAATACCCCATAATATCAAAGTGTCAAAGTTTTTTTGCATTTTTTACAAATTAATTAAAAATTAAAAGCTGAAATGTCTTCAGTCAATAAATATTCAAATATGACACTCCAAATTGAGCTCACATGCATCCAATTTCCTTTGATCATCCTTGAGATGTCTCTACAACTTGATTGGAGTCCACCTGTGGCCAATTCAATTGATTGGACATGATTTAGAAAGAAGCACATCTTTCTATGTCAGGTCCCATAGTTGACAGTGCATGTCAGAGCAGAAACTGTACCATTAAGTATGAGGAACTGTCCGTAGAAATCCAAGATAGAGTTGTGAGAAGGCATAGATCTGGGGAAGGGTATAAAACAATTTGTAGTGTGTTGAAAGTTTCCAAGAGCACAGTGAGCTACATCATTAGAAAATGGAAAGAATATTTAACTACCCAGACTCTTCCTAGAGCTGGCCGTCTGACAAAACTAAGCAACCGGGAAAGAAGGACCTTAGTCAGGGAGGTGACCAAGAACCCAATGACCACTCTGACAGAACTAGAGTTCCTTGACTGAGATGGTAGAACTACCAAAAGGACAACAGTCTCTGCAACACTTCACAAACCTAGGCTTTATTTTGGGAGAGTGGCCAGACGGAAGCCACTCCTGAGAAAAAGGCACATGACCACAGGCCTGGAGTTTGCACAAAGGCATGGGAAAGACACTTAGAGCATGAGACAAAATATTTTGTGGTCTAAAACGAAAATTGAACTCTTTGGGCTACGTCTGGCGGAAACCGAGCACAGCTCATCACCCATCTAATACCATCTCTTCCGTGAAGCATGGTGATGGCAGAATCAATATTTGTAGTGATACTTTTCAGCGAAGAGGACTGGGAGACTTGTAAGGATAGAGGGAACAATGAATGGAGCCAAATACAAGCAAATCATTGAGGAGAACCTGCTTCAGAGTGCAAAAGACGTGAGACTGCGGTGAAGATTTACGTTCCAACAGGACAATGACCACAAGCATACAGCCAAAGCAACACTGAAGTGGCTTCAGAACAACAAGAACGTTAAAGTCCTTGAGTGGCCCAGCCAAAGCCCAGACTTGAATCCCATTGAGAATCTGGGGATGGACTTGAACATTGCTGTTCACCGATGCTCCCCATCCAACTTGACAGAGCTTGAGCAAATCTGCAAGGAAGAATGGGAGAAAATCCCCAAATCCAGATGTGCAAAGCTGATACAGACATATCCAAGGAGACTTGAATCTGTAATCACTACCAAAGGCGCTTCTACGGAGTATTGACTGAAGGGGCTGAATACTTACGTACTGTAAATTAGATATTTTTTTTCAATAAATTTGTAAAAGTTTCTAAAAACATGTTTTCACTTTGTCATTGTGGGGTATCTTATGTAGATCGGTGATAAAATTTTTTTAAAAAAAATTCCATTTTAAATTCAGGCTGTAATACAACAAAATGTGAAAAAGTCGAAGGGTGTGAATACTTTCTGAAGGCACTGTATGCTATGATTTGTTTGCATCATACAATCAATCCAGCAAAAAACTACCTCCAACTATGGATGTGCCAAAACATCACATGAAACAGGCAAACTACCAGGCCTTCATCTGGACAAATGCCACTCATCAATATCTGGCTGTGTCACCCATGAATAACGGGTGGGTGTAGGATGATAATGGTCGTCCAGTCCCAAAAGTGACAACACTTCCACCCACGCATGAAGCGATTCTAACATTCACTCAATGCGGATGGCAAGACTGAATATGGCACGATGAGGTGCAAATGTCGCAAGGGCGACTTGGTCTGTTCTGATGTTTGTAGATGTGATAATGAATTGTGTAGCAACAGAGTTCTATATACCTCTGATAATGATCTGAGAGTCGAAGTCGAAAACAACTTCGAGAACTTTGTGGGTCTTTGAAGCATCCCATTTCAGATATTGTTCTTCAATAATTGTATTCATTATTCAGTGCAGACATATTAGACATGTGTTGCTACAGAGTGTTGACTTTGGTTTTGTAGTTTCTTTCAGAAACTTGAGATGTAGAACATTAACAACTAGAACGGCACTCGGTAAAGTGCATACCTCCGCTAGGCTTTAACATTATTTTTGTGTGTATACATAGTCGAGGTTCCTGGAAGACGAACAATTAGTACACTGAACAGATCAGGACACAACAGGATAAAAGGAACAGTTGATAGAGGGGGGAAAACACCAATAGCAGAGTTGAAGGCCAAGATAGAGGGAGACTTGGACAAACAATGGATGTGGGGAGGAATGAGGGGCAGGAGAGGATGTATAGGGTGGAGAAGATGGAAACTGAAGGAAACTCTCAGGAAGGAAACCTGGAAACTTGGAATGGGAAGGGATTGGAGTGGGGGATTATCGAGGGTAGAAAAGATCATGGTTTTGGATTGGTGTATGATCTGAGAAGGTGGTGAGTAGCTGTCTTGAAGACCGAGAGGGAAGAATGACATTAAAGAAAATGTGGAAGTTGGTTCCACAAGCAGGAAAAAAAGAGGAACGAATGAGGGAGGTGAGCAGTGACCCTGGATTTAGTAGGTAGTTTCACCAGAAGGGGTTGATGGTGCACTGTGTGTGGCATCCATAAACCTGGGTGGGGGGGGGGGGTGGAGGGAGGACAAACACGTTAAGAGCAGAGGGTGTAAGACCAGAAAGGAGGCGGTAGAGACAGAGACCACCAACCTGTCTGCGATGGTGAAATGATAGACCCAGAGAATCAGTTTCATCGCGGGAGATTTCAATAATCTTAAAAGCCTTGGTTTCCACGGCATCAAACTGAGCAAGATGTGAGGCAGGTGAATCAGCCCAGAGTGGAGAGCAGTACTCCATACAGCTGCGGTTTATATTTTGTATACCACTGATAGGCCAGATCTGCATCTTCGCAACTCATCCACCAAGTTTTGTCATAACCTCTCCATAACTTTTTTGAAATATCATGCTATATATCGATTTTGGCCCTATCTCTCAATTGTGAAGAATCACTTAAAAGATTCTTGAATCCAGATCCGGATCTTCACCAAAATATAATCAGTTCGTCCTTGTCACACACCCAACCTGTCAACTAAGTTTCGTCCGAATCCATCCATAATGTTTTAAGATATCCTGCTAATAGATAAACAGATAACCAGACAAACAGGGGTGAAAACATAACCTCTGTCCACCTTCAGTGGCAGAGGTAAAGAACAGCATAAAGAGAGGAGGAGAACACACCAACAGCAGGGTTGAAGGACAAAATAGGAGACTTGGAGAAATAATGGATGTGGGGAACGACGAGGCTGAATGTATTTGGGTGTTATAACAGTTCAAAACCAATCTTCTCAATGCACTGCACTGTAGACCTCACTCTGTGTGGGCACTCATCGTCACGTTGCGGAATAACGCCCCATCAGATTGTGCACAAAGGTGGAGCAAACATAGGCCTTCAGGTGTGAAGGCTCCGCTCTCTGCAACTTGCATCACCAGGTTCTCCCAGAGAGAATCATTCAGCACCCGACAGTCCATAAGCACAAATTTCTCACTCCTCACCCAATGCTTCTGTCACCCAACAAATCATCCTGTCAAGATTCCTCTGTCTGCGATTCACCTCAGCTCCTTTATACTTCATACTCTTCAAAACTCTCAGCTCTTCAGCATTCCCTCAATCGTTTGGTGTTTTTTTTAGCACAGCTTTTGTTCTCTCTTCGTGGGGCCGGATTGTTGATTGCTCATAGGAGAGCCCCATATGAATGTTCAAGCCCAATCACATCCTGCAGCCAGAATCACCTTCATGCTAAGCCATATAATTATTGGTCAAATGCAGTTGATACTATCACCCACTCCGTTCAGCCTCACACCGATTCATCTTATGCATTCACATTTCCACATCACCACATATTTCACTCTCAATGCTCTCGCAGGATTTGTGCGGATAATAAATGAAGGATGGACAAAGAGAATTACAGTAGCATTAAAAAAAATCCATAAAACATTTTTAAATGAATAAACATTCTTGCATTCTACACATAAAATATAATACAGCACATTCATCATGATGCTACACCTCCTTGATCACAACAGTCTTGAGATGCTAATGGTAAATGATGCTTTTGGAAAAAAATATTCCAAAAAAAAAAAGTTTTTCCAGCTTTTTGGAAGAAAAAAAAAAACTTGTGAAAATATTCTGAAAGAACAAATAGGAAAACAAAGATATAAAGGCCCAATGTGACCGAAATTATATCTCACTGATGATAAACAGGTTATCTTTAATCTGGCCAAAACAATGGTTGTTTTCTCAACTAAAGGGCAGGAACCTTCTGTGACACAGAAGTAACATGCAGGCATTGCACCAGATAACAGTTATACTTGAAAGTTGCAATATCTCGACTCGAGATTAGGAGCAATCGTTTGGAAGTGAGCACGCACCCGCTGAGTGATAAACTCTGGGAAGTGTTACGAGTCAGCAGTGGTGCTAACTCAATTGCAGGTAGTTGTAGTGCAACATTTTCTCCTTTGGGAGGCAGCAACAGCTTAATATTTCAATACATATTATATTATATTATATCATATATATATATATGTATATATTGAAATGTAGCACTTTGAGTCTTGATACCACCTTATAGTGTGTGTGTATGTGTGCGTGTGCGTGTGTGTGCACGCATAAACATCTTTAAATTAATTGATTATTTAGTGGCTCTCGCAGTTCTAAATGATGGGTTTAGATTTGATCGGCTTCATGATGAGCCTATATCTATCTAAAAGACGTAGAATAAAAAAAGGAAAACCAAATTCACGCTTCAGTCTCTTTTTTTTAGAATTACAAATCAATATTAATAATAATAATAATAATAATAATAATAAATTTCACAGGACATTGGTTGATAAATGAAATGCTTTTCCATTCTTCATTGTAGAATGGCATTCTTGGACAGCAACATTCCTAAAACCAATGATGTGTTACAATTGCAGATTAAACAAGTCTGAAGACGACGATGGTTCACGAGCGGTATTTGACGATGTAGATTGTTTCAGAAGGTCGGATGAACAATGTGATAATGTTTGACCAGTTATAAATGTCAACATGATGTGGTACGAGTGACAGGTTATTAGCTGCCAATGTCGTAAACCCGGTTTCGTTCAACAACTATCAAAATTTGACCTTTGCATAACCTTTAAAGTCACAAAACAATGTTGTGGACATTAAATAGGAAACAGGATAGTGCTATAGCTTATTGGAGTTAGTTCGTCGAAGAAGGTCAAAAACCCGGTTCGATTCCCACAACTTTGAAAATTTGACCTTTGTGAACTTTAAAGGTCAAAGGTCAAGGATTATGACCTTTGGTGCAAAACTTCCTCCAGAACATTCCAGGAACAATATACGTCATATAGGCTATATGGCATTTCGCACTCCTCGGATATTATCCATACTTTGATGAAATCGGCGTAAAATAAATTTGAAGGGGCGCCACGGGCAAGGTTCGAGATAGAGCAAAATGGTTTGAAGACTTTAGGTGGGGAATGACCTAAAGATTATGCATAAAAAATATTGTCATCCTAGCTCTCAAAGTTTGGCGGTCGTATGATTTTTATGTCAAAATTCGCAATTTTCTAAGTTTGTGACCTTGTGACCTTGACCTTGGGACGAAAATGAAAAATCGAGCTCCGTGGGGCTATGCAGGTGCCATTGGGCTAACCAAATACTGAAACCCCTGCCAGATTCGACAAACCCCTCGGAGAAGATGGAATTTTATGTCAAAATTCGCAATTTTCTAAGTTCGTGACCTTGTGACCTTGACCTTGGGACGAAAATGAAAAATCGAGCTCCTGGGGCTATGCAGGTGCCATTGGGCTAACCAAATACCGAAACCCCTGCCAGATTCGACAAACCCCTCGGAGAAGATGGATTTTTATGTCAAAATTTGCAATTTTCTAAATTCGTGACCTTGTGACCTTGAACTTGGGACGAAAATGAAAAATCGAGCTCCGTGGGGCTATGCAGGTGCCATTGGGCTAACCAAATACCGAAACGCCTGTCAGATTCGACAAACCCCCCTAGGAGAAGATGCAAATTGAAATCGGCTACCCCCTAAAAACACGTTTTTTGGGCGTGGCTCCGCACATATTGGGCGCACCACGCCCATTCTCAGGAAAACACAAGTAGATCATGATATAAACCTCCCACCAAAATTTTATCAGGATCGGATCAAAACCCACGGAGCTATGCTCGGGACAGACAGACAGACAGACAGACAGACAGACACACACCAATAACGAATATAGTGGTCACTTATTTTTTCGTGAAAATATTTTTTCATGAACCAATAATCATAACAATAATGGCAACCACACCACAGAACTTATCAATAGATTACAACAGTTGATGAGAGTATGCTAAGACAGGGAGCTACAATTAGCAGATAAAACAATTTTTTTTGAAGTCACAAAACGACATCAAATTGAATGTATTAAATACAATAAAAAACGGTTAAAAAACATTATTAATGAAGCATTCAAATAAGTACATTTTAAAATATTTTCAGTGGTTGATAGGAAATGCAATTGGGCACTGAGAAATCTATTAAGATGACAGTTTTTGTATTTGAATAAGTTAAGCAAAACGATTCAATTTTAAGCAAAAAAATGGACGTGCGTGTAATGTGCAAGTTAATGTGTGCATGATTTCATGTATTTTTACCTGCAACATCTCAGCAGGTCTACAAGAGCTCCGCATTGCTGTTATTGTTGGGGTTCTTGTTGGGGGTCGATTTTTGAAATGTGCACCCATTGGTCAGACACCTGCCAGACCACACCCACATTGGTCACTTGACTTCAACCACCATGGCACCTAGACAAAATGATTTGGCCACCATCTTGGTTTTCTGGTGGCCTAACACATTAGGCCTGTAGGCCTCTGCTGAGGCTGTCCGGGTTTATATGCCGGGTTTGTTGCATCAGATTTCCATTGGTTTTGTTTGGGTCGAGTGTTAATCACGATGAGGGACCCGAAAAATATAATCATATGTCAAATAATAGTAACACTTAATCAAGCCCGTCAGAACGCACACGGTACAGTACATCAGAACGCACGGTAATCAAGCGTTACGTTACATAGATTATGAAAAAAAATAGCATTATGTAGTTTTTGAACGGCCCCGTAATGGGGTTAAACAATCCATGACCATGTGACGAATCAGCCCGTTCTGATAAAATCGTGGTGGAGGCTGACATGGATGAGAGGTGTCGAGTTAAGATTTTAATAGCACAGTAAATGTGTGTTTCCCAATCCCGGTGTTCATCTCATAAGAGTGCTTTAAATGCACGTTTCTCAATCGGCCTGTTACCAGATTTTGTCACAGGTTGTAACCACAGTGCGGTCATTCTTGTTATGTAATAGAATCTGTGATAAGCAATATGAATGCTTGACAATACATTCAACCATCTAACAAGAAGGGTAATCATCTGGAGGTGGAAAGTTTGAATAGTGAGATTGCATTGCTGGGTTGGTAGACTATCTGGACACAACTGAGGTTGTGGATCTATTGATGTAGACCCTCAGCCACAGTTGTGGACCCACTGTTTGGAGAGGTTCTGGGCTGAAAGAGAAAGATACCATTACCTGACAGTTTGGAAATCAAAGCAAGGTTCTCGAGTAATCTAGACAGTGTCAAATGTTTTTGAGATTTCCAGTGAAATGGCCCTGATGCGTTTGAGATTGAGGGAATACCGGGCAGCAGGGACTGGATATTGTACAGGATAGCCGAAGGCATAAAGGTGTGAACTATTGAAGGAGAAATAGAAGAATGTTGAGAAACGAGTCCAAGACACTGCCACCATCTTACTTTGGATTAGATTTTACTTATTAACCATCTTACTTATTAACCTGGTGTTGTCTTCGTGGTTAGGGTGGTGGCTTGGGATCCTAGGGTCCCGAGTTCAAGCCCCGTTGGCTGTTGAATTAACACCAGGGTGTTGACTCAGCCTGTCATCCTTCTGAGGTCGGTGACATGAGTACCAGTGTAGCAGCCAAAAGGCTGCACACAAAGGGAAGGGGATATTGACAGATTAATTAAAATCTAGTGTTGGTATGGTGCAGGCATGATGAGCTGAATGGCCTCCTCCTGTGCAAAATTTCCTTCTAATTTCCTTGTAATTTGACTGTCGTACTGACATATTCTCCAGATTAAATTATTCAGACAATTCTTGCCTTATATGATAAAGACAGGCACACAGATATAACTAATGAAAAGTTATACGTGAGGAGTCATGAACTGTTTTGGTTGTTATGGTTATAAATCTCGTGAGGTAACATCTGAGGTAGGTTGGTGACCTCTGTACTTTCCCGACTCTCCTTCGGTCTAGCTTCCTCTGCTTTCTCAGCTATGCAACCATCCTCAACTCTAGGATGCATGCATTCCTTGACCCTGCCTCTCCTCCTCTCTTGCTATTCATTCATTGCTGTGCTTATTGTGTCCAGCTGTTCCACCCACTGCCACACTGCCAGTTCATAATCCATTTAACTCACTCTTCCATAGCTAGCTGTCGTGTGCAGCCTGTGGCTGCTGGTTGCATCATTTTCTGGGGGCTCAGGTGTGCCGCTGATGCAGTGCCCTCTATTACCAGTACACTGGTACTCATTTCGCTGACCTCAGAAGGATGACAGGCTGAGTCGACTCCACCTGGTGTTAATTCACCAGCCGACAGGGGCTCGAACTCGAGTCCCTAAGATCTTAAGCCGGCCACCTTGACCGTTAAGCCAACACCAGGCTTCACTCTTCATGAGCCTAGATCTTCTATACTATAAAAGGAGCCCTGTATGCATCCATGTTCCACCCATTGGTTGGATAGTTCACCTTACTCCACCCACAATTTTTCAACTACGGCTGCCACGTTGGTTCTTACTGCTATGCAAAGTCAAAGGCATCTTCGGAGCTGTCGTATTCACAATCGGCATGCCCTCCCTTTAAGTTTTCCCTTCAGTGTAAAACGACCAAAGTGACAGATTTGAGCTGATAGACATCACAGGCCTTGTGAAGTTAGGCCTCAGCTTTCGAGGCAGTGGTCGGTTTGCTTTCACACCGCCCAAATAACTATGTGGAATTCTCTCAAGCAGGGCTTTTACCACAAAGGTTACACGGGTCCTTGCTATTACTTCCGACTCTTTTCTCTTCAATTAGCACATTACCTGTACCAACTCAATCAGGAGCCATTAAACCACGTCATTATAAAGGCATTGGTTGAGGATTTCTGGGAATCTCTCAACATTGTGAAAGAAAACATGTCATTATTTACTTTTTAACGGTGTATATATGCATCAGGAAGAAGACAATTGATATTGGGTCTCATGGTCACTTGACAGTTGCAATTCCACGGGGTTTCTGCATATCTCGTGGGATTGTGAGTTGGACAGGCGATCATAACGGGCCATGACTGTTTCGATCGTGGTTTGTAGTTGTTTTTTTGATAGCAGTTTCTGTGAAGTCAGTGATACCATGATAGGGGAGGGAAAAGCATTAAATATTTCACTGTTTTGATGTGGGAATGCCAATTTGCTTTTACGAGTGGGGGAAGGACAGAGTGGGGGTTGGGGTGGGGGGGGGAGGGAGGGAGAGGAAAGATGGGCAGAACTGAGAGTTAGGGATGAGGCTTAGAGGGGGGTGAGGACTTTCTGAGGGGAAGTTATGGAGGAGGTAAGGCTTGGAGTGAGGAGGGGATTGAGCCTTTTGGCTGGGATGGAGGGTGAGTACTTGGGGTTTGGGAGGGGGTGGGGTTGATGACAGGGTTTGTGAGTGGGCGGGGGGGGGGGGGAGAGTTGAGGATGTGAAGTCCCATCTTGCATTGTGTGAAACATCCCTTCCATCACTCCTTCTCTGAACTATGCCATGCCTCCTGTGAGTAGTTAGCGAGTAGTGGTTTCCTCCCTTCCTCCCTCTCTCTCGAGGCTCTCCCCTCCTCTTCAGTCTCAGATCAGATGTCCAAGAGCACATCGCCACATAGGCCGGGAGCACTATGGGAACAACCCGCCACTGCATAGTGATATTGTATTAGAAATGGTGCCCTTTAACTGTAGGGGGTGAGAAAGGGTACCCCCGTCACTGTAGTGTGGCCGATGCAACCACCCTATGGGAAATGTGCTCGTATAAGTAAAAAGGCAGGTACAAATATTTCGGTTTTGAGTTTCAACCATTTTCAAAAAGGAATGTTTGAACATAGAGGGCAGTGTAATTCCTTCCTTAGGTTCTGCACCTGCATAGTATTAACTACCATTTGTTTCAAGTCATTCCATTTCACAAGGATTTTCCAAGCAGTGTATTGCAACATAGAGTATGGAAGGGGCATTAAGCTCACTGTTACAAGCTACTAGCACTTTCTTTATGATGCTAAAGACTTCAAGGTGCCCTTTACAACAAGTAAGCTTTTGTGTGCTAGACAAGTTGCAAATTCCTGCCTCGGTTTAAGGGCCAAATCAGCAGCACCCTGTGATCGGTCCAAAGTTACTTATTAGTTACAAAAAGCTTACAACTCATCTCGGTCGCTGCGCTGCCTCGTCGAGGCTATGGAATATATGGGAAGGATTTCCAGATGACAGCTTCATGCAAAGTTTACATTTGCATCCAAAAACATTTCTACCAATTTCAATAGTATAGTGGATTGTATGTGACATGAAATGCATGTATTCTACAACTGCTCGAAGGAGACGTTTCACTCGTCACAATCGTCAAAGAAACGGCAGGCTCCAGTGTTGCTATTAATCTGGGATCTTAACTCTAACCGCTAGATTGCAGAATATTTATTTTTGTTCCTCTGCAATACACGTCTCATGTTGTGTTGATGGAAATTTCCAAATCCACGTGACCAATGCACATTTCCTCTTTTGTATCGTGGTCCGTGGGAATCATAATGGCCTGGCAGAGATCTCTCCAATTTTGTATGAATGTATTGTGAAACAGAACCTACGATGTCTTTATTTTGTTAAGTGTAGCAATAGAGGATGATTTATAAAACCACCTGACAAATTTTTTTTTTGGGGGGGGGGGTTAATTTGACATATTACTTGTCAAACGTGGTTCACATCGAAATATACTTGTACACCCAAAAGAGTATGGAGAGGTACACTCCAAAAAGGTATGGAGACGTACACTCCAAAAAGGTATGGAGAGGTACACTCCAAAGGTATGGAGAGGTACACTCCAAAAAAGGTATTGGAGAGGTACACTCCAAAAAGGTATGGAGATGGCACTCCAAAAAGGTATGGAGAGGTACACTCCAAAAAGGTATGGAGAGGTACACTCCAAAAAGGTATGGAGAGGTACCACTCCAAAAAGGTATGGAGAGGTACACTGCAAAAAGGTATGGAGAGGTACACTCCAAAAGGAGAGGTGTATACTTTTTATACTCCAAAAGGATGGCATCCATGGAGAGGAGTTTAAAGGACTTGTATGACGATTGCAAGTTTAACAAATAAGTAATACAAGTAATATCAGAAGGAACGTTAATATCAGAAGGATAAGTAATATCAGAAGGAACGTTACTAAGCAAAGAGCAAAGATGGAGTCATCAGGAGGAACCTGGATAGGATTTGCGTCGACGATCTTATGGGAAGTATCCTCTTTAGGTTAGGTCACTTGCCTTCCTCACTTTAGGTCACTTTAGGTCACTTGCCTTCCTCACTTTAGGTCACTTGCCTTCCTACTTAGGTGGTTTGGGGTATAAAAGATCAAGTTGTGGACAGGTTACAGCTGCTACTCCACCTCAGGTTAATAATGAGAACATTGTCCCTCGCCTGTGTGTAAGAAATAAGTTTTCCTAACAAATTATAGATATTTATATTTTGAAAAATAATTTTTTTAAACGTTGGCTTTTCTTGGACTATTGTGGTTCGTTCCAAGGACGTTTTGAACGCCCTCGTTAATCGACGGTCACTATATACATACCCGCAGTGTAATGATCTCTTTTCTCCAAGCTCATAGATGTAGATTCATAGACTTTACTCTAAAACACATTCATAGACCACTCACACATGGGAACTCACTCAGCAGCATGCAGGGGGTCAGCACCATAGAGAAGGGGGAAAAGTTGCTCATAATTGTCTTTGAACACAATTACCTCTGATTCATGTATCGATATATTATATAACTTTTCCATTGGCCCTCGCCTGTGCCGGTAAGGATGTGAGTGTATTATAGTTTGGAGGGTCTTAAGGAGTTTAAAAGAATCATAATTTGAATAAACATCTTATGATAAGCTCAACACACTTTGGCTGTTCAGCATCACCGTGACCATACTCTTCTATGTGGTCATCGGTTCTGCCCAAGAAATTTGCATTGCTGAGAACAAATAGTGAATAAGTCGCCACTCTGTCAGTTGGGTGGTCTAGGTCAGTGTATGGTCTGGACAGAGAACAGGCACACAGCTGGCTTACTCTTTTCATAGGCACCACTCTGGGATATTTAAGGTCCACCATTGAATACCTTAAGACGGAATGCCCAGGTTAACGTCCCTCCGAAAGACGACGCACTCAACCACGCACCAAGATGAGAGTTTTTAAATGGGTCAGGAATCAAACCCAGACTAGAAGGTCCAAAGGCGAGTACCCTACCTGCTCAGCTATCCTATCCCATCCCATCTCACCTTGACTATTGATATTGCCTTAATCCTGAGTTGAGGAGCTAGAATATTGAAATCATTTTATTGACTATCAAAAGTGATTGTCAATGACATGACGTAATTTGTTTCCTGCCTCAATTTCCCAAATTCAAAATTCTCGACTTCGACTTTCATTTTTGTGTTCCTGCTCTTCCCGGGAACAGCAAATTCATGAGGAACAGTGAAGCGAAAATGTGGAAACATCTATCGAAATTACCAGGAAGGAATCTTTCATTACAGAGTATGCGGTGTTTCTTTGGATTGAAATCAAACTTTCAGTTGCTTCAGTTTTGTTTTCTTGAGAGATTTTGCTATTGTGTGACAAAATGTAAAAGAGCCCTTAATGAGGGGTCAGGTTCACCTAATTCCATCATATGCCATAATTAATGTTAAATGTAACTTGACCTTTTTTCATGTCAGATCTTTGGAAGGGTTTAACATGCTGATTCTGAACTTCCCATGAATTCTCCATAACTTGCTGCCTGTTTTTTGGCTGATCGCTAGAGTATTGGCTGCTCGCTAGAGTATTGGCTGCTCGCTAGAGTATTGGCTGCTCGCTACTGCTCCTAGAGTACCCTTTTTCTGGACATTTCCATCTGTCTTTCTGTCCGCGAAACTTTGGTCAAGCCTAGGGCTAAACACTCAACCGATTCCAATGAAATTTGGTAGGTAGGACCAATATTCTGGGAATCGTGTGCTTTCGAATATGGGACCCCGGGCCCTAGCAACGGCATAGCAACGGCCCTTTAAAGTGGTCAAAAATCCAAAAAAATCAAAACAAAAATAAATCGAAAAATCGAAGCTTACAGTTCTGTGCGCAATCTATCTAGCTCCCTTCATGCCAATTTG
>CM068952.1:118236830-118247922 GCA_035128595.1 Eptatretus atami | reverse complement strand
TCGGATGAAACTTGGTGGACAGGTTGGGTGTGTGGCAATGAAGAATCGATTTAATTTTGGTGAAGACCCGAATCCGGATCTGGATACGAGAGTTATATACTTTTTAAAGTGATTCTTCACCATTGAGAAACAGGGTCAAAAACTATATATAGCATGATACTTGAAAAATGTATTGGGCCAGATATGTTCTTGTGGATCAGGCATTATGTGGCGGAGGTATGCGCTCTTCTAAGTGCTCTTCTAGTTTCTTCTGTGTCGTTGTCTGGTTAAAAACAAGGGCTTGAACGAAGCTTGACGGTTTTCCAAATAACATGATCTACAATTAAAAATAACTGCAAAAACATTAGTGTATATATAATATATATTGAGGTTGAAGGTCCAAATGGGATGATGCTGAGGACTTCGACTGAAGACCCGGTCAGCGAGGCACACCTGTGCCCAGGTGTGTTTTGAAATTGTGTATATCTACCGGGGCGAAACTCGTGGAGGAGCTAGAACGTAATATGGTTCAGGACGCACAGCAGCTATAGAGGTGGGGGGGCGGAAACGCAACAGCAAGTTTTTAGGCAAAATTGAGAGACTTAGAAGATATGGACATAAGGAAGAATGGGAACTGGGGGGGGTGGGGATGGGAGGGGGGAGACACAGGGAGTGGACAATATGGATACAGAAGCAAAACTCTCAGGAAGGAAAAGAAGAAGTTGGAAAGAGGTGGGTTTGGGGAAAGCTAACTTGGAGGAGAAAACGAAAGAAAAAGGTTTGGAGGGAAAAAAAGATCATGGTTTTGGATGTGGGATGATATGAGATGTTGGTGAACAGCTGCCTTTAAGACCTCGAGGGAGAATGAGATTGAAGAGGATGTGGAAGTTGATTCCACAGGCAGGAAAACAAAAGAATGATTATTTCTATAAATAGATTATCTCCAAGCAGCAACAAAAAATAAGCTGCAAGATCCATTAAAACACAAACACACACACACACACACACACACACACACACACACACACACACACCACACACACACACACACACAATTTTGTTGCCCTCCATATCTGAAGATGGCCGCAACTACATTCAAAAATAGCAAGCAGTATGTAATTTGGTGTCAAAGAACGTCCAAGAAGATCAGACCACCTGCTACCTGCAGTCCAGACAGGACATTGTAATTTGTTCAGAGTTCCGGCGATAGCTCGCGTACTCATTGTGAAGGACACCATGGGATCTTTAACGTCCACCAATGCTGGCAGACCAGACGCCCAGTTGAACTTCCATCCGAGAGACGGCGCACACACTGATGAATCACCCTGCCTGTGAAACACAAGGATGACAGTTTATAGCTGGGTCAGGATTCAAACCCAGGCCAGACAGCATGGAGGCGAGTGTGATAAGGTTAAGTATTCGAAAATCAGGTTTCTCCACCGAAATACCTCTGGTTTCATTTTGCGCTGAACCTGATTATCTGGAGGCAATTTATCAGAATACGAGCTTTCGACCTGGCATATTTGATTCCGGTGACGAAATTGTCACAATGACAACAGAGTGAATTCCAATGCAGTGTCACAAGAATGAAGGGAGAAAAGCAGAATTGCCGAATCCGAAAGGTGAGGTTTCACCTGCAGTACTTCCTCTTCAAGCGGCATTTTCTACTAAAACTCCTGCCAGTGGAGGTGCAGCGCGTGCGACGCCTCTCGAAAGAGGAAGGGAGGGTGTGACAGCGTGTAGATCAAGTTGATAAGCCTCAAGGAAACCTCCAAGAGGGCCACGGCAGCACTTTCCGACGGGGTAGACATTCAGTGTGCCCATTGAAAGTGCCGATCCTTTCCCCCTCCCAATGGAAACCGAATTTGAGCTGGTGTATTCATTACGTCAGCTTTCTTTCCTGATTCAAAATCTCCACTTTCGAACCGTTTCAAATGGTGGATTTTCCAGCGAATCCTTTTCACACACCATATATATTCCGGAGTTCACCATGGCCAGACCAACAATCTCCAGAGTACCTTCAGGTTGCGCATGACTGGAACTGCTCATCTCATCCTGAACAACATGCTCGTCCACTTCCACAAGCTTTCACTGGCGATCCTACTCACGGTCTCCTACTCAATCGTTCAGGGTGCCGGCGCAGCCGGGGCCTCTCGGGCAGTCTCCTCAGGACTGTGTGAAGCACTTCCATGGATGATGGATGATCTCGAAATTATTTCACGGGAAGTAAGTACAGTTTACTGGCGGCTCTTCACGAGAGCAACTTTTCTGAAATTATTTTTGAAGCGAATCTGATGGTGTACTTTATTTCACACCGCAAGTGGAAGAATTGCGCTTGACAATGTCTCCTTTCTTTTCGGAACGTGACACGATGTGCAACTGCAATGTCAAAGCTGTTCTGACCGATTCGTAATTGCCATTGCAGGTGTGGAGCCAACACCAGTGCCAATCGGTTCCACATGATCTCATCAAAAACAATTTGCCCAGGATCCACCAGCTCTCAAGGATGGTAAGTTGTCCTTCGATGAGCTATGACAATTGGTCAATAAGTTCGTCATCTTTCAATAGTTTCCGTCCTCGTTTTGCAACAATTTTAAGCATTTACTGAACAATCCACCCCACATGGTATACGATGCCTGGTGTTGGCTTAATGGTTAGAGTGGTGGGCTTGGGATCCTAGGGTCCTGAATTCAAATCCTGCTCAGCTGTTGAATTAATACCAGGTGGGGTTAATTCGGCCTGTCATCTTTCCGAGGTCAGCAAAATGAGTGCCAGCTTGCTTGTATACTGTGTTGGAGTGGAGACCTGTCCAGGATTGTGCCCAATAGCCAAGGAGACTGCTTAAGCAGCACCAACGCTCTGCACAGAGTATGGTCCCAATGGATGGATGGATGGTATACGATGTTTCCTTTTTTGTTTGTTTTTTTAACATCGACGTCTAGCCTAGCTTCATGGTATTGATCCACAATGTTATCAGGGTAAGTTATTAATCTGACCAGACTTGGTGGTATAATGGTTAAGAGCAGCCGATCAGTCTGTGAGGTCGGCAGTTCAAACCTTGGTGAAGTCGTACCAAAGACTTCAAAATGGCACACGTGCTACTTCCTTACTTGATGCTCAGCATTTAAAAACCAGATTAGAACTCGGACAAAATCGTCATAGCTGGGTAATATTAGTGCAGGCTTTGATGGGCCTAATGATGACCTCCTGCGTCAAACTTCCTTTTAAGGGGGAATATATATCAAATTGGATTACACAACAAATTGTGAATCAAACTAATTACATCTACTCTCTGCCACACAGAGGATGGATAACTGCCTCATGGAGAAATCGGTTGCGGACATGTACATTCCCTTCATGGAGCAATTGCCCAAGCAAAACCCTGATCGTGACCTTAAGAAAAAAGTGCTCCACACCATGGTCCACGTGTCTGAAAACAACTGTGTAAGTATAATTGTGGTTGCCTTTCCCTTTCTACTCATCAGCTGACAGTATAGTGTTTAAACGTTCCCACAAAAGAGCGAACGCGTTCTGCGCAAGGTTTTAAAGTTGGTTGTTATAGTTGTCTTGCGCTCAAATGTCTGGAAATTGAATTTTATCCCTTTTTAAATGCAGTTGTTAGGAGGTTTGAAAGTGTGGTTGTGGTTTGGTGATGACCTGATGGTTTATTAATCTCTTGCAGGTAAACACCGAGCCACAACATCGAATGACCAAGAGAGTTTTGAATGAGTTGGCGAAACGCAAGGAAGAGGTAAGTTCAGACATTGTGCACGTAATGACAGACACGGACACGGACACAAATTGCAATATCAATCAGTCGGCTGTTTGTAGAAAGCATCATCACTCGAAGTTCAACAGGACAATTAATCGAAACACAAATTAGTGTCATTGCATCATCAGGATGGCCGAGAGGAAAGAAAACTCGCCTCTAAGCTATCTAGCCTGGGTTTGAATCCCGACCCAGCTATAGACCGCCATTCCGGCGTTTCACTGGCATGGTGATCCATCAATGTGTGCGCAGTCTCTCAGATGGGGGCATTAAACGGGATTCCCCGTCTTCCAGCGTTTGCTGGTGGATGTTAAACATCCTACGGCGTCCTTTGTGAAGAGTAGGCGAGCTATGGCCAGCACCATGAACTAATTCGTGCTCTAACCAATAGAGGGCATTGCATCAGCAGCACGGTTATGCCCGAGCCAACGAAGCGACCCTGCAGTGTTGTGCTGCAGACGAACGAAGAAGAAAATCGTGATGTAGAGAATGTAGATCATGAAATGGCCAGGTTTTAGATTATTTATCATGAATGAGACATTTGCTTTGGTTAAATGTATAATTTACCGTCATTTATTTGCTTCTTCTCCCCTGATGTTGTGTACAGGTGCAAAATGCGAATAAGCATGAAATCTGCTCCGCCGCAAATGGCCTGAGGAAGTTGAAGAAACTGTGTCCTGAAAAATATTGAAGAAGAAAAAGAAGATTAGGATTGTCGTCGACAAATAAATGAATAAAAAAATTGTAGAGGGAGACGACATGTTGAAAGTTATGTGTTTAAGTGAAGCGACTACTTGTATGTTTACAATTCAGTTTTATAGTTCATAAGGTGATGATAAAACATGGGTTGATGGGACTAAATCACGTGATACACCGTGAGGTAAAAAAAAAAAACACGTTTCTGGCGCAATACGATGTTAAAAACATGTTTATCAAATGTAGGGACAAAATATTCATCATACCTCATTACATTTTGTAACTTATTCACCTCAGTGCTTATTTATTGTTGTGCTTCTGTATTTATTTGAATTCACTATGAAACAATGCGAACCAAAGACCGTACGCGGCTGTACAAGAAGGTATTTTTTTTTAATGGAAAATTAATTTATTTAAATTATATTTATGAACGTGATATTTGTTTGAACTGATAATTTATTAATAATTTATTTCCCTTAATTTATACCCTACGATGGAAACAGTAATTCTTTTACATACGATACCTGAAGAATGAATGATGAACTGAATTATTTTTTTACCGAATGAATAAATTTTATGAACCATGAACCAGTGAAGTGATTTGTATTGAAACATCTTGTGTGTATATATATACCATTACACAAGTACTATTTACCAGAGAAAATCAGAGCAGTCGGCCAGCTTCAGGTTATCTTCACAGGCTTTTCATAAAATAAATCAGTAGGAAATCTTCAGAACAAAAGGCTTTGATTAATCTTAAGTGTGGATGCAGTGAACATGTTCAGAGAAGAAAAATAGCTCTCATCGTTTAACCTCTCCTGCAAACACGCTGTGACATCACTACCTGGAGGCCATTAGACACATGTTGCAATGCAGAGGTCGACATCATAATGGAGAGACAACCAGAAGTAAACAAATTGTCACAAATTATTGACGAGACGAGAGGGGCACCCATGGGAAACACAAGGCCATAGAAATGTATGACATTTGGACCACCTCTCCTTATACCTGATGCTTCATTCACAAGAGGGGGGGGGAGAAGGGAGAAGGGGGGGGGGGTTCTGATAGATGTGACGTGCAGGTTAACGGCACACACATTGACGGGGAGGAGAGGGGTAGTGAGGGAAGAGGTTCGTTAGTTCGCATTTTTTGACAAAATCACTCCAAATGCTCGTGGTCATGTCTCACATGTATTAATGGATTGGTTACGCTACATTTTGATGTAATTAGGTCACCAAAGATCAAAGGGAGGTCAAAGTGAGGTCAAACTGAAAATGCTAACCTCAATCACAGAAAATGTACTTAAAATGTTGCTGAATGAATATTAATGTGGGATTAGATCATACTTCGGCTAACTGTCAAAACTTAGTTGTATTGTTAGAAACTTCGGCCTTGATAAAGTAGGCCGAAACAAGGGTGGTCACATCGGGCCCTGCTACAAGTACAGAATTGATTACTCATCATCTGAAATATCATCATCATCACTCGCTTCAAATTATACCTCGTCCTCGTCATCAACTTGCTGATTGTTACTTGTTTGTATTTTGCAAAGGTATGTACACTTCATGTTATTCTGTAAGCAGGAACAGCTCTCCTCGAAGCACTCCCTTTGACAGTTAAATGCAATCAATTCCATCACTGCCTCAGGGTAGGTGGGGCATTCCCCTAATCCATAACCAAGTCCCCATCCTTCTTCCAAACATGACCAACAGGAGAGGGGATCTCTGGGAAAGCCTCCATGCTCTTTTTCCAGACAACACATTTATAATTAGCCCTCTTGCAGTGGTTTTGCAGCGAAGAGGCATGAGAAGGAAGCTGCCAAGATTCACCCTCCCCTTTCTTTGCACAGAACAGGTTGAACCACAATTCAATGATATTCTCAGTAACTGTCCTTGCACTGTATAGACCAGTGTTTCTCAACCTTTTTTGTCACACGCCCCACTTTGATTTTCAAAAAAGTCGTACGCCCCACCATGATTGGAGACACTACAGGATATACGACCGTATATATTCAAAAGACTTTATTGCAAATTTTATTCAATTGCTACTCACTCAATGGGAGCCCTGCCCTTGACACTGGCTGCAGATTTGTTTGATTTGAGGAACCAATTTGTCAGTTTCAGCCTTAAATCACCACATTTCGTGATTTCCAGTCGATTTCTCGTACTTGCAGCAAATCGGTAACAACACTAAATCACATTCAACTACTAAATAAGATGATGGAAAATTTATCAATACTTCCCTTGCCAAAGTAGTCGAGTTTGGGTATTTTTTTTGGCTCTCCTCAGACAGCCACATCATGGTTCCTTTGATCTTGAAAAGAGTTTTCACAGACTCACCTTGTTATGATGCTATGAGGCATCAGTCGCAGCTTCAAACTTTTGAAAATTTGAAAGTGCAAAGCTATGAAAGCGATCATATATTAATTCATTAATGCTGAATCCTCATGCCCCACCAAAATATTGCCACGCCCCACCTTGAGAAACACTGGTATAGATTGTACGTAAGTGACTTCAATGCTTTGAAAAGCTGTGGTGAGACTTCCCAGATTGTGCCTTGGCACTTCAATGTGTTCATGTGACTGTCACTGGTCAATAACCTCTAAAGGGCTGAATCCTTTCCTCTCCCAGCAAAGCACCTCACAGTATCACAGCCTGCAAACGCATGCAGTCCCAGAAGCCCTGTGCATTTCTCCAGGCCCAGCGTGTTGGCAACTTTCTTGACATCAATGTATTCAGTGCATGTCTTGGTTCCACCCTTCATGTAAAGCGAGCATGGCAGTTGTGATGAAAATGCCATGCCAATAATGAAGACATCCGAATCTTCAGACACAATCACAAGTGCAGTAAAGCCAGACCCAGCAAAATGCTTCGCATGAAGGAAGTCTGGTGTCTGCCTCTTTTTGGCTACATCTGAGGGCTTCAACGTTGCTGACTGACTCCACCGTTAGTCTCCTGCAAGTCTCTCCCATGGTAACAAAGAATTGTTTATCTTGGTTATTTATTGACTGGGGGGATGCCCCACCTGCCCCGAGACGGTGATGGAATCGATTGCATGTAACTGTTGAAGGGAGTGCTTAGAGGAGCGCTGTACCTGCCTACAGAATAACATGAAGTGTACATACCTTTGGAAATTACAAACATGCAGCAATCAGCAAGTTGATGAGGATGAGGATGACGAGGTAGAATTTGAAGCAAGTGATGATATTTCAGATGATGAGTAATCAACTCTGTACTAGTAGCAGGTCCCTATATGACCACCCTTGTTTCGGCCTACATTATCAAGGCCGAAGTTTCTAACAATAAACTAATTTTTGACAGTTAGCCAAAGTATGATCTAATCACACATTAATATTCATTCAGCAACATTTTAAGTACATTTTCTGTGATTGAGGTTAGCATTTTCAGTTTGACGCTCACTTTGACCTCCCTTTTGATCCCTGGTGACCTAATTACATCGAAATGTAGCGTAACCAATCCATGAATACATGTAGGACATGGCCATGAGCATTTGGAGTAGTTATTTGTCAAAAAATGCGAACTAATTTTTTCGCGATTTTTTTTTTTACAATTTAACAATTACAAATTTTACAATAAAACTACAATTTTTCATGTTTTTAGTAGAAAAAAGGTCATTAAAAAAAAAACGTGTCAAAACCGTTCTGTACCACAGCTTAAATAACAATAAAGTCCACTTTCTTGGACTTGTAATCGACTTGGTACTTCTTGTCTTCCATGTGAACACACTTAGGTTCAGAAAGTCTCATTGGTATGATATCTGTAGTGAGTTTTCTGACAGGTGGTCAGATTTTTAGGCAGGGGTCAAATTTCGTGACCTTTTGACTCTGGTGACCTACATATTAACGCATTGGCAATATAACAGACACCAACATATAGAGGATCGGATTACCAACATTTTGAGTGGTCATATGTCATCTAGATGACCATTGCTTGCAAAGTTATTCAACTTTATATTTCCCTACCCCAAAATCTGGTCCCTCAGATTGGACTCGGGTGTCCGTCTTTAAGAGGTGATTACTTCCACCAAGCTGTGTCTCTCAGATTGCTTGCAAAGATTTTTTTCATCTATGGATATAGAACTTGCAAAAAGCATAGTGAGTAATTGCCACCCCAGGTGGTACCAATTGATGAAATTTGGGTCTGGCTCATGGATTATCCCTCCTCTCCCTCTATTGCCCTACCCCTCACTTTCTACTCTGCCTCCCGCCTCTCACTACTTCCCCTCCCTCCTCTTCCTCGTCTCTCCCCTCAGCACACTCCCCTCTCACATCGCATCCGACAAGATACATTCAAAATGCTAGTAGAATGCATTTTTGTATAAAAAACGACAATATTTGTCGGATTTTCTCACCTTTTGCTGAAACTGAAACTTGAACCATCTAACGACGACAAAAAATGAAAGCAGATAGTGAATCAGAATTAAGACATAGTCATGAGGGAATCTGAATGGACTATATAACGGGCCTTAATTTCACTTAAAATGCATTTTTGTCTGAAAACACTAATTTTCTTCCCATTTTTGCATCCGCAACTTACACCATCTTAGCAATTCAAAAAAGTGAAATCAGATGTTGAAATTATAGTTAAGCAGTGTAGGAGAGTGTGAGCCTTAACAAAAGAGGCTCCACAGTAGCAAACAAAATGGCACTATTTGATTTCGAAAACCCTCCCTGATGGGGGAAGCCCCGCCCTGAACTGGGAAGCTCTTCCGTCTCTTCTTGATCTGATTTGACCAATTTTCCAGAAAACGTCTGCTGTTCTTTTCTCCGCTCCAATCAGTTCATCTGACCACTGGTCTTGTCAAAGTAACCTCCTCTGGCTGTTATTGGAAAACCACCTCAGCACCGTCGAGTCTGGCATTTCACTCAGGCCAACTGGCAAGATCTTCAAGCAGCCATCAAACTTCTAGACTGGTCTCCCATCTCTACTGACTCCAACATAAACTCATCCTGGGAAATCTTTCAAAGAAACTTGCTCTCTCATGCACAGATTTTTCCCATCTCATCTTCAGTTGTCCTACACTTCCTCCCACCCATGGTTCACTGAAACTTGTGGTGAGGCAATTCTCCTGAAACAACTTGCCTTTGCCTCATAGAAGGCAAATCCAACTGAAGGCAATCTCAGTTCCTTCCACAAAGCTCGGAACAAGTGTGCGTCTACCCTCAGGAGAGCCAGAAAACATCTTTCTCATCTCAAGTCTGAACTCTCAAACCTTTCTCCCTCCTCTCAATCCTGCTGATGTCTAGTTAAGTCTGTTTCTGGAGTATGTTCCCCCTCCATCCCCTGCCTTACCTCAAATAGTCGCACAGCTGACACTGCACATGAAAAGGCTGAATGCCTAAACTCTGTGTTTGCTTCCAAATATTGTGTCCCAAAGCCATCGTTTTCTGTATCTACCTTACCCAGTCGCACGCAGCTGTTCCTGGACTCTGTGTCCTTTTCGCCTGACAAGGTGGAGACTTTGCTGTCAAACCTCAACTCTGATTCTGCAACCGGTCCAGATGGCATCAGTCCACGCTTCCTAAAAACCTGCTCTACTGCTCCTGCTCACCCTCTCTCTGTTCTATTTACCATCTCATTTGCTCAAGGTCATCTGCCTTCTGCTTGGAAATCAGCAAACATTACCGCTCTGCATAAAAAAGGTGCAAAAACGGACCCTTGGAACTGCAATCATAAACGGACTGTGGTAATGTGTAGGAAGAGGAAGTGCTCAAGCAGATGGTGGTGAACCCTATCAAGAATTATCCGAACAAAGACTTTGCCCGGCACTGAGAGCAGTTACCCCTCGGTAGTTGTTGCAGTCCTGGTGATCACCCTTCCCTTTCCAGAGAGGGACAACAATGCCCCTCCTTCATCAGTTGATGATGCCTGCATTCCAGGCAGAGCACATAACTGCATGCAACAACATGAGTACAGTATTTCCACCAGCCTTGAGAAGTTCAGCATGGATGCCACAAATCCCAGGAGCTTTATCCCATTTTAACAAGTTCACCACAGCCTGTGTTTCCACAAACAAAGGTGGATCACAGTTGATTGGAGGGTCAGCAATCGGGATAGTAACACCCCTGACATCCAATTCAACAGCTGGTGGATCACACTGGTACAGCCACTCAAAGTAACCTGCCCAGCTGGACTTCACTTCGGACTCCTCTGTCAAGAGCCCACCACCATCTGCTCCAACTGCAGTACACTGAACTACGGGCTTGGAGGAATGCAATGCCTGAATTCCCCTGTAAGCAGGACGAGAATCACTTGACCACAGGTGATGGGGAATCCTGAAGAGTTGTGGAGTGCCTTCAAGACTACCATTCTTGATGTTGCCAATGGATGTCATGGAACCCACCATCAGGCAAAGAGGAACTTTGTCTCCCAAGGGATACTGAACACCATTGACCAGTGTCACAGGGCCAGACGTAATGGCAGAGCTGAACTGTTCAAGGAGCTTTTGCATAAAACTGTATGGGCACTGAGGGTAGACAAGGCCTATGTGCGAGGAATCTGTGAAGGGGTAGGCACTGAATGAGGAATCGGAGCCGCTGGGACTTCGGGTTTCCTGGGTCAAAACAACAATTCAGGCTTTCAGTGACATCTTGGATGCTGCCATCTTGTCTGTACCTGTTTGTGGTGA
>CM068952.1:118224759-118236820 GCA_035128595.1 Eptatretus atami | reverse complement strand
GTCACAGAGAGATTCACTTACCTTGGCAGTGATATTCGTGTCTCTGCAGGTTATGAGTCGGAGGTCAATAGACATCTGAGTCGAGCCTGGGAAGTCATGGATTCACTGGATCATGGGGTGTGGCGCTGTCGGTACCTATGCCTAAGGACGAAAGTCCGAGTCTTCAGGTCCTCGGTGCTTTCAGTCTTGCTGTAGGAATGTGAGACTTGGACTCTGACAAAGGATCTGAGACAAAGACTTAACTCCTTCGGTACCAGGTCTCTTTCGAGAATCCTTGGCTATCGCTTGTCAGACTTTGTGTCCAACAAGTCGTTGCTGAGAGAGACTCAAATGAGATTTGTTACCTGTATCATCAGCTGCGGCGGCTGTATGGACATGTGGCTTGATTTCCTGAGGCTGATCCTGCTCACCAGATTCTCTCGGTGAGAGGGTCTCGTGAGTGGAGAAGGCTAACATGATGACCGCATGCCTCATGGTTGCAGCAGGTTTATCGGCATCTCAAGGACATGAGGATGGGCCAGGCATCTGCCTGGGGGATGGCCAGACGGAGGCCCCTGGACTACCAACAGAAAGTGGACGCAGCAACGCGCTGCTCCGGCACATGCTCCCATACCTAACCTTGGTCCATGATTTGTGACCGCCCTTACCGAAATAGAGGTGGATACTTCGAGACCTGGGAGGACTCTGTTCCACCTTCTGAAACCTACATGTGGAGATAACAACCAACAACACACACATTACATACTTATTAGTAAAGATATATTTTGACAAAGATCACCTGTCACTCTGCTGATGGGAATACGGAGAGAAGGTGGGAAAGAGGTGGGAGAGGTGGGAAGAAGAGAGAGTGAGTGAGTGAGTGAGTTTGGGGAGAGAGAATGGGCTGAGGGATAGAGAGAGACGAGGGAGAGAGGAGATGGAAGGGAGAGGAGAGGAGGTAGGGAGGCGAGGAGGGTGGGAAGTGAGGGCAGCAAGGAAGGAGGGTAGAAGAAGGCTTGGAGAGTGAGGAAGGGAGAAGCAAGGAGGGAGATGAGGGACGCGCTGAAGGAGTGGGGGGGGGGGGGAGTGGAGAGGATGCCTCAAAAATGAGTGAAAATGTTTCAAAGTGTTAATTAATTAAAATATTACAATATTTTTCCAATCCTCTCTTAAACTCTGTTGGAGAATAGAAACAAGCGATTTCACTATGGGGCTTTAATTCACTCAATCAGGTGATTCTGAAAGCATAAAAAACACAAGTATAAACATTAACAATCGTAATAAGGCAGTAAATGGTAAAGGGCGATACATTACTTTAACGAGATCAAACTAACGTCTCACCGAATCACATTACGAAGAGACGGGAAACGCCCGGATCTCCTCACAGCTTCACACGCGATACGTAACGCGTGACGTCGCGTGACTCGTGACCTAGCAACAAACAACAACAACAACAACAACAACAACAACAACAACACTTTAAACATTAATCACAAACTCGAAGTTCATTTGCTCTACTCATTCTAATCCTCTAGTAACGTTTAACGTCCTTTTAATTTGATCTTTTAATTGAATTTATTTTTCCGTCTTACCTCCGGGAATTTCCCGACGGAGAACGCGGCCACCACAGCGGCAACCTTCGCAGCGATCCCGCTGGTTGGTAAAAATCATTTTCCTTGCATTCAATGAAGTTACCCGATCTCGGAACCTTCCTTAATTCCCCCATTCAGCACGTACAAATCAGATGAGCACATTACAAAGCTTGTCCGTATCACATCTGAGCAACCGAGCTCGGAGAACCGATCTGAAAATAGGCTTATTCAGATGACGTCAGGTCACGTGACTGTGGCAGCTCCGCCATATTGAGTGGAAAGAAGTATTACCGCGTCCATAACAACCGATAGTCTCCACTTCAACTACACCGTTATTGTCCAAGCAAGCGATTTTTTTTTTCTGCAAATGGGTAAGAGTTGTTGTGCCCCGGGATGTACTCGGCGATATACTAAAGGCTCTGGAGGGCGTTTTACGCTTTCCCGCCGAAGTCGACCGACGAAATCTTTTGATATCGGTTCTGAGAAGAGAAAAATGGCGACCTGCGCGAACATGACTGGTTGTGAGGCTTCCATTTGTTTCGGTATGTAACTAATTTCTGATACGTCATTTCAGTAGTTGATATTAATATCTGGTGGTTACAAATATTGTGTGATTTGTATCATTAAATGCATTATATCCCTTGTTTTCTTGACAGAATGAGATAGGCAGATCGCCTTTCAACGGCTGTCTAACGCGCACAGTTCTGAGTTGTTTCACTACAGAAAGTCACATCGATATGTATAATAATAAAAAACTAGCACTTGGAAATATCACAGCAGCGTGCATTACACCGGATGTTTGTGATGGAAAAATATAATGTATCTGTAAGCAAACTGACGAACGAAGATTTTCTACAAACTCAGCATTTCGACAGAGGTTCACTTGAAATTAACTTGTGGCAGCAGTCAGGTTAAAAAAAGTGACGCTGGTTGCTGAACAAACAAGCAACAACGAATGTACAATAATAGTGAAATGAAAGAAAACAGGCTTACCTTTACCTCACGATAATACAGTTCTTGTCAGATTTCGTCGAGATTATGTCACTAACAAAGCGGCGACATAACACGAGTAAGCGTCCATACTCTTGAAGGCTTTCAGGCTGGCTTGAGTGGAAGGACTCGGCGTTTCAACGAGGTAAACATAGATGTCAGGGAAAACGATTTGAGGCCAAAATTTCCTTTCTGTTGTCCATTTATCCTTTGAAATAATATAAGGATCTTCACTAAGACCACACAGCTTCAGTTTTCGCGTACCTCTTTTAGAAATATCATCTAATCCTGGAAATAGCCCAGAAGTTCGCGTGACACGTGCGTGGTAGCCATGATTTTTTGCCACTCAATATGGCGGGGCCTTACCTTCCACTGTGACGTCACTCGCTTAGTGCATAGGGTCAATAACGTTTTAACGTGAAAACTCTGTGGAAAGACTTTGCTCTAATCCACTAGTTCTACATTATTAACTCGATCTCCCCGTCTTTGTCACTATTACATGTATTTACATTCTCTGTGAAAGGTCCGGTGGAGGACACAGTTGTGGGAATGAATGAAAATGTTGAAGGAAAGCTTGTAAATTATTAATTAAATGATGGGGGTTCATCGAATCCAATAACCCAGTGATTCCTTGTGAAATGGTCAATGTAAAAGCACATCCGGCATTCTGTGACGTAGCACTCAATTTGAGGTAGCAATTATGAGGTCATTAATTTATATTTTCCCCTTTATTGAAGTCAGATTATATCATTGATTGAACAGTATTTCTACATGAAGAAGTGTTTGGTGCTACAGAACTTTTAAAATACAAGAAAACAATAACGACATCCCGAAGCTTTTTCATGTTGAACTTCTCAAGGTAAAGCACAGCAAGAGAAACTAACCCCAACAAGCACCCCTGTGTAAAATCGACATTGATTGGTTCATCAGTCATGACGTAAATGCTAATCTGAACACCCATTGGTTGGCTCTTGGCTGTTGCTATCTCGGCTCTGATTGGCTGGAGCGGGGTGTGATTTGAACCAGAGTGATGACTCGCCATTTGTACCTACAACCTTAGAGGGAGGGGGGAAGGGGTTCCCCCAAGGCCAAGAACTTACAATTTGCATAATCACCATGGGCAGGAGTTTGGGCAACACCTTTGACGTTTCCATGTTGAAAGAGACTGAGAGAATGTACAAATTCCTTTTGATGACGCAGTACGGGGTCCGTGGAAAAGATGAACGTTGCTTCTAACATATTTAGATGTGACACTCCGATGTCAGCTCAATATCTTGAACATATCTGCGTTGTACTGGTCTGCACAGACAGGGTTGGCAACTAAGTGCCGTGCAACGGCAGAAGCACAAGAAATGGCAGATGGTCCTTGAGCATTCATGCATGCTTGCACTGGTTGTGTCCTAACTCTCAAGTTCTTTCTTTGGATCGCCAGGGGGACATGCTGTTTAATACAATTAGCTAACCTTTGGGTATGGGTTGTATGGCCCACGTACCGAGCTTTACGTTGGCACTTAAAACTCACAGACAACATTGCTGATTTGTGAGGTGGGTAGAACATCCTTGTTGACTGACGTAAGCAGCTGGCGACAAATTTCCAGCCATTTTTGTGTAGGCCCGTATTTATTGTATATATTGGATATGATTGTGGGCCTTTAGGGTGGTGGCCTGGGGTCCTAGGGTCCTGAGTATAAATCACACTTGGATGTTGAATTAATACCAGGTGGGGTTGACTCTGCCTGTCATCCTTCCGAGGTGGGCAAAATGAGTGCCAGCATGCTGGTATCCTGTGTTGGAGTGGCAACCCATCCAGGGTTGTGCCCAATAGCCAAGGAGACTGCTAAGGCAGCACCAACGCTCTGCACAGAGTGTGGTCTCAATGGATGGATGGATAGTGGACCTGTTGGTCAATTGGACCAAATTTCTATTTGACTTCATGCCCTCGTAGCATACCTGCTTGCCGTACTGCTCGAGCATTTGCTTGCCTTTCATGAGGTCCAGATGTGTTTGGGCCAGGTTGGGGATAATACGTTTGTTATTATTATTGCCAAATGATACTACTGTACTATTATTATTGTTGTTTATCATGGAGTACGGTGGTACTCCATACAGAGGAAGAGGAATGATATGAATAAAAGATGGCCACAAATTCAAATGTGTACACAATGATATGTTTATATACTACTATAGAATGGTCATAAGCATTTAAAAGACATATCTTTTATTCTCGAGAGTTTTCTGAACGACCAGGATTTGAAAAGATGCTAAAATAAATCGCTAAAGTACCACAACGACAGATCGCTAAATTGCCAATTTGCACTTCTTCTGCTTCTTTCACTCCAAAAACAATGTAAAACTGTAGCTCGACCTAACTCAATAACTGCTAAAGCCATGATGGCGATTGCAACATGAGGAAGTTACCTTGTCTCTAGTGCACGTAACCCAAAAAAAAAAAAATAATTAAACATTAATCATGTTATTATGAAAAGAAATCAAACGTAAATGTGGACTCATCCAAAGCAGGCCAGGATTGTGGAGGGGGGAATGGACACTGGACAGAACCAACCCTAACAGCGATAACTATCCAAACCATCCCAAATCAACTGAAACAAGTATTAAAACAATTTAATAACATAAATGGATTTAATCCATACTAAAATAACAAAATATATAAAACATTAAGTATTTTATGACTTTTAAAAATTGCAGAAACAAGAGAAAATATTTTTTTAAAAAACATATAAAAACACAGAGGGATGAAATTTCAACAACAACAAAAAAAAATGTTAGAAATGACACCACATTATGATGCCACAATATGACACCACAATTCTCTTCTTGATTACCATTATGATATATGGTGACATTTTACTGTTGTGGGATTGTGATGGATGAAGAAGAAGAATAACAATGAAGAATGACACCACATTACGATGTCACGATACGACAACACAATCCTCATGTTTAGCATCACGATATATTTTGATGTGTTCCTTCACAATCCCACAACAAAAGTAAAATGTCAGAAGATGGCAGACAAGCATTCTAATCTGGCAATGATTCGATCGAACTACGCCTTCTAGTGGTTGAAATGTAATCTATCTATACTAATAAATGTCAATGTGTGTGTGTGGTGTGTGTGTGGTGTGTCAGTGTGTCAGTGTGTATCCTCCATAACTCCAAAACCATAAAACCTAGCAGCCTGAACTTAACATGCACACTAAAAAACACACTCCAAGGAAGTACAAGAGTGAAAATTGGGTGCTTGGGTTAATTAAAACAGCCCTTTTGAAGATAATTAACGGCCTTATTTAATTATATCCTTCATCAGTGGTCTTGAGGCATTTCCTGGGTAACCTTGCTGGGGTCTGAAGCCGTCATGTTTTTTTTTCACTTTCCTCACTCATATTATTGAATGCCTGATCATCATAGTTACAAATCGCTGCATACATTGCAATGCTTATAAACGCCCGGAGACGTCCGTGTTCGTTGCTTTATTTCATTTCCGCACATGCGATCACCACGAGTATCTCTTAAACTCAGGAGAATTACAAAATTTTAGCTCCAGAATCGAACTTTCAAGCAGTTCCAACTCCTAGAAAAGTGTTCATTTGTCCAATTTGGACATATTTGACATTTTGGGTGTCTCCTGGAGGTGTGTGTTGAATATGACGGTTAGGTGATTGCCAGTAGCGTGCCAAGGAAGCCGTTTCTTATCAACCGTTTTGTTGGAGTACTTATGTCAGCGCTCTGCAATATTCGTACTGTCACTGAATACTGTATATAGATCGAATTGAACAAAGTTCAGGGCTACTCGCCTGCGTTGGCCATGTGTTGTTCTGCAGTGCAACAGGCGGTGGCTGCCTCGCTGAAAATGTGAAATTTTATTTTCCACAACGTTTCCCATTTTTGAAGATGTTATACGACCTGGCACTTCGGTATAGATAAATACAAATAAAAATTAAACATTTTGCTTTTAAAAGTTTCTTCAAACGTTCCGTGCATTGCATGGTAAACCCACTTGGCGTGTTCTTCAACTTTCAATTGCGATACCATGGTTCTACACTGGAGGTAGGAAGGCAAAATAAGCAAGAAAAAGGGCAATCAGAGATTGCATACCCTCACCAGGACTTGTTTTTTGTGGTGTTTGTGTGGTTATGTGTGGCGTTTGTGTACTGGTGTGTTACATAATTAATACGAGACATAATTGGAAGAGCCACTTTAGAACTTCTGGCAGTGATGACCGGGTACCAAGACGTCCCGCTTTGATGCAACCCCACTTTGATCGGACACCTGACCCTGACCCATGACGTTTTTTATTATTATTAATCAATTGAATTCAGAATGGGATTAAAATAAATTCAATTCAGATCAAATGGAAGATCAAATAGATACAGTCCTACATTGGAGTAATTAGAAGGAACCCAAACAAGCAAAAAGAAAAGATGAAGTCATCAGGAGGAACCTGCATAGGATTCGCATTTCAGCTGCTACTCCTCCACCCTCAAAACCATCCAAGCAAAGCCAAATGAGTCTTGTACAAAAAAAAAACCCCACATCCAAAAATTTAATAATTCTGGCTGCCAGACCATGTGTCTAAACTGATGATCAGTTTAGATCAGTCAAGTTGAAATTTAAGACATCTATTCGCCTTTACCACAGGATCACAGTTTTGAAGTTTCACATGGATTTATTAAGCAGTTCCACAGAAAACATTATTTAATATTTTTCTTAAATCCAATTTGCCTCCAAACAATGCGACTTATCAATGATGATTCCGTGATTTTTTTTCCAGTGTACTGGCTTCGATGTCCTTCAGCATACAAAACTTCAGCTTTCATCGTCACCCAGATGGCACCGATCTTAATATCAGTCAGTCAGTCAGTGGTCAAAAAGAGCTTTATTTGATTATATATATATATTTTAATATTATTATTATTATTTTATTTTTTTAACGGATTCTGGAAACCATTTGCATTCAACATACAGGTCCCAAAAGTCAGTGATCCCATTAAGTACATGTGTAGTCAGATCCCTTTCCTTTTGTCGAGTGGGAGAATCAGAAACGTGCGTTGCGACTTCTTTTAGTTAGGTTATTAAATCTTTACCATCTAAGACCATCCAACAAACCATCTAAAACCCCTCAACGAACAACCAACAACCATTCCATTCCCCATCACGACCACCATCAACCTGCTCCTAAACGAGCACTTCGCTCGCCCAACCCGAAACCTATTGAGGTACATCCCTCTGAGGCGAATCTCGAGGATGTTCGAGGCAGTTTCATGACCACCACCTTTCTCGAACACGTGTGGAGTGGGCGGCTTCCCGGTATGGCCGAACCCCGCCCAGAAAGGGCGAGCCCATGAGAGCCCCATCCAATCGGGGCGAACAGTGACGTCAGTTTCACCAAGGCCCTCCCCGCTGAGGAGTCCATAAAAGTTACGATGCATCCTCAGCGTAGAGTTCTGTGGAGAGAGTCGAGAGTTCTGAGGGGATTCGGTGGTGTTTTTTTTTGGTTGCGCTGGAGTTCTTGAGTGGTTACGAGGGCTGTTACGAGCTTCTAGTGTGGTTTTGCTGTCACGAGGTTGAGCAGAAGGTGATCGAGCCAACGCGTCTCTGCTGGCTCTCACAAAAGGGCAGAGCGACCCCACCTCTCCTCCTGGACCCATATCTACTCACCCGAGCTCCGCCACGAACCACGATTCCCCACATGCGACTGGACCAGGCGACGACCATTGGCAGGTGCCGCAGCATGGAGTACCCCCTTTCTCTGACAGCCAGTACCCATCTGGACTCTGACCCCAGCTCATCTCTCTCTCATCGGCTGGATCCAATAAAGAACTCTGGGTTTCTTTCTTTTTTTTTTTGTGTGTGTATCTGCGTGTGGGCCCTCTTTAAGTAAAACTGTGTAAGTGCTATTCCTTGTAAATATTCCTTGCATATTCTTTAAGTCTTGCTGTGTCTTTTTATTGTTAATAAATTTATTAGAATTCTCCAATCCGTTTCTGTCCCTTCTTACATTCGTCAGCATTCCGGGTCTGAGTATAAGCGGGTTCATCCCCTAATCGGTCTATCATAACCGGGACGTCCTCTAGGTCCCTGACTACAACGAACCGGAAAGGTAGGTGGCAAAGCGGTAGTCTGTAGTGTGATTTTACCGCTGCCGGTAGAGTAAATCCGGTTCGACCAGGCATTCCGAGGGCGTGGATCCCTGGTAGACGAGCGAGATGCGTACTTAGGTACTTTGGCTCGAGACAAATAACCCTACGCCACGCGAATCGAGATATTTGGCGACCACGGTCGTTCTGCGATCCGCGGCTCATGAATTATCCAGAGCGACGCCTACAATCCGGGAGTCTGTGGAGACGACGTAATTTTCCCCACCGGACGGTCGTTCTTGCCACGCCCCCGGCCCAAAACAATTATATATAATAATATATTTATATTTATACACAATATAAATTAACATACAACAGCTCGAATAACATCGAGCTCGTCACAGCGGGAGGTTAAAATCAAACAATATCCCGAGCGGCTTAACTCCTAAGGAGACGTTCCAAAGTAATGGCAGACAAGCACGCGTGGGTCTTGCAGAGAGGCACAAAAACTTTACAGCTTTTAAAATCAATTGGTTTATTCCAGAAACCACAATAAAAAGAACCAGGGATGATTGAATCGCAAGGCGACGACGACATGTTGGGAGGAAGGGAATGCAGTTTATAAATAATTTAATACAATGAGAATAAAATTGAATCTAAAGAAATCTAAGGCGCCACACAGCAGACTCACTCACTGACGGGACGGGGGTCAAAAACCGGGTGACTCGGCTCTGGTGGCAGTGGGGATGAGCAGGCAATGAGGAAGCAATGAGCAGGATGATGAGACGACAACATACGGGCAGGTTGATGAATGGGGCAAGGCAGAAGATGAGGAGGCGAAGCAGCAGGCAGAAAAAATGGAAAAGGGTGAAAACAACAGGCAGAGGCAGGCAGGCAGTATGACTTCCTCTCCTCAGACTCGATTCCCCTCACAATTTTGTTCTCCACAGAACTCCACCGTCCTTTCTTTCTCATTATCTTTAGACCAGACCTCGACGTTCTCCTCAGCCGCTTCCACAGGCTCGCACACACCAACTCTCTGCCACCTTCTCCTCAAACCTCCAACTGCCCCTACCAGTCTCCTCCTTCTTATGTCGGGGCAATGCTCCGCCCCCTTGGGAGGCGATCACCCCTCCTCCCCTCGCTGTCAAGGCCCCTCAAGCTCCGCCCCTCCTCTTTCGTGCCGAGTCTCCTGGCTTCCCTGGTTGAGGTTGACATAGAGGTTATACAAACAATTTCCTTAACCATAAACCCTAACTAACTATTACCATGCACCACTTCCTGTATAGTGCACATTCAAACAGGATAATTCTTAAGCTCACGCCATAGCTAACTCACCCAACATCCTTACCGTACTACCTCCTTGGTTACAAACAAAATTCAAAAATTTACTATTGTTATGTACACTGTACAGTGGTCTTCGCTCCATTCTCCTTGCTCCAATGTCCTGGGGAGGGGAGAGAATGGCTCCAAAAACAACAAGAAAAAGAACAATCAGAGTTTGCAGACCTTCGCCAGGACTTGTTTTGTATGGTGTTTGTGTAGTTTTGTATGGTGTATTTTGTGTGGCAATTGTGTACTGGTGTGTTATGTAATTAATAAGAGACATAATTAGAACTGCCACCTTCTAACTGCTGGCAGTGATGACCGGGTACCAAGACGTCCCACTTTGATGCAACCCTGCTTTGATTGGACACCTGACCCTGACCCATGAAGTTTTTTTTATTTATTATTCAATTAAATTTAGAATGGGATTAATATTGATTCAATTCAAATCAAATGGAAGACCAAATACATGCAGTCCTGCATTGGAGTAATCAGAAGAATGACGCTTGCTCGTGTTTCTTCGTGACCAAGTCTATAATAAAGTAGAGATAATTTAGTCATCAGAGAGGAACCTGCATGGGATTCACATTTCAGCTGCTACTCCTCTACCCTTAAACCCATCTAGGCATAGCCAAGTGAGCCTTATTCAAAAAAACATTAAAATAATCAATCACGTTCATAATTATGAATTAAACATTCTACATGAGTTAGTCGCTCTATGGTGAAAATATGCTCTCAATCCGACAAGCAGTTACCGGAGAAATAACACTAAAGTTTCTGTGCAGACAAACATAACAAAAGGAACAACAAAAAGAATTCGTCTCGCAGAGCACATACTTGCAAAATCAATCCCCTATCCAAAGTTGCCATGGATACATCAATTATCCATTTCATTAGATTATAAATCACATGTGACGATCTTAATCAAAGTCCAGATCATTCGGATGAATATTATATTTCAGATTGAATTTTGATTTTTAGAAGGTTTGCTACTTGCATTGACCTTAGACCTTTGACTAAAAATAAGTTGGTTTCCAAATTAATTGATGCACTTTGCAATTGCTGCTAATTTTCCGGTTCATCAGATGAAAATTGACGATTTTAGAAATTTGACCTCAGATAACCTCAAAATCAATATGCTTCTCGTTGAGAATACCTACAACTGATAAAGTTTCATGATGATCAGTTTAGAATTGTGACCTGTAGGCGATAAACAGACAGACAAACAGACTGACAGAATAACAAAATCGACTCACCAATACACGCGAAAAATCTTTGATTTTTGCAAGTAATGAACAAAAGAAGAGCAATCAGTGATTGCAGATCCTCGCCAGGACTTGTTTTGAGTGGTGTATCTTTTTTATGTTTGAGGGTAAATCCAATATGGCTGCCAAACCATGTGTCCGATCAAGGTGAAATTTGAAATATGTATTCCCCATCTCCACTAGATCATAATTGTGAAAGTTTCACATTGATTGATTAAGTGGTTCCAGAGAAAACATTATTTAATATTTTTCTTCAATTCAATATGGCTGCCAATCCATGTGACCTATCAATTATTCCTTAATACACTTGCACAGCCATGGCTTGGGGAACACTTGTGTGAAGTTTCACCTCATTTGTCCAGCCATTCTGGAGGAGAACATTTTTATAGGTTTTAGGGTAAATTCAATATGGCTGCCAAACCATGTGACCAATGACATCATATTTGTGAACTTTTTCTTCGTCGTGGAGAGGCGGTTATACTTGTAAAGTTTCACCTCAATCTGTTCAGCCACTTCAGAGAAGAAGAATTTTGAAGGTTTAAAAACAAAAAAATTTTTTTTAAGAATACGGATGCTGAATCACGTGACTCATGACATCATAATTTTTTTTTTCTGTGGACCATTTTATCCATAGATGACCCTCAAAAATTTTCATACTGATCGGATGTAGCGCTCTACATATGCAATTATGACGTCATAACGAGGGCACCTATGACATCGCAAAAAAAATCACTTATTTCTGATGAGGAGTACTTGCCATGTGCCACATTTCAATTTTTTCTTGGTGCGGTTTCAGAGATACAGAGGTCCA
>CM068952.1:118214841-118224749 GCA_035128595.1 Eptatretus atami | reverse complement strand
TCAATCCGACAAGCGGTTGCAGAGAAAAACACTAAGGTTCTGTGTGGACAAACAGACTGACAGACAGACAGACAGACAGACAAACTTACCCAAATGCAAACCCTCTCCTTTGGCGAGGGTAAAAATCACTCACAGAGCGACACTTGGCAAATCAGAACGAAGTAGAATGGCACTCGGTGGAGCGCATACCTCTGCCAGGCTGAACAGTTTACGTTTTGTATCCCACCGATGGGATGTGTGTGTGTGTGTGTGTGCGTGTGTGTGTGTGTGTGTGTGTGTGTGTGTGTGTGTGTGTGTGTCCACGTCGATATATCTTTAAAATGTTTATCTCTGCAACCGCTTGTCCTATCGATGCAACACTTTAAACATAGGAGAGATTTCCCCATGGAGAATATTTTATTGCTCACACTGATGTCATAGGTCACATGGTATGGCAGCCATATTGTATTAAAGGAACAAAATTCGGTATAATTTTCTCCGAAACCTCTGAACGAACAAAATTGAAACTTTGCTTGTCATCAACTCCAAATGGGGTAAATATGGTGACAATGATGACGTCATCGGTGAAGTGGTATTCCAGCCATAATTGGTTGATTTGAAATCTTTATCTGAAAATTGTGAAACGTCTTGTATCTGATCTATGACCGGATGTGAGTGAAGAATTAAATGTATGATGTTCATAACCCATGCCAAGAAACTTTGACATAATTGGGTGCATGGATGATCTGGGTATATGGGCCATAATAGCAGTGGGCCATAGTCATAGCGTGTTCAGTTAAAGATGGTATTTTCATTCAGAATGAATGTGCGAGGTGAGAAGATGCGCTCTGCAAATGCAATTCTTATTTTATTATTAAATTGTTTAATCAGATGCATATAATTGGCATTATATCTGTCATCGCCCCCCCTGCTCCCTAAATATCGATATCGGCTTCAGCCCTTGAAAAACCAATAATTGGTTGACCTCTCGTGAAGATACGTCGAGCGATCTTCCAGGGAGAGAGTCTTTCACCCCTCCTGTTTTGCCTGGCCCTGGACCTACTGAGCAACCTTATTAATGAGCAAGGACATGGATATATCCTGACATCAAATAAGAGAATGTCCAAAGAGTCAACAAAGGTGACACATCCACTTTACATGGATGATTTAAAACTCTTTGCACCGAACGACTAAAAATTGTCAGGACAACTCAAATTAGTGAAACGGTATTCTGATGACATCCAAATGGAATTTGGCATAGATAAGTGTGCCAACAAAAACTGACAATATAAAAATTGTACAACAATACAGTAGCTAGACAAAGAAGCATCATGCAAGTACCTCGGAGTAGAAGAGGGCCACAAATATATCACAAACAAATGCACAAAACATTTACGAAAGAATACCTCTGCAGAATGAGGCTGATCCTCAAAACATACCTTTCTCCCACGAATAAAATCAAAGCCATAAACCAACTTGCAATACCAGTATTCCAGTACAGCTGCGGAATAATAAACTGCCCACATTCAGAAATCAATAAACTGGATATCAAAACAAGGAAATTCCTCACTATCCACAAAATGTTTTACAAAAATCAATGCATCACGAGAATGTACCTACCGAGATGAGAAGGAGGTAGCGGCCTGATGGAGCTCAACCAAGTGCAACAGCCTGGTGTTTGGCTCAGTGGTTAGGGTGGCAGCTTGGGATCCTAGGGTCCTGAGTTCAAGCCCCGTCGGCCGCTGAATTAATACACCAGGGGGTTGACTCAGCCTGTCATCCTTCCGAGGTCGGTGAAATGAGTACCAGTTTCAGTGTGTGTACTGGTAGAGGGGCACTGCATCAGCGACACAGTCGCGCTTCAAGAAATGATAGCTACCCCGGCAGCTAAGCTGCCATACGACCACCAACCAAGTGCACAGAATGACAACTGTAATATTGACTGAGTGCGTGAAAACTGCAACAGACTACCGAATCCAATTTGTAAACAAACACGAAGACAACAAACCAGAGAAGGTATCAGTAACCCACCCAACAAAAAATTCCAAAGACAGGTGCAATTGGAAAATGTCACACAAGAAACCGAAACAACAATGAAGCCCCAACAATTGCAAAAACACAAAATAAAACATTTCAAATGAAATGCCAACTGATATACACTGACAACTGGGACAATGATAAAAGAGCAGGAAGGTATTGGACAGATTTTAGACAGATTTGTCTGTCTAAAACAAAACCAAAAAAGAGTTGGACAGATGTGGATAGACAAAGAAGGCTCTTTGGAATGGCTAAGAAGAGGTCAGCTCAACTGGGATGGAGAACGAATCATTATAAATGTCGAAGACCAAGGACACTACACGAATGGCTTTCAGAAAATGGCAGGACTGAGTCAATCGGACAAGTGCAGGTTCTGCAAGGTAGAAAACAAAGTACAAGCCACCTCCTATCGGGATGTAAAAATAAAAAAACTCCTGTCAGAGCAGCTGTCCACCCAAAGGCACAACAATTATTGCAGAGTAATCCACTGGCACATCTGCAAAAGTATCAATATCCCAGTTCCAGAAAACTCATGGAAACATGAACCAAAAGCAATCACTGAAAACAAGGAAGTCATGCTCACATTTGACGTAATGATCCCATCAAGCGTGAACATGGAAAACAAAGCATTGTGACAGGATATAGTATTGAGGTACAAATAATAAAATAAGGCATTGCTTAATGAGGTTTCAGTTCCCAGCGATTTGGACCTAAGCAATGCAGAAATCAAGAAAATGACCAAATACCAAAATCTCAAAAATGAAGTGAAAAGATCCAGGAAGTTGAAGAATGCTGAAATTATACCAATGATCATTGGAGTAATGGGAATGATGAAGAAGAACCTTGCAGAGATCTTAAAAACCATCCCTGGGAATATTACTACAAACGAACTACAGTTGGAAGGTATCTGGGGCAAAGTGACGATCTTCAAAAGAGCCCTTGGACCTAAACTTTGAGAACAAGAAAACTTCACAGCTTGGCCTATGAATTATGATCCCTTACTGAAACGGAGGTGGACACTTCAAGACCTGGGAGGACTCCATTCTACCTTCTGAAACCCACATTTGGAGATAACAACCAACCACCGACACATACGCACACGCACACACACACACACACACACACACACACACACACACACACACACACACACACACACACTTCAACTTTTCGCAATAGAAGCAAAAATTTCGTGTAATGTCTCTTGTGACCCCGGAAACAAACAATATATTTATAACAGCCCTCAGAAATTTACCCTGCACATTGACAAGCCCTATGTATGACCTTCTCATTGGTGTTCAGAAGCACCCAATCCAAATACACAGTCCATTCCTTGGTAGCAATCTGTCGAGGGGTTGTGAAGCACACACCCATCTACTCGGATCTTCCACTGACCCACATGGTTGGGAGTTTGTACTACGAGCAGCTGCCTGTTCAGCAAGCTGCGAAAGTTTTCCAAGTCTTTCATTGTGCAGAGGCATAGTCCTTTCTCTCAGGTACTTTTCCAAGTATTTTTGGCTTCTTTCAGAAGCTTTGAGAGCCATTTCAGGAAACAATCCTTATCCCAGACACACAATATATTATATTTCACCCAGAACTCTGCAGTTTTCTGGGGTTTCTGTGATGAGTTTCTGAGCCAAGAGTGACGAGCATTTTGGGGTGGATTGCGTCATTTTGCAAGTTGCGCATTGGAAAAACAGACATTGAAACAATAGCATTGTGGTTTTTCAAATGGAGCTCAATAGAGATGGTGCGAATCATGGAGCCAATTGTCCGTCTTATGGGTGACGCGATCACCATGGCTCACACACAAACACCAGGAGCCCAAGTGAGTCAACCAGAGTGTGTGTATTTCATATATAACATGGCAAACAATAATCAAATTTCATCCCTTCGCCTCTACCGAGATGTGTCCTCAAACAATCCAAGTGAATGATCGGTAGATTCTTAATTATCCGGTGACCTTGGGGCCCAATAAAACGCATCTACAGTATATTTCAAAATATTGTTTTGATCAAAAACATCAAGAAAACCTCTTATATGTCTTACTACATATGCAGTTGTCAGTTACTACATCAGTCAACCTCTTACTACATCAATTGTCTTTGTTGCATCATAAGCTATCCTACTTGTTGTGTACTATATTACTCCACACTAATATAAAACTGATATTGCAATAAATGTTCACTTGTATGCAGCTACACATTCAAAGTAAGAGCAAAGGGTTGACAAACACGCACATGTTTTGTTATTGGACGTGGTTGCATTAAATCTCCACATATATTTATAATGTCTATGTGTAACAGATTAAGAGAATTATTGGAATCCCCAAAGAGGTGATAAATGAAATAACCTGAGATAAGCTGATGATGGAACTCTGTTTGCAGGAAGTGGCACGGAGTTTGAGGATTTATTGGGGAGAAAAAGAAGTTAACTTGAGAGCGAAAAGTTTGGTAAATTTCTGACCGATAGTAAGACTAAAGTGATAATCATTTCTAAAATTGGGGACAATCTCACTTTTCAGACAGTTGGACAAGAAGTTGAAATCGTCAAACAATTTAATTGCTGAGGAGCCATGGTAACAAACGATTGGGTGCAAGCATGACAGAAATTGGTGGATGATGGATCGGAATGGTGAAAACATCTGTCAGCAATGTCTAAGCAATGGAAAGATTGAAGTGTTAGCAAAGTCGCAAAGACCGTTTTCCCCCATTGCAACATATACATGTGAAACATAGAAGAGCAATGCAGCAAATAGTAAGAAGATTGAAGCATACTCCCATGAACAGTGAAGGGAATCGAAGAGAGTGTGCAACAAGAGACTGGATGAACCAGTGGGACTCTATAGTCCATGGCTGCCGATCACTACTTAAAAGTGGAGGGAGGGGAGGGATGGAGGGAGGGGAAGATATTGCAAGTGCAAATCGATCGCGGAGCCAAGAGTGATGACCGGGCAAGCCGAGCCCCTGCAAATTGTTGATTTCAGACGCTCTTTTCCTGCAGTGCATTCTGAGCATTCGTGGCGCAGTAAGGCCTTGACTGTAAGTCTGACTTTTGAAGAAATGAATGTGAACGATGGAGGATGCACCAAATCTGCAGCTGACTTTGTCGGCCAGCTTTGACATATGACCATCCCAGGAGAGGTCATGGCTGATGGTGATACCTAGAAGTTCAAGAGAGTGAACCTTTTTCAGTGGTTGATCAGGGAAATCGTTAATCTAGTTCGATTGGCAATCCTTCTGGAGTGCCAAGGTGAGACTGTGAGATTTGCCAGGAATGAAAGATCTGTTCGATAAATCAGACCTCATTTAATCAATTCCAGATCAACAGAGAATGATATCGTTTTTACCAGCCAGTCAGTGGGATAGGACATTTTATGGAACAATGCGCAGTCATCTGTGAAGAGGAAGAGAGGGTGTTCTAGAGTATCAGAGAGGTCGATTATTCAGATTAGGTAAACTAATTGGTCTAAAATGCTGCCAGGGATCACTCCAGCAGGACATTTCAGACATACTTATTGACGCAAAACATTTTTTCAGATTTTTATTTTTAATTAATTTGCAAAAATTTTTTGTAAAAACAAGTTTTGACTTTGTCATTATGGGGTATTTTGTGTAGATCGGTGACAAAAATAAATAAATTTAAACCATTTTAAATTCAGGCTGCAACACAACAAAATGTGACAAAAGTCGAGGGGTGTGAATACTTTCTGAAGGCACTGTAACAGTAGAAAAGGAGGCTTTTGTGAGGCATGACTTCTCCATTCTTCACAATTGTATTCGATAAACCAATTAATGGTCTAAGAGTTTGAACCTAACGATGAGAAGGATACAACATAAAACTGCACACAAATGATCTTTTAATCATTTAATTACGTTTCCAATCTTTCACCTATCTTGCTGTGTTCCTATTAGCAAAATTTTCACTTGCACAGGGAAACTTCTTCTTTAATATGCCGGACAAGCCTGCAGGGTAGCATCATTGGCTAAGGGGATGAGTGTGTCAATGATGCAATATCCTCTGTAGGTTATGGCAGGAATTTGTAATTTGGCCAGCTGGGGTGGCGCCGATAACTTGGCAACTCTTCGCAAAGGACACTGTGGGATCTTGAACGCACACAAAGTAATGCCAGCAGACAGGACACCCAATTTAATGTTAATAGGTCAGACGGCACCACATATTGATGAATCACCAGGATGACGCTTAGAACTGGACCGAGATTCAAATCCAAGCTAGACAGCTCAGGGGCAAGTGTGCATTCCTCTAGTCTAAGGCATCCTGCCAGCCATATAGGGAAACTAAGGATGGTCCATTGCTTATCCGAAATACTTTCTCCCCCTTTCCCCCCAACCTTATCGATTGCTCATGCTCTATAGATCAAATCAACGGAGCACGTTTTGGATATAAGAACTTCGTTGAATTGGGGGAAGAGGGGGGACATTTGGAATATTTTGAAAGTTCGAATGTAACTACCATTCTGAAATGGTATCAGCATCACTGGTAGGTTGTATGGGGAACCAATCTGGCTGTCTCTTGTACAATCATCTAAATACAAAACTCTTCTTATTAAATGTAGTTAATAATATAATGCTCTCCAAAGTTGATTTATAGATTTCAATAACTTTTTGAAGGCAAAGAACTCACCAGGTAACCAGGCTGTGACTAGGTGATGAGTTATGGCAGTTCAATAAATAATTCAAGACAGATGTTGCAATAATAAATTGGGCAGAAATAAAACTTTAATTTTATAAGGATGAAATGAAACAGGACTGTTTCAGGACACTGAAACAGGACACTGTTGTTTCAGAAACAGGACACTGAAACAGGACTGAAATTGTGATTCTTCTTGCCTCACTTTTGGCCTTGCTTGCACCAACCTCTCATACCTCTATTCTCTTTCATCCTACCCAGGTCGGAACCCTTAGCAACTTTTAGGGCCAAAAGTCCCTGCAACATATTACGTTCCAAAATTACGGGAATTCCACATAAACACTGCCAGTTTGCATGTCCAATCGTTGGCCGTGGCCAGCAGCTCATTAACCTCATTCCCATAACATTTTCGTGTTTCCTGCCGATTCCAGGAGCACAAAGCCGCAAGGTTCCTTCACACTTGGAGCAAAAATGACCGCACAGCGCAATGGAGTCAGAGAAACTTAGTCAGCGGCCGCAACAATGTCTAACGATTTAACATCTTCTGCAAAAAAAAAAAAAATTGTTGTTAAAAGCAAGTGCATGTGAAACAATATGATCCATTCAATCTAATGCATTTATTGCAAGGTGTTTCAAAGTGGGAAAATGAACATGCGCAAAAAAGCACGGACAGAAAACAATCGTGTTCCTGATACTCCATACTTCCACCTTACCAACACCTTCCTATGGAGGAAGGCTGTGTGCATTGTTCCTGATAAAGCCCTGCAAGTTTGGTGAGCATATTCGTCTCCTAAACTTCTTGACCACAGTTCGTCTGGTGGAGTGGTGATGTCATAGTTAACCTGAAATAAGACATGCCATGTGTCTCAAAGTGGTTTGGAAATAAGATGGAAATTAAAGTGATTGCTTACCTGGAACAGACTTTGAAAAATAGATGAAATGGCAGCAGCTGATCACAACACAAAATGGCACAGAAAGTGAGAATGTTGCTGATTTACCCCGGAATGCAAACTCAAACATTGCGCTCATTTCCTCGGTGTGTTCAGAGCGACAAATTGCTACGAGGATACGAGTCTCTAATATTGCAGAATAACGCTGTGGCTTTTCCCATCATATCGTGGCACTTCTAGCGATTTGCTTCTCTGTGAAACGACGACATGTTATTTTCTTGGTAAATTATTTTCTTTTGTTGCTTTATTTAATTTTCTTTTTGTCCATCATATTAGAAGCTCATTCAAAATCAATGCAATGACCTTTACAGCGATCCCACCAACAAGCTATGACTCAGACTTGACTCGTAATATGTTCACTGAATGGACACGCCAAAAAATGAGGCTGCACTCTGAAACTGTGCACTTGCCAAGTCTGGTGTGCCCAGGTGTATCAGGAATGTATTTTCATGTCATTGGCATATAGAATGCCAATTGAAACACATCCAAGTTATATAAACAAGTCAGAAAAAACATTTTGTAAAAAGGTTTTAAAATGTTGGGATGGAATCCTCCAAAAAAGAACCAAACAAGGTAGGAAGGAATGACAAGGAAAGACTGACAAGGTAGGAATGACACCACAATACTTTTACGGATTGGCATCATGACTTCTTTTGACATTTATGTCATAGGTGGCAATAGTAACAACTGTGTGAAGATGTCTATGTTAGAGGTAGTTGTGGATTTGTATTTTAGGTTGCTGTAATTGTGTATTTTATTTGTTGTGGGATTGAGATAGAAAAATGTCAAAAGATGTCATGATGGCAATCTGTAAAATGATTGTGGTGTTATACAAGTATTATGGTGTCATTCCTACATTGTCAGTCCTTCCTTGTTTGGTTGTTTTTTTGGAGTACATGTTTTTTCATTTTTATTATGTTTTTTTCTCACTTATTTAACTCCATTTTTCCCAAACCTGGATGCCAATGACGTCATCTAGTAAATTATTTTGAGGGGCGTTTACATGGGGAACTCCCCGACACCCACCCCTTCAGTATTATATCTCTTGCAAGTCTCTTCCCAAGTTCCCTTAATGTCCTGTCTAATATTCCCGTCCATTCTGTCTCTATTCAGACATTTTTCTACCCTGTCATCCTTCACTTTTAGAGTCATCTATTTGTTTTCTTTGCCAACTTTGTTTTCTTTGTTTTCTTTCTATTCTCGCCCCATGGTCCTATATCCTTCCAATCTACCTCCCCTTCTCTCCCAAACTACACTCAACTCCTTTCCTTCTTCTACCGTCATACATTATTTCCTTTTCCTCCATTTACTCCCTACCTATATGAACACAATAATGAGGAGAGGAGAGGAGATTGTGCAGAGAGGAGAGGAGACCATACTCTGTGCAGAGTGTTGGTGCTGCGTAAGCAGTCTCCTTGGCTATTGGGCACAATCCTGGACGGGTCGCCACTCCGACACAGTATACCAGCATACTGGCACTCATTTTGCCGACCTCGGAAGGATGACAGGCCGAGTTAACCCCACCTGGTATTAATTCAACAGCTGAGCGGGATTTGAACTCAGGACCCTAGGATCCAAAGCCTGCAACCCTAACCATTAAGCCAACACCAGGCATACAATAATGAGATACCTCCATTAATATCCTCTTCTCTTCTGTTCCTTTACTCAATGTTGGCGTTTCCTATTTCTTCCCTCTCTACCCGTCCCTACATTAGATGAGTGGAATAAATCGATGCCTTATAAATGGGGTCACATGTTCACATCTATTTGCATAATGAGGAGGTACTGCAGGATTTGCTTGAACAATAGTACACAGATGGTACATGGAAAGGTGAATTTCGAATGTTTTTTTTAATATCTGGTATGACCTGACTGTGAACCTTAATGAAAGCATCAGTGGAAAAAGCAGTTTCTTGGCAATGGTCATCCTGGGGAGTTTGCCACAGCCTTCCTCGAGGTTTGTCGATTCTCTATCCTTTTAAATGCTGAACATCAAGCAAGGAAGCGGCACGTACCATTTTTAAAGTCAATGGTATGACTCGGACCAGATTTGAACCAACAACTTCTCAGACTCGTAGTGGAAGAATTATATGACAGCTACATACACCTGAACAGGTGCTTGGTTGTCTGTCTGCATGACTAGGGTAGGAACGAAATTAAGAAACACCATATAGGCATATATTTGTTACGGCTGTGGAAATTCGCAGACCACCATAAAGGACCTTAGATCAGTTATGACGATAAGTATATGTGTAGTTAGATTTCCCCACCGTTGTTTAGAGGGAATTTCCG
>CM068952.1:118197341-118209841 GCA_035128595.1 Eptatretus atami | reverse complement strand
ACAGTAAGAAATGGAAGACGTGAGAAAGGAATTACGGGAAAAGCGGATAGGAAACCAGAGGAACACGAATCGAAATTGACCAACTAATGGATGAAAGGAGGGAAGTAGAGTGGAGTACCCATAAGTTGGAACAAGAGAGAGCAAACTGAACAAAAGAATAGAGGAGGAGCAAATTAGTCACTCCGGGATAGGAAGAGCTTGGAAGAAGAATGGAAAACAAAGCTGGAAAAGGAAAAAGGGAATTTGGAACTACTGAAGGAAGAGATAAGATCAGCAATCAGATAAGGGAGAGCTGGAACAGGAGATAAAAAGAGAGAGAAAAAACTGGAAAGAAGGAAGGAGAATGTTGGAAAAGTCCGAACAGCTTCGGAGAATTAAGTCGCAGGGAATGTACTAGCACGTGAACTGAAAGGTAGCAAGGATACGGTAGAGAACGGACGAATTGAGGAAGGAAGCATGCGACAGAGTGTGGAGATGAGAAAGGAATTAGAAAAAAAAGCTTCTGAGTTACTGAAACACCAAAACAAAGAACGGGATTACAAAACGAGCTGAGGATGTTGAGAGAGGAAGAAAGAGAACGGAGAATGAAATGTTAAGGAACCACCTGTGCAGATCGAACATAGAAGCCAAGGCCAGATTAAAGAATGGGATGCAAGAAAGAGTATGAAGGAAACGATGGATTGGAGAAGGAAGAAACAAGAGAGACAGTGGAATAAGAAACAAAAAGAACAAGGAATGAACAGGAAAGGGAGATTAACCAATTGAAGGAGACAACGAGATTGGAGAAGGAAGAACATGAGAGACGGTGGGATAGAAAAAACACAAAGAAAACGAGTTTGAAAATTAACCAACTCAAGGAGAGAGCAAAATTTTGAGTCCACAGAGATGGAAAAGCCCGAAAGATAATGAACAGCTAAGGGGGCTTAGGGAGGAAGAACGACTCAAAAGGAGCCAGGAAGTAAACGCACAATAAGATGGGATGTGTGACATCACCACAGGGAGTAATGTTAGTGTACATGGACTTGGATTGACACCACTCGTCGGATGAAAGAAACAATTAGGGCAAACCTGATAAAGGAGAACAAAATAAATGGAGACGAGGGAAATAACAGAGAAACGGAGGAAATAGAAGTATTGCCAGAGACACGGGAGATAGACCGAGTCGAGACTGAATTAAATAAAACGAAGAGGAAACAGAGACGAAGATCCGGGAGAAACTAATGAAAGCGAGGAAGAATGGAAGTAATAAACGGGGAAACGCAGATGCAGGAATTAAAAGAAATAACAGAGACACGGGAGATTAGAGGGTGAAGTGAATGAAACTAAAGGAGAAACACACACACATGGAGTTAGCGAGGGACAATGAGGGGAGCTTGGGGAATGTCTCGTGACCCGATGCAAGCAGCCGGAATAGCCTCCTTCAGGAACGGAGGGAGACGCCTATGCTCCCTTGAAGCGGATTCACGACCAGGTGGGTCCGGTCGTGGCTGAACGAGGTAGAACGAGCGAGTGCTGTGGACTGGTACACAGGAGGCTTGGGGGTATGGAGGGCCCCGGGACCCCTGTGGTAGGCCAACCGCCAGTGTGGTTGTTCAGGTGTGTGTGTATACGAGTGTGGCGAAATGTGTGCTGAAACGCGCGCATTAGCGTGGGTGAAAGGCAGTGTGTGAAAGAGACAGCGTGTGTGAGTGAAATGGCGTGCGTGAGTGAAAAGGTGTGTATGAGGGAAACACCGAGTGTGGAGGAACAGTGTGTGTGGTTTCTAAATATGTGAGCGTCATGGCATGCGGGAATGTGTGCTTGAAATGCGACGACGACGGGACCCAGATGAAGGACAAAGGCCGAGTAGCGCCGTAGCTGTTTTGGGGACCGCGCCGGGTTTGCACAGCAGGCGAGCGCGGGGTCCGTGGCTGTGCCTACGCAGCGAGGCCACCGCGTGCGCGCCTACGCGAGTGAAATCCGGTCCGGAAACGCACGCGGTGGATGTTAGCCGATCCCGCGGCCGGACAGAAGGGTAGGCTGGGATTATGAATTTTAGGCAGATGGGTTCTCCAGGCGAGCGTGTGTTGTAAAGCTCCATGTGGCCTGCGCTGTGCGTTCTGTCGCAGAGCGCACAAAGCAGGTTACGGACGGGCGAGCACATTGCTCGCGTTGGGGAACCCCCCGAAACGCGAGGCTTGCTTGGGATGCGCAGGGTGACGTCGTGCTGCACGAATGGTTGGAATCGGCGGGAGGGGATCCCTGCCGGATGTTACCGGTCCGAGAAGGGACGAGGTGCGCGAAGCGCGAGCCAGCTGCCATGACGTCAATGGGGAAAGGAGCACAGGGTTGCGAGTTGCCGCGCGGTGGTGCGCATGGAAAAGAAAAGAAAAAGAAAAAGCAAGCCTCACCGTTGGGTAAACAGGATTCCGAGGCAAGGGTTGGAAGACCCCTTGCTGTTGGGCACAGGAACACCAAAGTTAGGGGATGGGTTAGCTTAGTTAGACCGCTTCAATGGGGCAGAGGATAAGTCTCATGGAGCCGTGGAATGGATAGTTAGAGGGATTTTAGTTCAGATTTAGGATGAAAAATGGATTTTGGAGAGCAAGGACAGACTTGAATGTGTAGAGGGGACGTAGCTTAGCTACGTAGTGTTTAACTGGAATGTGTATATTGTAAGGGATGACGAGGGAGCACGAGTTAGTTAAGGGATTTAGTGAGAAGAATGCAGTGATTTCCAGCCGATGTGAGTTTGAGAAATGGAAAATGTACATGATGATTGAGTGAGGTAGCGGCGGAGTGCCCCTGAGTGAATGGAGTGAATGTAGCTATAGCATTGTCGATCGGCGTATGACTGATGGGGTCGACGGTCAGAGTGAGTGCAACCTCCTGCCAGCCCCTCAACGGGAACCACTCACGTCCATATCGGGGTCATCAGGTGTTAATGAAAGTTGACGTTAGGTGGGTTTAGTTTAAATTGACATAAATCGGCGAGTCGTTTGTCTCGTTGGTGGTGAGTCAGGTCATCGCAAAAGCGTATCGCGAGCATGTGCCAGACAAGCGCGTAGCTTGCCGTCGAGCTCTTCTGCGACCTGGTACTACGTGCCATTCTTCTCACTAATCCCTTAAACTAGGGGCTCACCTGCGCTGGGCCACTCCCCCAAGCAGATGCCAGGCCCATCCCATCTCCTTGAAGCAGGACAGGTCAACCCTGCTGCTATACACACGAGGCCAGCGTGGTAAGGGTCCACAGCAACTGACGCCACTCTCTCCACCTATCAACGAGGATTCCCCTCGCAGCAGACGCAATCCGTGTGAGGAGCAGTGAATCAGCGTCATGGAAAAACGTCGACGCCCACATGTCTCACCTCTACCACACATTCCGCCAACTGATGCCTGCTGTCCACGTGACGATCGTCACGGTACAAAAATCTCATATCAGAGTTCACTCTTCAGCATACCAGCTTCCGTTAATGGATCTCGGACAACATTAAAACCCTCTGAACCAGTTCGAGATATCGCATCAGAATTCTCCGACCAAGCAGGACGCGCTCGTGTACCCCATGAGGACAATTATAGGGAAATTTACAGTCCTTGCCCGTCCTCAAGAGTACCTTAGGTACAGAGGTCCAAGTCTCCCGCATACATAGACGGATAAGAACATCGGAAAGCTACCCTAACCAAGGACCTGGACACCGCACCCTATCACTGAACGTGTTCGGTCGGTGTTCCTGTGCCCCCACAAGCGATAAGAGCGGGGGAGCGCCACACCCCTCCCATGATCAGTGAATCCATGACCCGCAGGCCCCGACCCAGACCGTTATGACGCTCTGACTCACAGCCAGCAGAGACATGGTATCACTGCCAAGGTAAGTTGAAGTCTCTCACACCACGGTCAGAGCATCCATCTCTCTCGTTCATACCCACCAAACAAAGGGTAGAGAGCATGATCAGCACAGTCAGCTATTCTCTATCGATTGTTACCTGACAGCCTGGATTTCTCTCGCTCTTTTTCCATGCGCACTTGGGCAAGCCGCGGGCACAACTCGCAACCATGTTCTCCTGATCCACCATAGCACGCGTCAAGTCAGCGGGCTAGCCTGGATCTCGTCCTCCTATTTCAGGCAGCCCGCACTCGCGTGGCGCCTTCTCTCCAAAAGGTAACTGCGATAAGAATCTCCAGCAAAGAAGAACTGCACTGGATCTAGCGCAAGATCTACAGCGTCTGTGCCACGTCCCGGGATTTCTCGCACCAATACACCACAAACGATGCTTTCCCGCAGCTATGATCTCTTCCGACATCCTCCCTAAAATCCAGTCATGACAGAGTTCGCTGAAAAGTGTGCGCGCGCGCCAGTACAATCACCCCTCGACAGAGCACCAGTCAGAGCCTAACCTGGAGAATGTAAGTAGAGCAGTGGTACCAGCCAACTTCACAAGCCTCTCAGTACAGAGTAAGGACGTTCAGACATCAGATCGTTCAAGTTCTCTCGGTGCACCGCCTACGAAGAACCAAGAATCCATCCAGAGGGCATCCCGATTCACGATGAACGACGTTTACAGAGGATCACATATGGCTGCAGCCATGCCGCCTGCGCGAAACATACTCCGTCGACGTTCGGCAGCCTGAGGACACCGAAGAGCAGTAGGATGACCGGTCAACTTCGTTGACACTCTGGTGTCAAACGACTCTCGTCACGCTCTGCGTGCCTAGCGCAGATGAGTGGCCGAACCCTACTACAGAATTTCCACGACGCCAAGACCTTTAAGACGCTGCGGCACTGAGGAGCAGCGTCACCCTCGGTAGTGTTGTCTGCAGTCTTGGCGAATTCACGCTTTCCCTTTCGCCAGAGAGGACAACAATGGCCACCTCTTTCCAGTCAGTGGTAGTGATGCTCCTTGTGTCTCTCGAGGGCAGAGCACAAAACTGCATCAACGACACGATGCAGCATTTCCACCAGCCTTGAGAAGTTCGCAGACATGGATGCCACAGATCGGGAAGCTGTGACACACCTAGTTTTCACACCGGCTTCCCGCAGCCCGTGTTTCCAGCACGAGCGAAGGTGCCGACACAGTTAGATTTGAGGGTAAGCACCATCGGAGTGTGTGAAAACACACCCACATTGAGGCGTCAACAACTCCGACACCTGGCGGCATCCACGCGTTTGGTACGAATAGCCGGCTCGAAAGCTAACAGACGCACCGAGCGGGCTTCACTTCAGACTCCTCTGTCTCAAGAGCCTACACTCTCTGCTCTAACTGCAGTGCTCCGAGGGATGGGCTTGGATGAACGCAATGCGCGAATCCCTCTGTAAGCGGGACGAGAATCACCTGTCCACAGGTGATTGCTCTACCCCTCACAGATTCCTCGCACATAGGCCTCCTTGTCCACCCTCAGTGCACGTACAGTTTTACGCCTCAGCTCCTCTGAACAGCTCAGCTTTGTCATTCAGCCTGGCCTTGCGACTCTGGTCAATGGTATCTCAGTGTCCCTTGAAGACAAAATTCTTCTTTGCCCTGGGTGAGTTCCAAGCATCCACCCGAAGCACATCAAGGATGTGTGTCTCTTGAAGGTCACTCCACAACTCTTCAGGCACCCAAAGCTACTCATGACCCAACCCAACAAGTGTCCACTCAGCCTTATTTCGCAAACTCCTCAGCTACTCTCTCATCCCTGAGCTTGCAACATCCAGCCTAGGCTGGGATGGTACCATTCTCCAGGATTTAAGGTGCAGCTTTAGAGTTGCTACAACAAGCCTGTGGTCGGAGTATTGAGAACTGAGCACTCCGGTAGACCCTGCAGTTCTGGATCATCCTCCAGCGACCGTCAATGAGGACATGGTCAATCTCCTTTGCCGCACCGCCAGCGTTGGAATACCAAGTCCAGCTAGTTGTGAGCTGTGGCGCTGAAACCATGAACCAGCCCACCTAAGTCCAATGACTTCTTGCAAGTCAAGGAACTTAGTGGCTATTCTGGTTCATAGTTCCTGACCCATGGGGACCAACACACATCTCATAACCATCCCTATCAGTTCCAGTCGTAGGCATTGAAATCCCCAAGACTAGAAGTGTATCTCGTCTGGGCACTGATCAACCACAGACTCGAGCGTGCGTAGAATGCGTCCTTCACGGTGAGATCACTCGCCTCAGTCGGAGCATAAACAGAGACCAGGGAAATGACAACCTAAGGAGTGACGAATCCTTAATCTCATAATACGCTCGTTGACGCGTGTTACCTCAATTATCATTGGGGTCAGCTTATTGGACACAGCCACAGCAACTCCTTGGGTATGGCAACATCATAAGCGACCAGACCAATAGTAGGTGTAACCACCCACCATTATTCGCCGCAATCCGGTCTCCGAACCTCAGAGAGAGTGCAATCCCGATGTCCAAACGCTTGAGCTCAGATGACAACAGAGAGACAGGTGATCATCTCTCTTAGGGATAGGACATTTCTTAGGGATAGGACATTAGGGTGGAGAGTGTAGGCTCGAAACCTGTTTTGGAGGGGTGCAGGAGCCCTGTTGACGGGCTGGGGCGTGGCTGCGAAAGGTGAGTATCGCTGAGTGGGTACCGGGCACCGGGCTAATCGGCCGTGGTAGGCCAAGGCCCATGGGGGGCCGGGTTAGCGTAGTGGGCACGGGTGCGGCCCGCTTGGTGGGGGGCCCGGAGCGCCGTTAGCCGCGTGGCAGTGTCGTGGGACGGGTGACCCTCGGAAGGGGCCCGGGAAGCCAGCCTGCCACGTGTGCGTTTCAGGGGAGTTGCCATGGGGGCACTCCCCAGTGTTTAGGAGCTGGTAGGGCTCGGAGGCAGTCACAGGGCCCGGGGGTGCCATAGTTGGAGAATCGGCAGAGGGTAGTTCCTGCCAGGGAGCCAGCGCGTCCAGCCACGAGACCAATAACCAATAGCTTAAGCGACAAGGCGTTTTGGAAAGCCCGGGGTAGTTAAGGAGTAATAAATGTTAGGGTAGATAGGGAAAGTGTACCCCTCCGCACCATCCATCCCTTGCTCTCATTGTGGGCCGCTGGACCCACTTTGGGGTTAGATCGCTGAAGTCTGAGGAGGCCATTCTGAGACTTCATTGGGCCTCAAGACAGGACACTAGCTCTCCTTATTCCCCTCAGGAAGGGTACGTAGGGGTTGGGAGTAGGCGACATCACGGACTGCATTGTGCAGCCCGTGCACCGTGTTTGTATCCATCCATCTGCACACGGAGACTGCATTGATGCAGGCCCGTGCTCCATCCGTTCATTTTCTTGTGTTGCTTGAGTCAGTGCGGCATCCAGTGTTCTGCAGGGGACTGCCCTGCAGGCAGCCGCACACGGGGACTGCATTGGTGCAGCCCGTGCACCGTTTTGTGTTCACTGCGCTCATTTCAAGGGGGAGGCCTAAGACTGCATTGGGCAGCCGGCCACATTCCCTGTACAACACCTGCATTTGTTTATGAGCCAGAGACTGCATTGGGCAGCCTGGCTCCCTGCTTCGTAAAATGGCCTGTGGGATGGCGCAATAGCCGACCGTTGGGGTGAGTTGCCTTCAGCAGCTGAAGACATGAAAAGGTTTGTGACAGACAACTGGGCTTTTGAACAGGCCCCGAAGACATCCGACCTTCAGCTGCGGGCGGCTCACCTAAAATACCGTTGACATTGCTATGTGCCTTTTTCCCACAGAGTCCATCAGTCTGGGCCATGGTTAGTGTAAATTTATAAGTTAAGGTTAAGGTAATTGTAAATTGGTTTTGCTCCCTGCATGTGTGTCTTAGCGCCGGCAATTTAGATAAGTCGTGCATGAGTGAGTTTGTTTAGTTAGTTACTCAGCCCGTAGGTTATTTAACTTTTGGGACACGGATACACCAAATGTCGCACTCAGGGATCCGAAGGTAATCGTACTAGGGAGAACTTACACATGAAAGCACACGAAAATTTGACCGACTCGGGACGAGTCTGTAAAAAGGGGAGGGGGTAGTGTTACGGTTGTGAGAAGTATTCACAGAACACCATTCAGGTATCCAGAGATCAGTTATGTCGATAAGTCTGTGTTCATAATTAGATTTCCCACCGAGGTCTAAAGGGAATTATTCAGTGAAACCGGGCTGTGATCTTTGAGGTTGTGTTTTTCTTTGCTATCTTTACTTTGGACCAACCGCCTCTCAACCACCACAACCGACACCAACCGCATCTCAAACCACAGCCACCTTCTCCACAACTGCCTTCACAACAACCACCTTAACCCAACGACCACGCGCCCACACCACACCACCATCACGACCAACCACAAAAGCCAGCCACGCCACATTAAAACAAACAACCACCACAACCACCCCCGCCTTTCCACCTCAGGCAACGGTTGCCAAAGCTGGCAATTCGTCGAGGGAGAACAACGAGACGAGCGGACCCCCCCCCCCCAACGAATAACAACTCCGCCGACCACAGCCAGGAGACTCCCAACCCTGCGAGTGGATTCTCAACAGTGCAGGAGAAAAACAAGAAGCAATAAAGAATGCGGCGCAGCGGCGAGGGAACGGCCCCGATTGAAGCGGGAAAAACGGCTTCTTCTGGAAGTTTCCCTCGCGCCGCTGGAGAAAGGGAGGGGCGAGGGGGAGGGGCTATAAAAGACGTGCTGAGGCAGATCGCGCTCTCTCTCTCTGGATCGCGCTCTTTGGGTGGTTGTGAGGAAGCTCTCTCTGGGTCTGTCGTGACGAGTCGGAGGCGCCGAGACGCCAGCAGCAGGTCTGTCGTGACGAGGTCGGGAGAAGAGGACGGGGCCCGAGGATTCACACACGGTCACTTTTCCTTCCTTCTCTTTCTTTTCAGGGTTTTTGTATGAAGAGATGTGGTGCCGTGTCCTTAAGTAAACCTGTTTAAGTAATTGTACATAATAAATAGACCACGGTTGTAGTTTCTTCTTGTCGTGCTTTTGTTGATTACATTGCTTTTCTTTGCCTTGCATAAAATGCAATGCGTGTTTTGCCTCGCTAATTGTATACAGTGCATCCCTGCATACGTGCCATAATATAAATGTCTGTGTGAATGTTGCCCATTCGTTGCGTCCTTTCCTCGATTGAACTGCCATTATTAAGTTCGGAATATAGTTTGGCTTTTTAAATAGCCAATAGAGTAATCGGATCCGGCGGGCTTGGCGATATACACGCTCGGCAAATCGCAAACGGAGCGAAGCTGCTTAGCGGCTCGTTTCAAGCAGGTCCCGTCGAGGTGTAAATCCCCGGCATTTCTGTCTGCGCGCATAATTAAGGAAATCGACAATTCAGCGATCGGACCCTGTCGGCGGCGGACTGAATAGCTGGCTGATTTTTCGTGTGATTAAAAGCACAACCGGTGGCTGGATTTCGGCGTTGTTCCGAAAGCTGCGACTAGGTTTGCCGTTCGGTGGGCGAGAGCGGCCGCCATTGGCTAGAAAGCGGTCGCCCCGCACGCCGACGGCGGGAAACCATAACAATATATATATATATATATATATATATATATATAATATATATATATATATATAATATATATAATTATATACACATACTGTATAGTAGGGGTGGCAGAAGGAAGCCTTTACTCAAAAAGCCCACCTTGAGTCCTGTTTGAGTTATGCACAAAAACACTTCTGAGATTTGAAGACATGTGGCAAAAAGTTTTGTTGTCTGACGAAACCAATATTTAACTTTTTGGCCTAAATGCAAACGTTACGGTTGGCAAAAAAACATCACATCACCCAAAAGAACACCATCCCACTGTGAAACATGGTGGTGGCAGCATCATGTTATGGGGATGTTTCTCATCAGCAGGGACTGGGGCACTTGTCAGGTAGAAGGGAAAATGGATGGAGCAAAATACAGAAAAATTATCGGGGAAAACCTGCGACCCTCTGCAAGAAAGCTGAAATTGGGACAGAAGTTCATCTTTCAGTGCCTGATAATGACCTGAAGCACACAGCTAAAGCTACGATGGAGTGGCTAAGGAACAAAAAGATAAATGTCCTTGAATGGCCCAGTCAGAGCTCTGACCTAAATCCAATCGAAAATCTGTGGCATGACTTGAATATTGCTGTCAATCAACGCTCCCCACGCAACTTGACTGAGCTTGAACAGTTTTGTACAGAAGAAACGGCAAATATTGCCCAATCAAGGTGTGAAAAGTTGGTGGAGCCCCATCCCAACAGACTCACAGCTCTAATTGCTGTCAAAGATGCTTCCACCAAGTATTAACTCAGGGAATGGACACTTATCCAACCAAGATATTATAGTTTTGAATATTTAATTGATTTATTGAAATTTTTAGAATTTGTTTTTCACTGGGAAGTTGTGGGTTACGATGCGTAAGTAAAAGTGAAAAAAAGTTTGATTTAATGCAATTTAATTCCAGCCTAAAAGGCAACAAAAGGTGTAAATTTTGAAAAGGGGTGTAGACTTTCTATAGGCACTGCAAATATAGTTGTGCCTTCTGTCTGTCTGTCCATCGATTGAATCGCCACACACACACACACACACACACACATTTATTATTGTTGATTTATCAGCTAACTGCCATGCTGGAAGTACTGTACGTTCGCTACACGAAGCTAGCAATATTTCCTGGAAATACCTTCGTATTTCAGCCATATTCCACAAGTGATAATTAGTTGGACTCTGAACATTCAATGCATTCCATAAATAAATGTAATTGTGAAGAGTGTAGGTTGCAATTATTACTTATTAGCACGATGAAGGTGGTGAAGGATTGAATGTCCATTCACAAAATAACTGCACTCTACCACTTCTCGTGTCTTCCCAAATTTGCGAGAGTCACCTCATCCTCCCCCACCTCCCTTCATTTTTTTCAGTTTTCACAGATTCCCTACCAATTCACTCCGGTCTCCGGGTCTCAGTGATTCAATAGCAGTGTACCACGATACATCTGGTGGGGGTTTAGTGTTGAAGGAAAAGACGTTCAAGGAATTTGGAATCTGAGTCAATCCTTTATTCCAACCACGACCAACCAACCCGCTCATCTCACTTCCGTTTGCACCCGATACTGGAAAAACCCCGATCAACGTGAGCTCAAGCATACCGACATATTGTTGCGGTTCTGTAAAACCACATGCCTCTAAAGCAATGGCACACAACATACAGCGATCCCAATGCAGTTATTTAAATAGTATATATGTCTTAGATAGTCCCTTCCATATGTCTAGTGGGTAAAAAGGGAAAGATGCATTGCCTGGGACTCTCGTAGTTCGGTCTGTTATTTCCCTTATGTCGTCACTTTAACCTTAACCTTTTCCCTCCTATTACACGAACCATGCAATCAAGCATGCACGCCACGCAAATAAGAATGAGCAACACGCTATGAGCGTCTCCAGCGTGCTCACGCTGCAAGCGCATCCAGCCAACAGGGCACCAACACATCATTTTGTTGGAGTTTGCACGCCCATTCCCTGTTCAAATGTGCACGCCAATTCCCAACCGCCATCTCACCTCAGACTTCACTCTGCTCACCAAACTTCACCATGTTCACCGCAACCGCTTCCCATAACTGGGAAAAATACCCCCGCAACAACCCACGCTAAATCCCGACTTTTATTCACCATCTCACTAAGAGCGCCACGTGGCACTCGGCCCTCAACATGAATGCCATGTAGCAATCAACACTCACTACGGATGCCACATCGCCACCACCTCTCACGAAGAATGGAAAGACAGGAGTGCCCTGATCTATGACCGCAGCAACTGCCCCATGGTCGTCAAATGTACACCAAAACCTCAAGGGACCTGGAGGGGACTCGGGTCGAGCTGTTCCAGCGCATAACGTGAGGCGCGGACGTGTACTGCGGCTCGTGGAGGGACCTGCAGGAAGACAAGGATTACCTATGATTCCATATTAGAATGAAGAGCAAACACGTTCGGGCTGGAGCATGGCTCTGAGGGCCCTGTCACACCTTGACTTTTAGCCAGCGTATGGCAATGTATCAAAATGTATGTAAAACGCTGGCGTACGCTGAAGTATTGATGTTTTTTTTTCAGTTTTGGGCGTATTCATAACGAGTTGGACGTATGCATAACGTATTAGTAACGTACACAGAACGTTTCGATAACATATAGATAACTTATACCAACGAATGCTTAGCATGTTGTCGGCGTTCACAACCTATGCCCAACGATAGTCTAGCTTATGCATAGCGCGGCAGCGTATCGCCGACGATCCACATGGCGTAGGCTATTAATAGCTGCGGCTCGACGATTCAAATCATAACCGCACTAGACATCGAAGTGTCAAGCTGCTGTCACACCTTGACGTTTTAGCCAGCGTATGCCGACGTATGAAAATTGCCGAATACGCTGGCACACGTCGAATACGTTATGGGTAAGTTTTGTATACGTTAAGAGCACGCTGGCATAACGTCGTAGTACGCCGAGTACGTCGACAAATTTTCAGCATGTTGAAATTTTTTCGACGTATCCAATGTATGACGCACACGTTCCACATACGCTGGCATAAGTTGTAGGCACGTTACGCGATCGTTGACACACGTCG
>CM068952.1:118182199-118197316 GCA_035128595.1 Eptatretus atami | reverse complement strand
TCTTTCTTAATCGTGCTTTTGTATGATGCATTGCTTTTCTTTGCCTTGCATAAATGCATGCCGTATTTGCCTCGCCTAAATTGTATACGTGCATGCCTGCATACGTGCCATAATAATAAATGTCCTTGTGTGAATGTTGACCCATTCGTTGCCGTCCTTTCCTCGATTGAACTGCCATATTAAGTCGGAAGATAGTGGCTTTTTTAAATAGCCAATTAAAGTAATCGGATCCGGCGGGGCTTGGCGATTATACACCGCTCAGCAAATCGCAAACGGAGCGCAGCTGCTAGCGGCTCGTTTCAAGCAGGTCCCGCGAGGTGTAAATCCCCGGCATTTCTGTCTGCGGCTATAGGTAAATCACAATTCAGCGATCGGAACCTGTCGCGGCGCGGATGAATAGCTGGCTGAATTTTCGGTGTGATTAAAAGCACACCCGTGGCTGGATTTCGGCGTGGCCAAGGGCGACTAGGTTTGCCCGTTTCGGTGGGCGAGAGCGGCTGCCATTTGGCTATGAAGCGGTCGCCCGCACGCCTACAGGCGGGAACCATATACAATATATATATATATATATTACAGGGGAGAACAAGTATTTTGATACACTGCCGATTTTGCAGGTTTTCCACTTACAAAGCACGTAGAGGTTGATTTTTATCATAGGTACACTTCAACTGTGAAAGACGAATCTTAAAACAAAAAAATTCCTGGGAAATCACATTGTATTGTTTTTAAATAATTAATTTGCATTTTATTGCATGAAATATGCTATTTGAATACCTACCAACCTAGTAAGAATCCGGCTCTCACCAGACCTGTTAATTTTTCTTTAAAGAAGCCTCCATTCTCCACTCATACCTGTTATTAACTGCACCTGTTTGAACTCAATCTGCATAAAGACAGCTGTCCACAACTCAATCAATAACTCCAACCTCTCCACAATGGCAAGACCAGAGCAGCTGTCTAAGGGACATCAGGGACAAAAATTGTGGCTTGCACAAGGCTGGGATGGGCTACAGTACAACAGGCAAGCAGCTTGGGCAGAAGGCAACAACCTGTTTGGCGCAATTATTAAGAAGAAATGAAGAAGTTCAAGATAACAGTCAATCTTCCTCAGTCTGGGGCTCATGCAAGTTCTCACCTCGTGAGCCTCAATGATCATGGAAAGGGAGGAATCAGCCAGAACTACACGGCAGGACCTGGTCAATGACCTGAAGAGAGCTGGACCACAGTTATCAAAGAAAACCATAAGTAACCACACTACACGTATGGATTAAAATCTGCAGCGCACGCAAGTCCCTCTGCTCAAAGCCGCGCATGTCCAGGCCCGCTCTGAAGTTTAGCCAATGACCATCTGGATGATCCAGAGGAGGAATGGAGAAGGTCATGTGGTTCTGATAGACCAAAATAGAGCTTTTGGTTTAAAACTCACTCGCCTGTGTTGCATGAAGAGAAGATGAGTACAACCCCAAGAACACCCATCCAACCAGGAAGGCATGGAGGTGGAAACATCATTCTTGGGAGGCTTTCTGCAAAGGGGACAGGACGACTGCACCATTGAGGGGAGGATGGATGGCCGGCCATGGTATCGCAGATCTTGGCAACAACCTCCTTCCTCAACAGCAGCATTGAAGATGGCGGCGTGGCTGCGTCTTCCAGCATGACAACGACCGAAACACCACAGCCAGGGCAAACTAAGGAGTGGCTCGGTAAGAAGCATCTCAAGGTCTGAGTGCCGAGCCAGTCTCCAGACCTGAATCCATTTAGAAAATCTTTGGAGGAGCTTGAAAGTCTGTGATGCCAGCGACAGCCCCGCAAGCCTGAGGGATTGGAGAAGATCTGTATTGGAGGAGTGCGGCCAAAAAATCCCTGCCTGCAGTCTGTGCAACCTGCGTAAGAACTACAGGAACATCTGATCTCTGTAATTGCAAACAAAGGTTTCTGTACCAAATATTAAGTTCTTGTTTTCTGATGTATCAAATACTTATTTCATGCAATAAAATGCAAATTAATTATTAAAAATCATACAATGTGATTTTCAGGATTTTTGTTTTACATTCCGTTCTGTCACATTTGAAGTGTACCTATGATAAAAAAATTACAGACCTCTACATGCGTTGTAAGTGGGAAAACTGCAAAATCGGCAGTGTATCAAATACTTATTCCTCCCCACTGTATATATATAATATACTATATATATATATATATATATATATATATATATATATATATAATTATTAATATATTTATTTTTTTATATTTAAAATATAAATTTAATAATATTTATAATAATTAAAATTAATTTAAAATTATATTTTAAAAAATAATTTTAATTATTATATTTATTTTAATTTTAATTAAATTATTTTTTTTATATATAATAAATTATAAAAATTATAATTATTATTATTCAATTAATGATTATTATTATTTATTAATAAATTTTAAAAATTAATTATTAAATTAAAATAAAACTAATTATAATAATTAATTTAAAAAATATATAATTAATATATATATATATATATATATATATATATAAAAAAAAAATATATAAATAATATATATATACTACATACTGTATAGTAGGGTGGCAGAAATAAAAAAAAAAAAAAAAAAAAAAAAAAAAAAAAAAAAAAAAAAAAAAAAAAAAAAAAAAAAAAAAAAAAAAAAAAAAAAAAAAAAAAAAAAAAAAAAAAAAAAAAAAAAAAAAAAAAAAAAAAAAAAAAAAAAAAAAAAAATAAAAAAAAAAAAAAAAAAAAAAAAAACGAAGGAAGCCTTTACTCAAAAAAGCCCACCTTGAGTCCTGTTTGAGTTATGCACAAAAACACTCCTGAGATTTCTGAAACATGTGGCCCAAAAGTTTGTTGTCTGACGAAACCAGTATTTAACTTTTTGGCCTAAATGCAAAACGTTACAGTTGCGCAAAATAGAACACATCAACATTACCCAAAAAACACCACCCCACTGTTGTAACATGGTGCCGTTGGCAGCATCATGTATGGGATGTTTCTCATCAGCAGGGACTGGCGGCCACTTGTCAGTAGAAGGAAAATGGATGCGAGCCAAAATACAGAAAAATTATCGGGAAAACCTGCGGACCCTCTGCCAAGAAACTGAAATTGGGGACAGAAGTTCATCTTTCGAGTGCCTGATAATGACCTGAAGCACACAGCTAAAGCTACGTTATGGATGGCTAAGGAACAAAAAGATAAATGTCTTGAATGCCCCAGTAGAAGCTCTGACCTAAATCCAATCAAAAATCTGTGTGTCATGACTTGATATTGCTGTCAATTCAAACGCTCCCCACGCAACTTGGGACTGAGCTTGAACAGTTTTGTTACAGAAGAAACGGCAAATATTGCCCAATCAAGGTGTGAAAAGTTTGGTGGAGCCCCATCCCAAACAGACTTCACAGCTCTAATTGCCTGTCAAAGATGCTTCCACCAAGTATTAACTCAGGAATGGACACTTATCCAACCAAGATATTATAGTTTGAATATTTAATTGATTTATTGAAATTGAGAATTTGTTTTTCACGGGAAGTTGTTGGTTACGATGCGTAAGTAAAGTGAAAAAAAAGTGTGATTTAATGCCAATTTTAATTCCAGCTAAAAGGCAACAAAAGGTGTAAATTTGAAAAGGGGTGTAGACTTTCTATAGGCACTGCCAAATATAGTTGTGCCTTCTGTCTGTCTGTTCCATCGATTGAATCGCCACACACACACCACACCACACCACACACATTTATTATTGTTGATTTATTCAGCCTAACTGCCATGCTGAAGTACTGTACTTCGCTACACGAAGCTAGCAATATTTCCTGGAAATACCTTCGTATTTTCAGCCATATTCCACAAGTGATAATTAGTTGGACTCTGAACATTCAATGCATTTCCATAAATAAATGTAATTGTGAAGAGTGTAGGTGCAAATTATTAACTTATTAGCACGATGAAGGTGGTGAAGGATGAATGTCCATTCACAAAAATAACTGCACTCTACCACTTCTCTGCTTCCCAAATTGGAGAGTCACCTCAATCCTCCCCCACCTCCCTTCATTTTTTCAGTTTTACAGATTCCCTACCCAATTTCACTCCGGTCTCCGGGTCTCAGTATTCAATAGCAGGTGTACCACGCATACATTGGTGGGGGTTAGTGTTGAAGGAAAAGACGTTCAAGGAATTTGGAATCTGAGTCAATCCTTAATTCCACACGACCCAACCAACCCGCTCATTCTCACTTCCGTTTGCACCCGATATGGAAAAAACCCGATCAACTGAGCTCAAGCATACCGGACATATTTGTTGCGGTCTGATAAAACCACATTGCCTCTAAAGCAATGGCACAACAACATACAGCGATCCCAATGCAGTTATTATTTAAATAGTATATATGCTTAGATAGTCCCTTCCATATGTCTAGTGGGTAAAAAGGGAAAGATTGCATTGCCTGGGCTCTCGTAGTCGCTCTGTTATTTGTCCCTTATGACGTCACTTAACCTTACACCTTTTCCCTCCTATTACACGAAACCATGCAATCAAGCATGCACCGCCACGCAAATAAGAATGAGGCAACACGCTATGGCGTCTCCAGCGTTGCTCACGCTGCAAGCGCATCCAGCCAACAAGGGCACCAACACATTCATTTTTGTTGGAGTTGCACGCCCATTCCCTGTTCAAATGTGCACGCCAAGTCCAACCGCCATCTCACCGTCAGACTTCACTCTGCTCACCAAACTTCACCATGCTTTTCACCGCAAACCGTTCCCATTAACTGGAAAAATACCCCGCAACACCCCGCTAAAACCCGGCTTTTATCACCACCCCCCCCCCCCCTTCTCACTAAGAGCGCCACGTGGCACTCGCCCTCAACATGAATTTTTGCCATGTACAATCAACACTCACTACGGGCCACATCGCACCACCTCTCACGAAGAATGAAAGACAGAGTCCCTGATCTAGACCGCAGCAACTGCCCCATTGCGTCGTCAAATGTTACACCAAACCTCAAGGGACCTGAGAGGACTCGGGTCGACTGTTTCCAGCGCATTAACGTGAGGCGCGGACGTGTACTGCAGGCTCGTGGAGCGGAACCTGCAGGAAGCGACATAGGATTAACGCAATTCCATTATTAGAATGAAGACAGCACACAACCAACACACGATTCCGCACGGCTGGAGCCATGCGTCTGAGCCCTGGTCACAACCTTGAGTTTTTAGCCACGCGTAGGCATGTATCAAAAATGTTGAAAACGCTGCGCGTACGCTGAAAAGTATTGAGTTTTTCTCCTAGTGTTCTGACGTCATACTATCAAACGAGTCTATGACGACTATGACTAACGGTAGTTCAGTAAAATGCTACTACAACAGAAACGGTTTCGATAAATATATATAACTTATACCAACGATATGACTTAGTAGCATGTTGTCGGCGTCTTGCACTCAACACCATAGCCACCAACGATAGACCTAGAGCGTTATCATGCGCGGCACGCGTATCGCCGACGATCACATGGCGTAGGCTATACATAGGCTGCACCGGCTCGAGCGATTCAAATAATCAATCCCACTAGTACAGTCGAAGTGACTCTAGTGCTGTCACACCTGACGCTTTTACCAGCGTATGCCGACGTATGAAAAATTGCCGAAACGCTGGCACACGTCGATACGTTATGGGTCAAGTTTGTATACGTTAAGAGCACGCTGCATACGTCGTAGTACAGCGTCGAGTACGTCGACAAATTTTCAGCATGTTGAAATTTTCGACGTATCCAATGTATGACACACGTTCCACATACGCTGGCATAAGTTGTAGCACGTTACGCGATCGTTGACACACGTCGACAACACGTGACTTTGTAAAGAGTCTACTATATAGTCGAACACACGATGCGAGGGTACATGAGCATGCAAACCGGATTCAAAACTTAATTTTTACATCCTAATGAGTAGATCGTGCATAGCTGAACCATAGTGTGTAACATATTCTCCAAAACGCACATTGACGTATGTAGAGTATTCTGATTGGACGTCTTCGCGGACGACCACAGAACTATAGCAAGCAACACGGTGTTTCAACTTAGAGCTACCCAGCTATAATGGCGTATTGTCAGCGTTGTAGGGAATTGGTATATAAAAAATGGCTTCACAGGAGGAAGCTCCATTTTGTTGAACGTTTGACAATTCTATGTTTGATTTAAATCGTTGCCGCGGTATGCTATTAATGTATATTAATTATAACCGCACTAGAAATCGCAAGTGTCAACATCACCGTCATTGCGAAGAAAAAAAAAAAAAAAAAACATGGAGTCTGGAACACTGAGCTAAACATTACCTCGACCGTGTTTCGACTTATGAGTAACTTACACAGTAACTGTGTCGAAACGTGTGCCAACGATCGCGTAAACGTGCCTACAACACGTTACTCATAGGTTAGAAATAAGTTTTGGGTACGCTAAACATTACCTCGACGTGTTTCGCCTTAGTAACTTACAAGTAACGTGTGTCAACGATCGCGTAACGTGCCTACAACTTATGCCAGCGTAGCGGACGTCGTGAGTCATACGCTGGCATACGTCGAGAAATTTCAAGCATGGAAAATTTGTCTAACAGCTCGGCGTACTACGACGTATGCCAGGTACTACGACGTATGCCAGCGTGCTCTTACGTATACAAACTTACCCATAACGTATTCGACGTGTGCCAGCGTTTAGACAATTTTTTCATACGTCGGCATACGCCTGGCTAAATCGTCAAGGTGTGACAGGGCCTTGAAGACCGTGGCCCCATGCAAAGCTCGGAGCTCTAATCCGTGCCAAGATCGACGAGTGACTGAGCCAGATTCCGGCTCCGAGGCCTGGCAAGGCGTGGCTATGGCCGCTGTGGCCCAATCGGAGAGCTGGATTTTGCCTGTGGCTCGTCGAGATCGGTCCTCAGCCCCCCCCCCCCCTCTCATTTTGTCCAGACTCATACAAAGGGCAGAGCGGAGTCAGTTCACTCTCTTTTGGGTCATGCTCTTCCAGTCATCCTGCTTGTGGGTTGTTCAGTCATCCTGCTCACCTGCACAAGTCCATCCTCTTCGCCCTACTCGCTGGTCACTGCTGCTGCTCGCCTTCGTGTTCGGGGTTGTCGGTGCTGCCACCGAAGGAACGCGGAGCCAGACGGGATTGACAAGCAGGCAGTCAGCAAACTGGTTGGCATGGAGCGAAAGGCACCGCGAGTCCCCGTAAACAAGCAGGGAGGGGGGATTGCACACTACTGCTGCGAGGTGGGGCCACTCCGTTCGAGCGATCCCCATTAGGTGCAGACATTTACACTTACAGACATTTACATAGAGAGGATAGGGACTTTCCCCTTACACATCTTCTTCTTCCATCTTTCTTTCCATCTACTTCTCTCTACTGTGGATGCATAAAAGAGCATTAATGCAGGCGAAGCCTGACTGTTCTATTGTGGGCCAAACCGAAGGAGCGAACCAACTGACTCGCATTCACATTTTCCTCTTGCACGATGCCGCACCCCCCATGTCGCACTACTCCACACCTCCCACTCCCACATCTTAGACATAATCAGTATTCCTCCCTCCTACCTCTCCCTCAGCATTCTGGGTTACGTTGGTCTGCCGACCTTGCCAGATATTGAGAGCTCGTTTACCCTCACCTGCTCTCTTTATCTCTGGGCTATATCTATTCTTCCCTGGGTGTGTGTGTGTGTTTGTGTGTGATGACGCCTGTCCTAGCAAAAGTTACGAATGTAGAAGGTATATGGGATAACTCTGGTCTCTGTCTGCTTTTGTAAGATTGCTTGTCTTTTGCCGCACCCCACAAATTCCTTGCTTTCCTTGCTGTACATACCAATAAATCTAATTCACTCTGCCACATACCTTTCCTCGCTTTGGTTGTAAATAAATGCCCTGTGTAGAAATGTTCCCAGCTTGTTTTCGTGTTTTCCTTCATTGTTCCAGCATGGCTCGCACCCTAGCCGAGCCGGGACATTATTCTCCCCAAAGATTCGCTTCGTAGCCGGTACGTGCTTGGCAGTTCCGCTTAGCTGCACCTGAACCGGTAAGTAACCTGGTTAACACAAGTATGCACCGAAGGTGCTTTCCCCGGTAAGGAGGTCACGTGACCCTTAGGTAAACGGTTTATTATACGGAGGACCCCAAGTCACGTGGTTGAGTTATTGGCCTTCGCTGTCATTTGGCCCACCGTGTCACAAAGTTATTGCCTGTCTCAGTTGTGCTTTGCTAAATTGGTCCAACACAGTGCACAAGCAGAGTTAGACAGGAACTTGTACCCCACCTGATTTGCTTTGTTAGCCAGTGCTGCACCTATCTGTTCCGCTCGGCAGAAGATCACCACGTGCGGCGTCAAGGGTGTGGTCAATCACTAATTACGTTACCTGTGGCTACGGCAGTTTGCGAGAATGTTTGATTTTGAGCATTATGATGCCAATGAGGCAATAAAAGATAAATGCATTGATAAGTGTGCATCGCCATGCCTGTGCAGATGCCTCCTTAGCGAACTTATTTGAATATCAACACCATGCTTCGAATAGCTCGGGCTATGGAAGTATCTGAAACTCAAGCCACACAAATGGAAGAATGGACCGTCGATAACTCAACATGGAATCTGTTAACGTGATTAACAAACCTCATTCTTGGGAAACTGAATGAGCCGCCTGTATGGAAACAATGCCATACAAAAGCTAGCGACATCACGAGACATTTCATCACATCTAGGTCTTGCTACGGCTATGAAGCTGCAGCTTTAGCTTCTGAAGATGATCATGGAGGAAAGATATGCCTTTAATTGCTTGGATTATCCACTGGGGATGGACACCATAACGTTCAAAATTGATAATATTCCTGTGAAAATGATTATCGATTCTGGGGCTTGTGTCAATCTATTGGACAGAAACACTTACCACAGGTGAGGTCAAGATTGCCACCACCATACTCTATCCAAGTCAGCCACTACCATCTTCACATATGGTTCAAACACTCCTCTACCTGTTCAGGGTATGTTTTATAGCTGTCTGGAGTCTAACAACAGTAAAACTGTGGCCAACATAGTGGTGGCTGACATGGACGATGCAGGATCTCTGCTCAGGTGCACATCACCCATTCAACTTGGGGTGCTAAGTGTCAGCCCACCTGTTCAACCTGCGCCGTTACAAATAACCAAGATGCCAATCACTGGTCATCTATGTTAACATGTGCGGTCCATTTCCCACTGGTGAATACATCCTCAGCATTGTTGACGAATGTTCCCGATGAGCCGAAGCAATTATCCTGTCATTCACCTCTACCCACTCCATCTTTAGAGGCCTAACAACTGTATTTTCTATACACGGCTCACCACAAGAAATTGAATCAGACAATGGACCACAGGTTATCAGTTTTGAGTTCAAACAGTTTTGCAACATTCATGGAATCAAACATCAAAAAATTACACCTTATTGGCCTCAAGCGAACTTAGAGGTAGAACGTTTTTCTCTGCACTCTGGGTAAAGCTCTCCGCACAGCCTGCATCAATCACAGGAATTGGCACCAGGAACTCCACACATTTCTGCCAAATTATCATACAACACCGCATTGCATCACAGGGGCATCTCCAGCAGCACTTATTTGGGGAAGAGGAGTCCACATCAAAATCCCTCACTTTCCAACTCGGATCAACAATTGCGTACTCCATAACGCCCTGGACCGAGACTGGGTTATCAAACAAAATGCGGATGCCCAGCGATACGCTTCAACCCACAGCATATTGTACATATAGGTGATGCAGTTCTCCTACAACAACCCCAACAGTACAAGGTGAGCACCACCATGATCTCCTCCCTTATACAGCAGCGGCAGTAAACGGGATGGATGTTTTTCTTAAACGAGGTGGACAGAAAATAATGCGCAACACATCACAAGTTCGAAGATTTATCGACAAAGTTCATTCATAGTTTTGGGGAGAGGAGGAGATGTCGGTGATTTCCCCATGCAAAACCAGCAAGCGACCCCCGGGGCATGTCCGGAGACCAGACCACGATGAGCCGCATGCCATCCTCCATACCTACTCTATACCTACGGGACACACATTGATGAATAACACAAAAATACCATGAAATTCAAAAAAAAATGCACACACATAGAGTAAACAAGAATGACCGCACTGTGGTCACAACCTGCGATAAAATCCGGTAATGGGCCAATTGGGAAACGTGCATTGAAAGCACTCATAAAAGATGAACACCACGATTTTGAAAAACACTTTTACTGTGCTACTAAAATATTAACTCAACATCTCTCATCCATGTCAACCTCCGCCACAGTTTAATCAGAATGGGCTTATTCGTCACACAGTCACGGATTGCTTAACCCCAATATGGGGCTGTTCAAAAATAATAACATAACGCTGTTTTATTTTAGAAATTTACATCATGTGGAATGCTTGATAATGTAATGTATGTAACGCTTGATTACCATGCATTCTGACGAGCCTGATTAAACCGATGCTTGATTCCTGTGCGTTCTGACGTAAGTGCGTTCTGATGGGCTTGATTAAACCTTTCCATTATTCAACATATGATTAGATCTTTTTTGAGGTCCCTCATCGTGATTAACACATGACCCAACCAAAGCCAATGGAAATCTGATGCAACAAACCCGGACAGTGCATAATCAACAGAGGCCTACAGGCCTAATGTGTTCGGCCCTCCAGAAAACCAAGATGGCGGCCATATCATTTTGGCTGGGTGCCATGGTGGATGTAATCAAGGGGCCAATGTGGGTGTGGTCCGGCAGCTCTCTGACCAATGGGGGCTGCCGCTGTATAAGATATTTCGTTTTCTTTGGCTGAAAAGCATGGGGGTTAATTTGTTGAACTCCTCGCCACCTGGGGTAATTGATTAGGTGAGAGATGATTGGTTATTTCCTCCAATTATGGGTGAGAGATGTGATTGGGACTTGTTATACAGGGTGTGGCAAAAAGTTGGGACAGATTTCAACGTGGAGTAATTGTATGATAATGGAAGGTAATTAGTTTTTTGTTTTTTTTTGTCTTTTCAGTTGCATCAGATGAACTGAAGATTAAAAACAATAATCTGGTTTGACAAAATGGACACGTGAACAAGTATTTGTGGTTGAGCAGTATTTCTTCCATAGATATTCTAAGTATTTCCAAAAGGGCACAAAGATAATTTAGAAGATATTTCCACGTTTGTGATGCACCATAAAGAAAAGTAATAAACAGATGTGTCGCAAGCTTCAATGAAACAACAAGATGGGGATACATGCCACACCACAAAACTTGCCACATGCCGCACCACCATAAAAAAAAGCAAATAAATAAATAAATATATCCATCCATTGGGACCATACTCTATCGTCTATACAGAGCATTGGTGCTGCATAAGCAGTCTCCTTGGCTATTGGGCACAACCCTGGATGGGTTGCCACTCCAACACAGGATACCAGCAAGCTGGCACACATTTGCCAAACTCAGTAGGATGACAGGCAGAGTCAACCCCACCTGGTGTTAATTCAACAGTTGAGTGGGATTTGAACTCAGGATCCTAGGATCCCAAGCCCACCACTCTAACCATTACAACAACAGGCATTTCTGCCACAGCACACAATTTCCATATATACAAATATACATATATAAATGTACATACACATATATATTTACATATGTGTAATATATTTATGTATATATATGTATATATGTATATATAATATATATATATATATGTATATATATATATAGTGTTACGGCTGTGGAAATTTGCAATACACCAGAAAGGTCCTCAGGTTAGATATATCGATAAGTTCATGTGTAGTTAGTCCACACCTGTTGTTTAGGGGGAATATGTGTGATTCATCTGGGCTGCGACGCTTTGAGTTAGCCATTTTTCTTTCTCTATCGTTATTTTGGACCATTAAGCCGCCAACAACTCAAACACCACCACCTTCGCCTCTTTACCTCCACAACTCCATCCCGCAAACATCGCTTCACCGCCATTCCCAAACGACGCCCGCCAACCACCAAACCACACAGCAAACCCCACCACCTTCGCCTTTCTCCTTCCACAACCATCAACCACACCACCAGTCAACACCGAACGTCGTGCTGCCCAGGGCCCGTTCGGTGATTCTTGCCGAACGCAGCAAGCCACGGGTGCACATGGATCCTTTGGAGAGGAGAAACGGATCAGGAAGGCTTCACGCCCTTTTCTTCCATCCAATGACTGAGCATCGGTGGCATGGCCCCGCCTCTGAACCCGCTATGAATGCGTTCCTTTTAGGAGAGGAAAACGGATCAGGAAGGCTTCACGCCCCTTCTCTTCCATCAATGACTGAGCATCGGGTGGCATGGCCCGCCTCCGAACCCGCTGTGAATGCGTTCCTTTTAGGAGGAGAAAACGGATCAGGAGAGCTCACGCCCCTTTTTCTCCGCCAATGGGCGAGCGTCGGGCAGTGTGGCCTGCCTCCACGCGTTGATCCGCGAATCTGCATACAAGCTCCTCCCCCGGTCTATAAAGACGCGAGGTTTTAGGAGAGGAAAACGGATCAGGAGAGGCTCACGCCCCTTTTTCTCCGTCCAATGGCGAGCGTCGGCAGTGTGGCCCCGCCTACAAGCGCGTTTTGATCCGCGAATCTGCATACAAGCTCCTCCCCCAGTCTATAAAGACGCGAGGACAACGCAGCTCGTGTGTGCAGAAAGTGGCGCAGAAAGTGGCGCTAGTCGGAAGTCGTGGAGTCTGAATCGTGTGGTTGCAGGGATCGGACGGCGAAGGGACGGAGCTCGGAGTTGAGGTCGAGGGACGAGTCGCGGCGTGAAGCAGGGACGCGGAAGAGGGCTCAGGGCAAGAGTTCGCCGGAGTCGGTGCGGTCCCGAGACCCCGCTAGCGGGACGGAGCGTCCGCCATTCCCTCTTCCCACCCGAGCATCAACAATTTCCCCCATCCGCGCTGAGATAGCGCCGGAACCCCGTCCGCTCCCCGCCCCAACCGTGGTGTCGACCGACCAACACGTGCCTGCGCAACGCACGCCTGGAGGAGCTCACCGACCATACCAGGGGCACGGAGTCAGGCGCGTTACGCGGACATTGCGGCTAGCCCGCCATCGCGCCACGAGGGCGCGGATAAGACCCTTCGGTCTCGTGGACCTGGCCGATCACCCAGGTCCCACGTTCATTTGGTCCACGACCTGTCTGCCTCCTTGCCTGTGAGGTGGCTTGTGTTTTCTTTGCTTTTGGTGTAAATGTGTGTGTGTGGCGCCAGTTATAAGTAAACCCGTATAAGTGCTTGTACATTGCGTTATTCGGAGTAACTCTGCGTATTGTTCTTGCTTTGACTGTTATATGTGCATTACTGTATGGCTGTGAATACGTGCTTGTCTGAGTGTGAATAAAAGTGCTTGTCAAATTGTTTCCCGTTTCGTTGCGTCCTTTCCTTCGTTGAAAGTTCCATCTTGCATCACGTAAGGGATTGGTAGTGGTGTAGACACCCAATAAATATCTGAACCGTCGAGTCGACGATAACTCCGCTCGCGTTATCCCTGCAGCACGGAACGAGCCGCTTAAGCGGTTCGTGTCCGAAGTCGACCTGCGGCGTGGTACAACTCCTCGGTACGCTACCGCGCGGGTACTTAGGTATATCGACATTCTGCGATTCACCCTATTTCGCACGGGTAGAATGCGGACTGGGTTGTGTGAGGTTAAACCCCCACCCGTGACTGGCTCCTGCGGTAGTTCCAGGAGGGTAACGACTGAATTGTCCGTTCCGGTGGGCGACGCGTCGCGATTCGAGTTACGTGGCCGATCGCACGCCGGGCGGGCGAAATTCGTAACATATATATATATATATATATATATATATATATATATACATATACATATACATATATATATATTTATTTATTAATATATATACACACACACAGGGTGAGTCAGAAGTAGCGCCCGATTTCTGTCAGTTGATTGTTTGTTTGCTATTTGTATTACAGTGTACAAGAAGGTGAAAAAAATGATGATACATGTTTATCTAACCATTTATTCAAGAAAAAAAATTATCACGGAACTGTACCAAGCTGTTTTACTTGCAATTTTCAAAGTGCCCTCCCTCGTGATCGATACACAATTGCAGCCGAGCAGGCACAGAGTGGCAACACGTCTGCAAAGTTCGATATCAATTTCCTCAAACTTTGCAGTGATTTGAGCCTTCAATTCCTGAATGGTACGAGGTTTTCACGATAAACAGGTCTTTCATGAGCCCCAAAGAAAGAAATCGGAGGTGTAAGGTCTGGGGAGCGTGCCGGCCACTCGATCGGACCGCGCGGCCGATCCACTTTCTGGGAAAGTTTTCATCAAGCCACTGACGAACATAACGTCCATAATGAGGTGGAGCTCCATCATGCTGGAAATAACAGTCCTGATCTTGTACCCTGGGCCAAAAGAAGGTTTGCAGCATATCTAGGTAAATTTCTGCAGTGACAGATCCCTCAAAGAAAAAGGGTCAATTATCCCTAATGGAGATATGGCTGCCAAACTGTCACTCCAGGTAAATTTACCTCCTTTTCAACTGTCACTCTTGGGTTATTCGCAGCCCAGTAGACACAATTTGTGTCTTTAGTTGTGCCATTAAGCTCAATTTGGTGCAAATTCAGTAACTTTCCAAACTCGCAGCAATAACCCACAAAACAAAATCAGAAAATAAATAAATTACGAAAATTAATAATCTGCAAGACAATTATTAACAACATGACTTCCCAGAAAGAATCTGACAGCCGAAAAAACAGAAATCGGGAGCTACTTTTGACTCACCCTGTATGTATGATTGACCCCTCCCATGCTCATCTTGCCAAAGTAGCTGCATAAAGCAACCCAAGAAGACTTACGTTTGCAAGTGGTACATGCTTGAGAGCCTCATTGGTATGTATTGCTGTCTACACTATCGCTGATGATTCGCCAATAAGTGATGAAACCGATCCGGTAGCTGAGGGGAGTGTATAGCATTGGGATTGTTGTGTGTGTACTATGTCTGAACGTCTTTATAGCTGTTGAGGAACCCTGGGAAGGGTTAGAAACAGCGCTTATCACTTACCTTACGTAAGTCTTCTTGGGTTACTT
>CM068952.1:118142326-118180921 GCA_035128595.1 Eptatretus atami | reverse complement strand
AACGATACCTGTGCACATGCACGGGATAGCAGTACAACATAGCTGATAGCAGACGACAGACCATACAGCAGGGAATGACAAAAATACGCATTGTGCAAAATGCAAGTGGTACTATGGAACGCCAAGACTTCCAAACATTGTCGGCATGTCCGCTAAGTGCCACAGCAATTTCATAGGAGATCGTGTGACGGCGAGCCGAGTTTTTAGTGTGCAAGCTTGGTATTATACGAGATATATATATATATATATTATATATATATATATATATATAATATATATATATATATATATATGTATACGGCTGTGGAAATTCGCATTAACCATTCAGGTCCCTAGGTGAGATATCTCTAAGTACATGTGTAGTTAGCCCCAAACCCGTTGTTTAAAGGGAATTAATGTGATTCATTCGGGCTGCGACGCTTTGAGTCAGTCGTTCTTCTTTTTCTATTTTTTTATTCAAACAAAAACCAACAAAGGGCTCGGTGGCTTTTCGCGCGATTCTTCTCCGCGCTTGTGTGTGAGGGAGGAGAAGCGGGGTGGGGCAGCTGCGCGAGCATTGGTGATGCGCGGTGTGACGCGGCCAGGGAGGAGGAACGCCCCTCTTCGAGACCTTTCTCGAAGCGCCTCGAAGGGGGGTGGAGCAAAGAACGGGGCGGGGAACAGGGCGGAGCTCCGGGGATAAAAGTCGGAGACGGGCGAAGCAGTTGGGTGGATGCTCTTGCTTGGTGGATGCTCTTGCTTCGTGGTTGCTCTGGCTCGCTGCCGTCTTCCGGCTCGCTCGTCCTGGAGGCCGCTGGCCTGGTCTTTTGTGGGGCAGTTCCAAGACCCGCTGGCGGGAAGGAGCGTCCGCCATTCCCTCTCCCGACTTCGGGCATCCACGTTCCCCCCCCCCCCTCTATCCGCGCTGGGATAGCGCGAGAAACTCGTCCGTGGCGTCGAGCGGCCAACACGTGCAGGCGCGAGGCACGCAGGAGAGGACTCGCCTACACGCCAGGGCACGGGTCGCGGCCAGGCGGGACCACGTTGCGGACGTCGGAGAGGGACTCGACGGCCAAAAGGAAGTCACCTTTTCTTTTCGGGGTTTTTTTTGGTTGGATCTTGTGGCGCCGTGTCTTTGCAAGATAGAACTGTATAAGTGTTGCTGTGTGTGCGCGTAGTCGGTAGTAGATCTGCGTCGTTGTTCTTTTTGTTGCATTTGCTTTATGTGCATTTGTTGGCTGTATATGTGTGCTCTCTTGTGTCTGTGTCTGTGTAAATAAATGTGCATTATGATTGAATTGTTCCCCGTTTCGCTGCGTCCTTTCCTTCGTTTGAATCTCCATCTTGCTCCACGTAAAGGGTTCGTGTGGGCTTAATACGCCCGATAATTAATTGGAACTGTCGAGGCGACGATAACAACCGCTGCGTTTATCCCGATAGCACGGAACGGACCGCTTAAGCGGCCGTGCCGGAGTCGACCTGCGGCGAGGTGCGATTGCCCGGTTTCCATCCGCGTGGGTACTTAGGTAGGTGGAGTTTGGCGAACAACCCTATCCACGCGGGTGGCCCGATTGGCACGATCGTGGTGAGGTCGAAAGGCCCACCGTGACTGGCTCCGGGCGATAGTTCCGGAGGGTCACGACAGAATTGTCCGTCCGGTGGGCGAGCGGCCGCCATTCGAGTCACGTGGCCGTATCGCACGCCGGCGGGGGCGCGAATTCGCAAACATATATTATATATATTATATATATATATACATATATACATATATTAAAATATATATATTTTAAATATATAACAAATACATATTTACATATATACATAAATATATTTACAATATATATATAATATATATATGTATATATATATTATTGCATATATACATATGTATATTTGCATACATACATATATTTTTACATATATATGTATATATATATATATCAGTTATATATATATATATATTTTGCATATATACATATGTATATTTGCATACATACATATATTTTTACATATATATATGTATATATGTATATATATATAAGTTATATATATATATACAGTTTTAATATATATATATATATATATATAATATATATATATATATATATATATATATATATTGTTTACGCTGTGGAAATTCGCAAAACCACCATTCAGGTCCCGTAGGTGAGGTATCTTTTAAGTACATGTATAGTTAGCCCCAAACCCGTTGTTTAGAGGGAATTAATGTGATCCATTCGGCTGCGACACTTTGAGTTAGTCGTTTTTCTTTCCCTATCTTTGATTTCAACCGAACGGCAAACAAGGGCGCCAAGGAAGGAGCTGCGAGGACGCGCTGTTTTCCCGCCTGTTTTTCCCGCCATTTTTTTTCCCACGCGCTTGGTGTGAAGGAAGGGAGAAGGGCAGCCCGCCGCCGATTGGTGGATGACCAGCGTGAGGCGGTCGGGTGAGGGAAGCCCCTCTTCGAGAACCTCTCGAAGGAGGGTGGAGCCGAAAACGGGGGCGGAGTGGAGGGCGAGCCTCCGGGGTATAAGAGTCGGAGAGGGGGGGAAGCAGTTTGGTCGATGCTCTTGTGTTTTTGGTCGATGCTCTTGTTTTTGGTCGAGCGCTTGTTTGGTGGATGCTCCCACTTCGTGGTTGTTCTGGCGCTCGTGCCCGTGTTCCGGCTCGCTCGTCCTGGAGGCGGCTGCCTGGTCTTTGGTGGGGCAGTCGCAAGACCCCGCTGGCGGGAAGGAGCGTCCGCCATTCCCCTCTCCGACTTCGGGCATCCACGTTTCTACCCCCCCCCTCTATCCGCGCTGGGATAGCGCCGAACACTCGGTCCGTGGCGTCGAGTGGTCAACACGAGCAGGCGCGAGGCACCAGGAGAGGACTCGCCTACCACGCCAGGGCAAGGAGTCGCGGCCAGGCGGGACCCATCGTCGACGGACGTAGGAGAGGGGCTCGACGGCCCAACAGGGAAGTCGCACTTCCATTTCTTTTGGGTTCTGTGTAAATGTGTGTGGGTGGCGCGTCCGTCAAGTAGTATTGTTTTAAAGTGTTCGCGTGTGTTCGCGTATTCGGTCGTAGCTCTGCATTGTTGTCGTTCCTTCTCAATTGCTATATGTGCATTTCTGACTGTATGACTGACTATATGTGTGCTCTCCGTGTGTTGTGTAAATATAGTGCTTGGTTGAATTGTTCCCCGTTTGCTGCGTCCTTTCCTTTGTTGAATCTCCATCTTGCTTCGCGTAACGGTTTCGTATGGGCTTATACGCCCGATAATTAATCGGACCGTCGAGGCCGACGATAACCAGCTCGTTTATCCGATAGTACGGAACGGACCGCTTAAGCGGCCCGTGTCCGGAGTCGACCTGCGGCGAGGTGCGATCGCCCGGTTTACCATCCGCGTGGGTCTTAGGTAGGTCGAGTTTGGCGAACAACCCTATCCCACGCGGGTCCGATTGGCACGATCGTGGTGAGGCCGAAAGGCGCCACCGTGACTAGCTCCCGCGTGGTCCGGGAGGGTCACGACAGAATTGTCCGTCCGGTGGCGACGTGCCGCGATTCGAGTCACGTGGCCGTTCGCAACGCGCGGCGGAGCGGAGATCCGCAACACTGGTGTCAGAGAGCGGGAAACAAACTCTCCCGTCTCACGCTAAATTCGGGAATATCGGTCCAGGGGTGAGAGGAGCGACCCCCGATTCCCTCCAAATTCGAGCGAGCTATTGACCCGTTGCGAGAATAAGATGGCGTCTCGGGGCGAGCGGGTGCGGGGGTATTAGAAATGTATATGTGTAGAAATGTAGAATCCATGGCCCGGGATTGGTACTTGTAATGTTAATCCGTGGGAAGCTTCAACCCCATAATCCTCGAGTCACGGGACTTTATCGGCGGCTGGTCACATAATGGCGGCGCGATCACCCTCAGCGCAGCACGGAGCGAGCGGCTATTTATGGCGCTGCGAATGGCGCGACACGAGACGAGCGCTCCACACAGCCGTTTCAAACCACGTGGGCATGGCAAGCGAGGCAGCCGGACATTGGCGGCTTTGGAAGAATTGATGGACGATATGGATGTGCACAAGAAGGCATTCAAGAGCGATATGCGAGGCCTGCAGGCGGGATATAATGGCATTTTCGTGCAACGAAGTGGCGACAACGGTGTGCAAATGGCGGCGCCACGTGTTGGAGCGAACGCTGGGAGGGAGTGCAACGGCTGTCCGGCCCGCGATGGAAGCGGGGGAGGACAATAATTACGGGAGACGTGCTGCGCGAGAATCAGGAAGATGAGATGATTGTAACACAAATAAATGAGGGTTATCAACGGATGAAAGAACAATTAGGGCAAACCCTAATAAAGGAAATAAAAATAGTGGAGAGAGGGAAGTAACAAAGACAAAGAAGGAAATGAAAGTATTGCCAGAGACACGGAAGATAGAGAGTGAATTGGACGGGGTTAGAACGCACACACACACAATGGAGTTAGTGGAGGACGATGAGGGGGAGTTGGCGGACTGTTTCGTGACCCGGTGCGAGCGCTGGATCGCCTCCTCCAGGAACGAGGGGAGGGAGTTTGCCCCCTTGAAGCTGATCACGACCAGGTGAGTTCGGTCGGGTCGAGCGAGTTCGAGGAGGCGAGTGCTGTCGGACGGGGTGCACGCCGAGCTTGGGGGGTATAGAGCCCCGGACCCTTGGGGTGGCATGAATCCCCAGCGTGTTGTTCCGGCGTGTGTGGTGTCGAGGTGTGTGTTCACGAGTGTGGCGAAATGCGTGCTGCAACGCACGCATAGCGCGGTGCAAGGCCGTGTGTGAGAGGACCGGGTGGGTGACAGAGACCCCTGTGTGGATGGGACCCGGGTATGAGTGACACCCCGTGTGGGAGTGAACACCCGCGTGTGAGTGATGTGGTGGCAAGTGTGCCGAAGTGCGTGCCTCCCAGCACGCCATGTGTGGAAGGAGCCACGTGTGCAAGTGGAAAGGCCGTGTGTGAGTGGAACACGGTGCGAGGGAGGTGGCATGCGTGAGTGAACGGCCGAGTGTGAGGGAGACCGTGTGTGTGAGAGAGCGGTATGTGAGGGAGATGTCGGTGGGCATGCGTGAGCATGCAGCCGCGTCTCCCGGTGTGATTGTGAATGTGATGGAGTGGAGTGTGAGTGTCGTGACACGCAGGTGTGCGTGGGTGGAATGGCGACGACAACGGCGACAGAGGGACGAGGGCCGAGTAGCGGCCGTAGATGTTAGGGAACCGCGCCGGGTTCACCAGCGGCGAGCAAGGTCCGTTGCTGTTCAACGCACGAGGCCGCCAGTGCTCGCTTGCGGAGTGAAGCCCGGTCCGGAAACGCCAGCGGTGGATTTGCGATCCGCGGACGGACAAAGTTAGGCAGGACAACGAATTTGGACCGGACGGGTTCTCCACGCGAGCGTGTGTTAGGCTCCAACGGGCAGAGCACATGTGTTTGCGTGGGGAGCCCCTCGGAGTGCGAGGTTGCTTTTGGGGTGCGCAGGGTGACGTCATGGCTGCACGTGGGGTTGGAATCCGGCAGGAGGGGTATCCTGCCGGATGTACCGTCCAGAGGGACGAGGTACGCGTGCACGCTGCATGACGTCACGGGAAGGTGCGAAGTGCGCGAGCTGCGAGTTGCCGCGCTGGTGCTGCGCAAATTTGAAAAAAAAAAAAAATTAACAAAAGCAAGCCTCGCTTTCGGGTGACAGGATTCCCAGGCAAGGGGTGGAAGACCCCCTTGGCTGGGCACAGAATGACACTAGTTAGGGGGAAGGGTTAGCTTAGCTAAACCGGCTTCATGGGGCAGGGTAAGTCCTCATGGGGCCAGTGGAATGGATTAGGTAGAGGGTTTTAGTTGAGATTTAGGAGGGGAAATGATTTAAATGGATTTGAGGACAGTGACAGACTGTGGATGTGTAGAGGGGACGTAGCTTAGCTACGTAGTGTTAAAAGGATGTGCTACTAGTGTAAGGGACGACGTGGGAGCACGAGTTAGTTAGGGATGTAGTCAGCAGGATGCAGAGTTCAGCGATGTGTGAGTTAAGAGTTGTGAAGTGTGGAAGGAAACTGTACATGTTGAGTGAGTGAGGCCAGCGGGTTGTGTGAGTGGAGCGAATGTGGAATGCATGGTGCGATAAGTGATTGGGGGAGGAGTGACTCCCGCCAAGGGACCCCGGGGTCAGTGTAGAGTGAGTTAGGTGGGTTAGTTAAATTGAAAAATGGAGTCGTTTTGCTGTTGGTGGGAGTGTAGGCTCGAAACCTGTTTTGGAGGGGTGCAGGAGCCCTGTTGACGGGCTGGGAGCGTGGCTGCGAAAGGTGAGTATCGCTGAGTGGGTACCCCGGGCACCGGGCTAGTCGGCCGTGGTAGGCCAAGGGCCATGGGGGGCTGGGATAGCGTAGTGGCACGGGTGCGCCCGCATGGTGCGGGGGCCGGGCGCCATTAGCCGGTGGGCAGTGTTGTGGGCACGGGTGACCCTCGAAAGGGCCCGGGAAGCAGCCTGCCACGTGAGCGTTTCAGGGGTTTGCCATGGAGGGCACTCCCGGTGTTTAGGAGCTGGTAGGCTCGGAGGCAGTGTAGTGCCCGGGGGTGCCATAGCTGGAGAATCGGCAGAGGGTCGTGCCTGCCAAGGGGGCCACGCGTCCCAGCCATGAGACCGTGTGAGGGCACGGGAGAAAATTGGGGGCGAGGCCCGAAATTGTGAGGACACCAACACAGGCGACGGAATCTGGGTTGTTAGAACCAATAGATTAAGCAGAGGCGCTTGTTGAAAGCCCGGGTAGTTTAAAGTTTAATGGATAGGGTAGATAGGAAGTGTACCCCTCCCGCACCATCCATCCCTCGCTCTCGTTGTGGCGCTGGCCCCATTTGGTTAGATCGCTGAAGTCTGGGAGGCCATCCTGAGGCTTGAATTGGGCCTCGACATGACGCTAGCCCTCCCTCATTCCCTCCAGGAAGGGAACGTGGGGTTGGGAGTAGGCTAGTGACGATAGGTTAGCTGAACAAGGACAGTAAAGGGGTTAGGGGACGATTTATAGTGGGGAAGGGATGAAATAAAAAACAAACAAAAAATAAGTTGGGGGCTAAATTGGTTTTGACAAATTAAGGGAGTGGGTATAGACAGTGACAGGCAAAGGCGATAGGTGGGAGGGAGACAGGTAGGTAGGTCTGAGCCCGCCTTTCGAGTGGCCAGCACCACCGCACTCCCTCCACCAACCTCCACTGAAAGGCAAAGGTGCCGGCCAACTTCATCTGCTGGCTGTTGTTTTGCTGCGAGGCCTGTACCGGCCGGATCGTCAGCAGCTGTGTTACTGCAAGGCCTGTGCCGGCCGGATCGTCAGCAGCTGTGTTACTGCAAGGCCTGTGCCGCCGGATCGTCAGCAGCTGTGTTACTGCAAGGCCTGTGCCGGCCGGATCATCTGCCGGCTCTGTTTGCTACAGCGGCCTTGTCATGCATGCCTTGCCTGCCTGCCTTTGCCATGCCATGCCCACTGCCATGTGCACCACCCCGTTCTGTTTTGATTTGCCCCCCCCCCCCTTGTTCATTGCCATGTGCGCCGGGATCATCGTCAAGGCAACAGTTTGCGCTGCAAGAACTGTCCTCTTGGCAGCTACAACACGGGCCTGCAGTGGCGGCCCGTGGGCCGGTTCACCGTTAACTTTGTTTTGCTCCCTGCAGAGTCCATTGATCCTGGGCCATGGTTTAGTGTAAATTATAAGGTTAAGATGTATTGTAACTGTAAATATGAGTGCGCCCCCGGCATGTTGTCTAGCGCCGGCAATTTATTTTAAGTCGTCCGTATGAGTGGGTTTGTTTAGTTAGTTACTCAGCCTCAGGTTATTTATTTTGGGGACACGAATACCATGAATGTCGCACTCAGGATCCGAAGGTAAAACGTACTAGGGGAGAACTACACATGATGGCACACGAGAATTTGACGACTCGGGACGAGTCTGTAAAAAGGGGAGGGGGTAGTGTTACGGCTGTGGAAATTCGCAAAACCACCATTCAGGTCCGTAGGTGAGGTATCTTTTAAGTACATGTATAGTTAGCCCAAACCCGTTGTTTAGAGGGAATGAATGTGATCCATTCGGGCTGCGACACTTTGAGTTAGTCGTTTTTCTTTCCTATCTTTGATTTCAACCGAACGGCAAACAAGGGCGCCAAGGAAGGAGCTGCGAGAGCGCGCTGTTTTCCCGCCTGTTTTTGCCGCCATTTTTTCCCGCGCTTGGTGTGAAGGAAGGGGGAGGGCAGCCCGCCGCCGATTGGTGGATGACCAGCGTGAGGCGGTCGGGGTGAGGGAATGCCCCTCTTCGAGAACCCTTCTGAAGGAGGGTGGAGCCGAAAACGGGGGCGGTGTGGAGGGCGGAGCTCCGGGGTATAAGAGTCGGAGACGGGGGGAGCAGTTTGGTCGATGCTCTTGTGTTTTTGGTCGATGCTCTTGTTTTTGGTCGATGCGCTTGTTTGGTGGATGCTCCCACTTCGTGGTTGTTCTGGCTCGCTGCCCGTCTTCCGGCTCGCTCGTCCTGGAGGCCGCTGGCCTGGTCTTTGGTGGGGCAGTCGCAAGACCCCGCTGGCGGGAAGGAGCGTCCGCCATTCCCCTCTCCCGACTTCGGGCATCCACGTTTCCCCCCCCCCCCTCTATCCGCGCTGGATAGCGCCGAACACTCGGTCCGTGGCGTCGAGTGGTCAACACGAGCAGGCGCGAGGCACGCAGGAGAGGACTCGCCTACCAGCCAGGGCACGGAGTCGCGGCCAGGCGGCCACGTCGACGGACGTAGGAGAGGGGCTCGACGGCCCAACAGGGAAGTCGCACTTCCATTTCTTTTGGGTTCTGTGTAAATGTGTGTGGGTGGCGCCGTCCGTCAAGTAGTATTGTTTAAGTGTTGCCGTGTGTTCGCGTATTCGGTCGTAGCTCTGCATTGTTGTCGTTCCTTCTTGCAATTGCTATATGTGCATTTCTGACTGTATGACTGACTATATGTGTGCTCTCCGTGTGTTGTGTAAATAAAGTGCTTGTGTTGAATTGTCCGTTTTCGCTGCGTCTCTTTCCTTTGTGGAATCTCCATCTGGCTTCGCGTAACGGGTTCGTAGTGGGCTTAATACGCCATCGAATTAATCGAAGACTCGCCGAGATACCGTCGTCCGATAACCCTCGTTATCCGATAGTACGGAACGGACCGCTTAAGCGGCCCGTGTCCGGAGTCGACCTGCGGCGAGGTGCGATCGCCCTGGTTTACCATCCGCGGTGGGTACTTAGGTAGGTCGAGTTTGGCGAACAACCCTATCCCACGCGGGTGGCCGATTGGCACGATCGTGGTGAGGCCGAAAGGCCCACCCGTGACTAGCTCCGCGCGTTGGTCCGGAGGGTCACGACAGAATTGTCCGTCCGCGGTGGCGACGTGCCGCGATTCGAGTCACGTGGCTGTTCGCACGCGCGGCGGCGGAATTCGCAACAATATATATATATATATATATATAGTATATATATATATATATATATTATATATATATATAATATTATGTAGTTGCAGGGCTTGAGGGAGGGGAAGGGAAGGACAATAAAACATTCTCAAACAGCAGCATTTTCTTTTAAACCACAGGGTTCTATATAGAACACGGAAACATTTATCACCCATGCTGTGTTCCTGGCAAAGGCCTGCATGCTTGCACTGACAGTGACCTTTGCACCCCTCAATCAGTCACTCCAAATCTGATTCGTACATGCTACACTGCGAGAACACTATTAAATTCAAAACTAAACCGTCAGTCCTTAACTTATCCCTCAACAGAGGGGAGGGTGTGGGGTGAGGCACAAGGGGAGGGGTGGGAGAGAGGGGAGGGGTGAGAGAGGGGGAGGGGGAGAGAGGGGAGGGGAGGGAGGGTGGGAGAGGAAAGGGGAGGAGAGGAAGAGGTGTGGGATGGAGAGGGAGAGGGGGGGGAGAGAGAGAGTGGGGGTTGGAGAGACAGGAAGAGGGGTGAGAGGAACAGGGGTTCGAGGAGGGAAGAGAGGGCTGAGAGGATGAGAGAGGGGGTGGGACAGGAAGGGAAGAGAAGTGAGGGGAGGGAGAGTGAAGATGTGTTGGGGTGGGGGGGGGGAATTCCAGCAGATGTGAAGTCCAGTTTGACGTCCACCTGAGAGACGACCCACACATTGATAAATCACCTTGCTGCGAAACACAAGGATGACAGCTGATTGCTGGTCGGGATAAAACCCAGGCTGAACAGCTTAGAGCAAGCATGCGTACCTCTCAGCTATCCTGCTGTGATGTGGTGATCCATTGCTTTGCAACAATTGAAAGCATTTTAACTCATTGTAATCATCGAATTTATTTGTGCTCTCTAACTCGAGTTGTCCCCACAGGAAACAACGCCACGTTCTCGCCATGGAAGCTTGTGGAGATCTAGCTTGTAGAGCGCTCCAAGCAAGCACTCTAACAAAGGGTTTAAGAAACTTTTATAAATTACATGTTTAACTTTTTTTGCATTTATCTTCTATGTCGAAGTGATAGGTCATATCATGAATGAAGATCATCCAAAAGGGTGGAAACGTCAAATAAATTGCACCTTTTCAGTAAGCAAGCCACACCCGAGGACTGCACGACAACGTGGGCCAAACGCAGGTGAGTGGGGCTGAACTTCATTCAAGTCGATCATAAAATAGTCAGTGACCGTGTGAATACCTTTGCTGTGTATAGCCATGGCTTGGAAATGAACAACCAAGCAGCTTGTATAGCGCTCAAAGCACTCCAATGAAACAGTTGATAAGGAACGGCTGGCTTGGCAAATGATTCGCGATTAGTCATTAACAAGACATCAGTCGCAATGTCATGAATAAGCACATGCAACCGTTGTACAGCTACGGAAATTGTCTCTAGATGTAGAATTGCACAAATGAACATGTTTTGTGTTGTTGTTTTTTTTTAAGCAGTCAGAACTTTGCTGAGTCAATAAGAATTAAATTTGAAATTGCTCAGATTAGAGATCTATGTTTGCATGTGCAGAAATGAATAAAACCACTCGTACTGGCTCTCAGGCTTTATTAGCATTGCAATGTATGCAGCGATTTGTAGGTATGACAGGCATTGATGACATGAGTGAGGAAGTGGAAAAAAAAATTTATTGTTGAAAAACTATTGCGGCCTGTTACAAATCAAGGCATTTTTGAGCAGGCCAAAAAATGGCAATTAAGACCCAGTGCGGGACAGCAAGGTGAACAAGGATGAGCCTTGATAAAGGATATATAATTAAATAAGGCGTAATTACTGTTCAAAAGGGGTGTTTTAATTAACCCAAACACCAATTTCACTCATGCACTCCTTGGAGTTCTTTAGTATGTGTGCAAAGTTTCAGGCTGATACGTTTCATGGTTTGGAGTATGGAGGAGAAACACACACTGACTGACTACATGACTGACATTTATTATTCCCCCCACATCTGACCCTGACAGGATCGGAGTATCGACAATCCATCCCCACTGCCCCACAGTGATGCACACACATAAACACACACAACACACATGAGTAAACTCACATGTGATTCTGCCAACTCCAACAAAAAAGCCTCAGCCTCCCCTCCCAACTCTGTCCCATCTTTCTCTTCCCAACCACCCACCCCCCCGCCCCCAGCCCCAAGTTCACCCGATGCATCGTTGTCCATCTTTACTCTCACCCTCTTCCCGCTCATAAAGCAAATGCGCATTCCCATCATCAAAACAGCGGAAGATGTAAACGTTTTCTGCTCCTTATCATGCTATCACCGACTTCACCGAAACCTGTCTACACAGTGCCTGTTCAACTCACAATTAGACAAAATAGTGGAAATAATAGCGAAACAACTGCATAACTTCGATTCACAGTGAAAGCACTGCTCTGAGAGAAAAGGTATATTTGAAGGTGTAATTCGAAATGGTTCCTAAATATGGTGGTGGTAGTACAGAAATTGTGGGGTGGAGTCAGGTGAACTATCCAACCAAGGGGTGGAACTCGCACATACGCATGCATGGACGCACGCACGCACGGACACATGCAACGCGCCCTTTATATCAGAATTGACTCCCCTGTCTTTCGCATGCCCGATCTACTGCCGAAGAACTAGCTGCTCATGTGCAAATGCACAGTGTAGGCAAGAACAGCTGCTGGGGAGCTCAGGGTGCCGTGAGCTTCAGTTCAGAGCCAAATGCTCCTGTGTGACTCCCTGCTCGTCAATTGATGGCTATAATTCGAATAAATAAATAACAAGACCATCATCAGTGCCGGGATTAAGCCTCGGCTGGCCCTACAGCTAGGCACATTTTGAAATTTTAGAGAAATGGCCTGAAAATTTTAAATTCGACTCTCGGGCTCATGGAAATGGACCCCAGACAAAAGATGAACTGATTCAAGAACAAAAATTTTATACAAAAAAGACATTTAATGTGAAAATATTTTTGGCTCGAATTTTTGGCTGGCCCTAAGGCACATGCTTGTTGCCTAATGGTTAATCCAGCACTCCCACTTGTATAACGTCGATAGGAGTGTCCCAAGCAACCCACACTGAGGAGTCATGTTCACTCAGTTCCTCTCTCCTGAATAATAGCTCGACGTCCGCGAATCTTGAATAACAATGCTCGCACAGCAGTTTTAACCAAAACCTTGCAGAGTTTCAAAATAATTTTTTCTTTGTTTTCAAACACTCCAGGTGTGACATGAAAACGCGTACCTTGTCCATTTATTGTTATTGACACAAATTGTTTCTTGAACATTATCAAAAATGATGAACATTATCAAAATGATGATCATTTCTCAAAAATGAAATAAACTGACTACATAGTACATAATATACAGTCACTAAATTAATGACCGAGCTATGGCTAACAGATAGGACATAGTGGAGAATATCATGATAACATGAAATTTACAATCAATAGAACACAGTGAAGGAATTCACTCTTCCACTGATAATGACAGATACGACGACTGCAGTTACAGATCGCAAATAGATAGAGTTTGCCGTCTTCATGTTGTGTATTGCACTTTTTCGAACCTGACCGTCTGCGCTGGGCAATGCTGTCGATCACACGTCCATAGGGCCAGTGGTTCCTGTGCGCATCACAATCAGCAGAATGATATCACTGACACAAGGTTGTGTTTCTTGATTTTCCACCACGTCCGAGGCTGCAAGGTCGGAAGATATTCTTTGCGCCATCGTGACCAGAAGGTATTCGCCAAATGCTGTACACTTCGCCACTGATAACCAAAGATGTCTGGAGGACGACAAAATCGCCTTGTGGTGCATGAAAAGGCATTGTCTTGAACTTCCACTTGTGAAGAAACGTGTTGAAATGTTGTGTTCCCAATGAACGTTCATGTATGGTAGTGAATACGGCTATGGAAACAAAACTCCACATTGTTAACCAATGCTAGCTACAGCAGCAAAGTGGGTTTAATGGGTAGTTCGTAATCACAGAGAAATCTTGGCCCAGACAGCCATAATGACTCCATCAGGTCATAGGCTTTTACGGAGTGAGTGGCCAGGTCTGCCGGTTAATGTTGGTTGCCACGTAGTTCCTTTTATAAGGTGATGATGCACTCTATGGATCCTTGAACACGGTTGGCCACAAGCACAGAACCATCGAGATTCGTTGTTTATATATCCGAGCACCACACGATTGTCATGTGGAAGGTAATGAGAGTTGAGTTCTATGTCGAGCTCGTCACTGATAATGTCGATCAATTTGACAGCCAGAACAGTGGCTCTGAGTTCGAAATGTGGATACTTGTTGTCTGTAGTGGTGCCAGCCTTGCTTTTCCTGCAACAAAACTTACAATGACTTAACATTGCTGCTGACAAGCCACAAATAACTGCAACACACATTGCCTCAGTCGATGCATCTGAGAAAACGTACAACTCACGGCATGAGTTTTCAGACATTGATTAGGACAATTAGTGCGAGGAATGCTCATGGTGGTGAGTGCAGTGAGAGTGGCACACAGTTGTCTCCATGTCCATTGTTTCTTGAAGATGTTCGGAAGTGGTTCATCCTATCCAAGCACAGCTCCGGCATTGTCGGTAAGGTCATCTGATGCAGCAACATCTTTCCTTAATGACAGGTGCTGAGAAACCAAAGGTTCGTAAATGCTATTGACTGTAGAAAGAACTCCACACTTTGTGAAGCACTTGTCCATGTCTGGAACAGTGAAGATGATGGTATCTGTTCCAAATCCTATGACACTCCAAGTGACCACTGAACAGGAATGGGTTGGCACCAAGGTCAAGGTCACGTCAATACTTAGGTTGCTCCATCCATCCATTGGACCATACTCTGTGCAGAGCATTGCTGCTGCCTAAGCAGTCTCTCTGGCCATTGGCACAATCCTGGACAGGTTGCCACTCCGACACAGGGGTCGCCACTCCTTTAGAATGCTTAGTTATTACCCTCTTAGTTTAGCATTCAACTTTAGAAGCCTTAAGTGTTACCCTTTAGAATTACCTCTTTAGAACACCCTTAAGATTACCATTTGGAATTACCCTTAGAATTACCTTCTAGTATTACCCTTTAGACTTACCCTTAGAACCATTACAATTACTCTTTAGAATCCATCCATCCATTGGGACCATACTCTGTGCAGAGCGTTGTTCCCGCCTAAGCAGTCTCCTTGCGTATTGGGCACAATCCTGGACGGGTCGCCACTCCAACACAGGGTCGCCACTCCTTTAGAATGCTTTAGTATTTCTCTTTAGTTTAGTATTCAACTTTAGAACCCTTAAGTGTTACCCTTTAATTTACCCTTTAGAATCACCCTTAAAATTACCTTTGGAATTACCCTTTAGAACCCTTTAGAATTACCCTTTAGAACCCTTTGGAATTTCACTTTAGTATTACCCTTTAGAATCACCCTTAAGAATTACCCTTAGAATTACCCTTTTCAACCCTTGAAGAATTATCCTTTGGAATTTCCCTTTAGAACCCTTTACATTACCGCTGTCTGGAAAATGAGCCAACACTTTCATGCTGTTGGAAGTGATTTTGTGCAGACATAGATTTGCAGGAGATAACATCGTTTGATGCGAGTCAGGAGATCTATGGCTTCAACAGGGGTAGGTAAGCTCACCAAACCATCATCGACATGAAGTTCCTTTCCACATAATGCCTTGCATCGCATCCATATTTTTCTTCACAATTTCATACAGTTTTAACAAAGTCCATAGGCAGAAATGGTGGGACTGGACTGTTCCACAATACGTGCACCTTCATTAAAATTTGGGGATGTCCGTTTTGGGGTTGTTGTTCTTAAATAAGAAATCACAGAAAGTCTCAATGATCTCTACCGCAGATAGAAACAATGGAACATTTGTTCTATGTTGGCCATGATGGCAATATGTTCCTGCCTGAAGCATATTAATACCCTAAACAGGCTATTGACCAGGGAGTACCTTATTTAGTGAGACATCACGAGAGTTAGCACTGCCGTCGAACACCATCCAAATATTTTCAGCTTTGGCATGGATGGAATAAAACAAAATGAGGAAGACACCATCGTGGTTGTTTTGCCTCTGTTCCTGGTTCAAGAGGCTCAGGATGTCCTTTGGAAAGAGTTTAGCCATGAAGTCCACATACTGCTGTTTAAGGGCTGGATTCTTATCCAGAAGCTTGCAAAGGGACTTTAAGTGGTTGATTTCAGGAGTCGATTTTCTGGAAGTTTTACATCATCTCTGAAGTAAGGAGCCCCATTTGCCACTGTCATTCCTGATGAATCAGTCCCGTGATCGCGAGAAAACAGTTGTCTTCTATCGAGCGAACCGGCTTGTCATCATTCCTTGTTTGGTGATAGATTTACCCGACGCCCATTTTCATCGGCTTCTTGGTCGCAGTATCTCCTGAAGAGCTGACCTGAAGGTACTTGACGATTATGGCAGGATGACGTCCTTGATGGTGATACGATTAGGGCATGGCGAGCAGATTGATGGTCTTCCATTGTTGAGAAAATGGGTATGATAGGCCCTCTGCTCACTCAGGGCTATGGACACTGTTCAGACATACTCATCAATTATCACCCATTCAAGGTCTATAAGCTGTGTCCACAGAGCATGAGGTGGTCCATTCCGAGATTCTCTCACTTGAGCAGATGAGGAGTATCTCGTCCAATTAACAGCAAGATGGTCGCTTCTGGGTCAGGTTCGGGAAATATTTCAGCCAGAGGATGTATATGTGAGTGGAGCCTTGCAACTCTCAGTGTGCATCTCGGAAGAATTACAAGGAATAGCATTACATTCGTTTGCTCCGGAAGCGGCAACGTTATGAGTCCCATCGAAACATTTGATGACTAGATTCCTGATCTGTCTACCACTGGTAGCCATAGTTCCAGAGGAGGTTTTGAGTTCATAGAGCTCGATTATTTGGCATGTTGAAGTAGTCAAAGAGTTGACTGTGGTCCAGAGACTGATTTGACTAGTCACCCAACACAGCATAAGTTTCCATAAAGTTTTCAGGATTACAGCGATGAATACATTCATAAGACAGATTTTCGAACAAGACCTACCCCTGGATCCATGAATATCACATGTCGCGAACACCTATTATTCACCGAGGGTCACTCCTTGCATTGCTTAGAAGCCCATCCGACACTCTCTCACGGTTCAAAGAATCTCTGATAAATTGCTCCCTGCAGTCCACCAAGGTAGCACAACTGGCATACATGAAGTGCTGAGCAATGATGGGTACTGGTCGCAGTGAGAACAACGTAATTTTACTTGACACTCCTTGGCTAGATGGTTTGCTGACAGAGCAAATCTGGTAATATTTTCCATTGTTAAGAAGATGACCTGGATTGTAATGTTTTTGCTTTGAATATTCTGCACCCACAAGAGGGATGTTGTGTCCTGTGAATAGGGCAGAATTGTTGTGGATCTTCATTCGAGACAGAGTGTGGCTTGATTTCAGGTTACATCAAATACCATATTATTATATTTAATTATTGTTAATTTATTTATTGTTAAATACCTGTTGTTAATTATTGGCGCTGCTAGAATGCAAGGCAGCTTGAGGGGAGGGGAAGGGAAGGACAATAAAACATTCTCAAACAGCAGCATTTTCTTTTTAACCACAGGGTTCTATATAGAACCAGGCGGAAACATTTATCACCCATGCTGTGTTCCTGGCAAAGGCCTGCATGCTTGCACTGACAGTGACCTTTGCACCCCTCCAATCAGCTCACTCCAAATCTGATTCGTACATGCTACACTCTGGGGAAGCACTATTAAATTCAAAACTAAACCGTCAGTCCTTAACTTCCCCTCAACAGAGGGGAGGGTGTGGGGTGAGGCACAAGGGGAGGGGTGGAGAGAGGGGAGGGGTGAGAGGAGGGAGGGGGGAGAGAGGGGGGGGGAGGGGTGGGAGAGGAAAGGGGAGGAGAGGAAGAGGTGTGGGATGGAGAGGGAGAGGGTGGGAGAGAGAGAGTGGGGGGTTGGGAGAGACAGGAAGAGGGGTGAGAGGAAAGGGGTTGAGAGGGGAGAGGGCTGAGAGATAGAGAGGGGTGGGACAGGGAAGGGAAGGAGAGTGAGGGGAGGGGAGAGTGAAGATGTGTTTGGGGTGGGGGGGGGAATTCCAGCAGATGTGAACGTCCAGTTTTTGACGTCCACCTGAGAGACGACCCACACATTGATAAATCACCTTGCCTGCGAAACACAAGGATGACAGCTGATTGCTGGGTCGGGATTAAAACCCAGGCTGAACAGCTTAGAGCAAGCATGCGTACCTCTCAGCTATCCTGCTGTGATGTGGTGATCCATTGCTTTGCAACAATTGAAAGCATTTTTTACTCATTGTAATCATCGAATTTATTTTGTCTTCCTAACTCTAGAGTTGTCCCCACAGGAAACAACGCCACGTTCTCGCCATGGAAGCTTGTGGAGATCGTAGCTTGTAGAGCGCTCCAAGCAAGCACTCCAACAAAGCGGTTTAAGAAACTTTTTATAATTACATGTTTAACTTTTTTTGCATTTATCTGTCTATGTCGAAGTGATAGGTCATATCATGAATGAAGATCATCCAAAAAGGGTGGAAACGTCAAAATAAAATTGCACCTTTTCAGTAAGCAAGCCACCACCCGAGGGACTGCACGACAACGTGGGGCCAAACGCAGGTGAGTGGGGCCTGAACTTCATTCAAGTCGATCAATAAAATAGTCAGTGACCGTGTGAATACCTTTGCTGTGTATAGCCATGGCTTGGAAATGAACAACCAAGCAGCTTGTATAGCGCTCAAAGCACTCCAATGAAACAGTTGATAAGGAACGGCTGGCTTGGCAAATGATTCGCGATCGCCAATCAGTCATATAAACACAATGCACCCATAGACACCCGGAATGTCAAGCAATGTCCGAATTGCACAAATGAACACTGTTTTTGTTGTTGTTGTTTTTTTTTAAGCAGTCAGAACTTCTGCTGAGGTCAATAAGGAAATTAAAATTTTGAAATTTGGCTCAGATTAAGAGATTCTAGAGGTTATGGCAATGTGCAGAAATGAAATAAAACCACTCGTACTGGCGTCTCCAGGCGTTTATTAGCATTGCAATGTATCCAGCGATTTGTAGGTATGATCAGGCATTTGATGACATGAGTGAGGAAAGTGGAAAAAAAAAATTTATTGTTGAAAAACTATTGCGGCCTGTTACAAATCAAGGCATTTTTGAGCAGGCCAAAAAAATGGCAAATTAAGACCCCAGTGCGGGACAGCAAGGTGAACAAGGATGAGCCTTGATAAAGGATATAATTAAATAAGGCCGTTAATTCTGTTCAAAAGGGGTGTTTTAATTAACCCAAACACCCAATTTTCACTCATGCACTCCCTTGGAGTTCTCTTAGTATGTGTGCAAAGTTTCAGGCTGATACGTTTCATGGTTTTGGAGTTATGGAGGAGAAACACACACTGACTGACTGACTGACCATTTATTATTTCCCCCCCCTCCCCACCCCCACAGTGATGCACACACATAAACACAACACAAACACACATGAGTAAACTCACATGTGATTCTGCCAACTCCCCAACAAAAAAGCCTCAGCCTCCCCCTCCCAACTCTGTCCCATCTTTTCTCTTCCCAACCACCCACCCCCCTCCCCCAGCCCCAAGTTCACCCGATGGCATCGTTGTCCATCTTTACTCTCACCCTCTTCCCGCTCATAAAAGCAAATGGCCATTCCCAATCAAAACAGCGGAAGATGTAACGTTTTCTGCTCCCTTATCATGCTATCACCGACTTCACCGAAACCTGTCTACACAGTCGCCTGTTCAACTCACAATTAGACAAAATAGTGGGAAATAATAGCAAACCTGCATAACTTCGATTCACAGTGAAAGCACTGCTTGAGAGAAAAGGTAATTCTGAAGGGTAATTCAAAATGGTTCCTAAATATGGTGGTGGTAGTACAGAAATTGTGGGTGGAGTCAGGTGAACTATCCAACCAAGGGGTGGAACTCGCACATACGCATGCATGGACGCACGCACGCACGGACACATGCACGGCCCCTTTTATAATACAGAAATTGACTCCCCCCATGGTCTTCAAGCCGAAGAAAGCTGCATGTTGCAAAATGCACAAGTGTAGGCAAGAATCAGCTGCTGGGGAGCTTCAGGGTGCCGGTGAGCTTCAGTTGCAGAGACATGGCCTCTGTGTGACTCCCTGCTCGTCATTGATGGCTATAAATTACGAAATAAATAAATAACAAGACCCCACAGTCAGTGCCGGATTAAGCCTCGGCTGGCCCTAAGGCACATTTTGAAATTTTAGAGAATGGCCTGAAAAATTTAAATTCGATCTCGGGCTCATGGAAATGGACCCCAGACAAAAGATGAACTGATTCAAGAACAAAATATTTAATACAAAAAAGACATTTAATGTGAAAAGAATTTTTGGCTCGAATTTTTGGCTGGCCCTAAGGCACATGCCTTGTCTGCCTAATGGTTAATCCAGCACTGCCCACATTGTATAACGTCGATAGGGAGTGATCCCCAAGCAACCCACACTGAGGAGTCATGTTGCACTCAGTCTACCTCTCCTGAAATAGCCTACACGTCCCGATTCTTGAATAACAATGCTCCAAGCAGTTTAACCAAAACTTGCAGAGTTTCAAATCATTTTTTTTCTTTGTTTTCAAACACTCCAGGTGTGACATGAAAACCGTACCTTGTCCATTTATTGTTATTGACACAAATTGTTTCTTGAACATTATCAAAAATGATGAACATTATCAAAAATGATGACATTTCTCAAAAATGAAATAAACTGACTACATAGTACATAATATACAGTCACTAAATTAATGGACCAGACTATGGCTAACAGATAGGGACATAGTGGAGAATATCATGATAACATGAAATTTACAATCAATAGAACACAGTGAAGGAATTCACTCTTCCACTGATAAATGCAGTACGACCTCAGTTACAGATCGCAAATAGATGAGGTTTGCCGTCTTTCATGTTGTGTATTGGCACTTTTCGAACCTGACCGTCTGCGCTGGGCAATGCCTCGATCACACGTCCATAGGGCCAGTGGTTCCTGTGCGCATCCACAATCAGCAGAATGATATCACTGACACAAAGGTTGTGTTTCTTGATTTTCCACCACGTCCGAGGCTGCAAGGTCGGAAGATATTCTTTGCGCCATCGTGACCAGAAGGTATTCGCCAAATGCTGTACACTTCGCCACTGATAACCAAAGATGTCTGGAGGACGACCAAAATCGCCTTGTGGTGCATGAAAAGGCATTGTCTTGAACTTCCACTTTGAGAAACGTGTGAAATGTTGTGTTCCCAATGAACGTTCATGTATGGTAGTGAATACGGCTATGGAACAAAACTCCACATTGTTAACCAATGCTACAGCAGGCAAAGTGGGTTTAATGGGTAGTTCGTAATCACAGAGAAATCTTGGCCCAGACAGCCATAATGACTCCATCAGGTCATAGGCTTTTACGGAGTGAGTGGCCAGGTCTGCCGGGTTAATGTTGGTTGCCACGTAGTTCCTTTTATAAGGTGATGATGCACTCTTATGGATCCCTTGAACACGGTTGGCCACAAGCACAGAGAACCATCGAGATTCGTTGTTTATATATCCGAGCACCACACGATTGTCCATGTGGAAGGTAATGGAGTTGAGTTCTATGTCGAGCTCGTCACTGATAATGTCGATCAATTTGACAGCCAGAACAGTGGCTCTGAGTTCGAAATGTGGAATACTTGTTGTCTGTAGTGGTGCCAGCCTTGCTTTTCCTGCAACAAAACTTACAATGACTTAACCATTGCTGCTGACAAGCCACAAATAACTGCAAACACCAATTGCCTCAGTCGATGCATCTGAGAAAACGTACAACTAACGGCATGAGTTTTCAGACATTGGATTAGGACAATTAGTGCGAGGAATGCTCATGGTGGTGAGTGCAGTGAGAGTGGCACACCAGTTGTCCCATTGTTTCTTGAGATGTTCGGGAAGTGGTTCATCCTATCCAAGCACAGCTCCGGCATTGTCGGGTAAGGTCATCTGATGCAGCAACATCTTTCCCTTAATGACAGGTGCTGAGAAACCAAAGGGTTCGTAAATGCTGTTGACTGTAGAAAGAACTCCACACTTTGTGAAGCACTTGTCCATGTCTGGAACAGTGAAGATGATGGTATCTGTTTCCAAATCCTATGACACTCCAAGTGACCACTGAACAGGAAATGGGTTGGCACCAAGGTCAAGGTCACGTCAATACTTAGCGTGCTCCATCCATCCATTGGGACCATACTCTGTGCAGAGCATTGCTGCTGCCTAAGCAGTCTCCTTGGCCATTGGGCACAATCCTGGACAGGTTGCCACTCCGACACAGGGTCGCCACTCCTTTAGAATGCTTTAGTATTACCCTTTAGTTTAGCATTCAACTTTAGAAGCCTTAAGTGTTACCCTTTAGAATTACCCTTTAGAAGCACCCTTAAGAATTACCATTTGGAATTACCCTTAGAATTACCCTTCAGTATTACCCTTTAGACTTACCCTTAGAACCCATTACAATTACTCTTTAGAATCCATCCATCCATTGGGACCATACTCTGTGCAGAGCGTTGGTCCCGCCTAAGCAGTCTCCTTGGCTATTGGGCACAATCCTGGACGGGTCGCCACTCCAACACAGGGTCGCCACTCCTTTAGAATGCTTTAGTATTTCTCTTTAGTTTAGTATTCAACTTTAGAACCCTTAAGTGTTACCCTTTAGATTTACCCTTTAGAATCACCCTTAAGAATTACCCTTTGGAATTACCCTTTAGAACCCTTTAGAATTACCCTTTAGAACCCTTTGGAATTTCACTTTAGTATTACCCTTTAGAATCACCCTTAAGAATTACCCTTGAGAATTACCCTTTTCAACCCTTGAGAATTATCCTTTGGAATTTCCCTTTAGAACCCTTTACAATTACCGCTGTCTGGAAAATGAGCCAACACTTTCATGCTGTTGGAAGTGATTTTGTGCAGACATAGATTTGCAGGAGATAACATCGCTTTGATGCGAGTCAGGAGATCTATGGCTTCAACAGGGGTAGGTAAGCTCACCAAACCATCATCGACATAGAAGTTCCTTTCCACATAATGCCTTGCATCGCATCCATATTTTTCTTCACAATTTCATACAGTTTTACAAAGTCCATAGGCAGAAATGGTGGGACTGGGACTGTTCCCAAATACGTGCACCTTCATTAAAAATTTGGGGATGTCCGTTTTGGGGTTGTTGTTCTTAAAATAAGAAATCACAGAAAGTCTCAATGATCCTCACGCAGATAGAAACAATGGAACATTTGTTCTATGTTGGCCATGATGGCAATATGTTCCTGCCTGAAGCATATTAATACCCTAAACAGGCTATTGACCAGGGAGTACCTTATTTAGTGAGACATCACGAGAGTTAGCACTGCCGTCGAACACCATCCAAATATTTTCAGCTTTGCATGGATGGAATAAAACAAAATGAGGAAGACACCATCGTGGTTGTTTTGCCTCTGTTCCTGGTTCAAGAGGCTCAGGATGTCCTTTGGAAAGAGTTTAGCCATGAAGTCCACATACTGCTGTTTAAGGGCTGGATTCTTATCCAGAAGCTTGCAAAGGGACTTTAAGTGGTTGATTTCAAGGAGTCGATTTTCTGGAAGTTTTACATCATCTCTGAAAGGTAAAGGAGCCCCCCATTTGCCACTGTCATTCCTGATGAATCAGTCCCCGTGATCGCGAGAAAACAGTTGTCTTCTATCGAGCGAACCGGCTTGTCATCATTCCTTGTTTGGTGATAGATTTTACTGCCGACCCCATTTTCATCGGCTCTGTGGTCGCAGTATCTCCTGAAGAGCTGACCTGAAGGTACTTGACGATATGGCAGGATGACGTCCTTGATGGTGATACGATTAGGGCATGGCGAGCAGATTGATGGTCTTCCATTGTTGAGAAAATGGGTATGATAGGCCTCTGCTCACTCAGGGCTATGGACACTGTTCAGACATACATCATCAATTATCACCCATTCAAGGTCTATAAGCTGTGTCCACAGAGCATGAGGTGGTCCATTCCGAGATTCTCTGACCTTGAGCAGATGAGGAGTATCTCGTCCAATTAACAGCAAGATGGTCGCTTCTGGGTCAGGTTCGGGAAATATTTCAGCCAGAGGATGTATATGTGAGTGGAGCCTTGCAACCTCCAGTGTTGGCATCTCGGAAGAATTACAAGGAATAGCATTACATTCGGTTTGCTCCGGGAGCGGCACGTTAATGAGTCCATCGAAACATTTGATGACTAGATTCCTGATCTGTCTACCACTGGTAGCCATAGTTCCAGAGGAGGTTTTGAGTTCATAGGGGACTCGATTATTTGGCATGTTGAAGTAGTCAAAGAGTTGACTGTGGTCCAGAGACTGATTTGACTAGTCACCCAACACAGCATAAGTTTCCATAAAGTTTTCAGGATTACCAGCGATGAATACATTCATAAGACAGATTTTCGAACAAGACCTACCCCTGGATCCATGAATATCACAAATGTCCGAACACCTATTATTCACCGAGGGTCACTCCTTGCATTGCTTTAGAAGCCCATCCGACACTCTCTCATGGTTCAAAGAATCTCTGATAAATTGCCTCCCTGCCAGTCCACCAAGGGTAGCACAACTGGCATCATGAAGTGCTGAGCAATGATGGGTACTGTCGCAGTGAGAACAACGTAATTTTACTTGACACTCCTTGGCTAGATGGTTTGCTGACAGAGCAAATCTGGTACATATTTTCCATTGGTTAAGAAGGATGAACCTGGATTGTAATGTTTTTGCTTTGAATATTCTGCAACACACAAGAGGATGTTTGGTCCTGTGAATAGGGCAGAATTGTTGTGGATCTTCCATTCGATGACGAGTGTGCTGATTTTCAGGTTACATCAAATACCTATTATTAATTTAATTATTGTTAATTATTATTTATTGTTAAAATACCTGTTGTTAATTATTTGGCCTCTGATGGATGACTTTAACTGTTGCAGGATTGGTGAGCAGCAAATGGAAATTAATTAGCTCGTCTGCCACGTAGAGGGAGACAGGGTTTTTTTAATCACTTCCATGTTTCTAGATTAACGTACCATTTTGAGCTTTTGTCATGAAATCTTCAAGAAACCTTTAATATGAAAATATGGAGAACACTAGTTGATAAATTTTACATTTTAATTTTCGCTGTTGGTTTCATCAAATTTAGTTTGAATACACAGCGGATGTGGATGGGCTTTGAATTTTGAATTGCTTTCTAGTTATCTTTCCAGCAGTTCTCAAAAAAGTGTGGTTTTAACCCCAACTCATGTAAAGCAATCTTAAATGTCCCGTCGCCACCACCTGGCCATATGCTATGTTCCACGTCCTGTCATTTCAGGACCGCCTTTCTGCATTGACAAGAACACCTGTGCTCTTGGTTACTATTGCTTTATATTTCATTCTGTAGTGTATTGCACTCTGTATTGGCTTAAAAATAATATCCCAACTTTTGAATGTTCTATTGTAAATATATTTAGGAAAGTACTTTCGAGAGAAGAAATTAGTGTTGGAAGTAAGCTACTTAAACTACTCTTGTTTTAAGGAATGGGGGCAATCATAATCACCTAAATTCCTAGAAAGTTATTAATTTGCTGCTGGTTGAAATGTACGAGTTATATCTTATGATTCCTTCCGTTTCTATTTTTACAGCTGCTGAAACGAAGGAAAAATAAAATTGCAATGCTGTACAAACAATGGCATTTTATTTCCAAATTGACAAACCCGCACATGTTTATGGCAATGTTATGGCAACCAAACTACTTTTAGGCCTTAGTATCACGGAAAATAAAAATCCTGCATCATTTTCATCCACTGGAATGACCATTACGATGAGTCATCAACACTTCCTGCAATCCGGTGTTTATTTCTCTTGCTTTATGAGATAAAAAAGTATAGAACAGCAGTTTGTAATCGATGACCTGGTTACCCATATGTATGAAGTTACCTCGTAAATAACTCCAAAACGAAAACCATAATTTATTATAAAAGTGTACACACCTTTCTTTTGTAGGAAAAGACTGTCAGATCACAGTGAATTCACCAAAAAAGACTCTAATGATATTTATTACTTTCTCATTTTTGATAGAAAGTGTTCAAGCACTTAAGGAGGCTCGAGAGTCAATGGCCTTAGACTCGTTTACGCTCAATTGATAAAGCTCAGAGGGTCTTATTTCGGCAGAAAATGGCTCATGATAATACAATCACCAAGTTGAACCAAAATGATGTAATTCATATCATTCACTATAAAACTGTAATAGCAAAGAATTAATCATCATAATCATTGCCACTGTAACAGTGTTGCTTGTATTCAGTTGTGGCCATTAAATATAAGTTGGTACACTTACAAACAAGAGCAAGCCATTTAAGTCTTGCTGACAAAATGAAGTGAATGCAGAGATGTCGAGGTTAAATAAATATCATGTAAATGGAAAGCAGATGCGAGATTAAATTTTATATAAATAAAATGGAAATCCATAATGATGTTAAAATGCAAGTTAAGTCAATGGAGAGATGATGAAGTAGGGTAGGGGATTTAAGGAGATGCTATTAACCAAGTTGATTCATGTGTGCGTGAATATATACAGTGTATATGCCAGAAAAAAGTAAGCTATTGCTTCGGGTTCGGGGTATTTTTTTGTCCGTTGTTGTATTTATGATTATAATAGGTTGCTTGTTTCTGTGATGAGCTATATAAATTATTTGCTTTTATATGTAGCACTTCTATATGTCTTTATAATATTTGTCTCCAATATACTCTATTTCTCTTTCTTGTGGTTTATTTTTAAAAAGCAGTGAAACACCCATCAAAATGCCTTCATATAGTCAAGAAGACCTCATATTAATAAAACAATTATGTACTGAGAAACATGATGGTGCCAGAAAAAATATATCAATGTTTCCAAACAAATGGACTCATTCTGGTGAAGAAAAAAATTATCTGTCAAATTGATAGAACTGGGTGTATTGTTGGAACCAAAGGTAGTGGAAGGAAACGAGAAGTTCGCACTGATGAAAATACCACAGTGGTTAAGGAAATGGCTCGAAGTCAGGAAAGAAATCCTGGAACGCATGTGACACCAAATTAAATTGCAGCAGAAACAGGGATTTCAGAAAGTTAAACACAAAGAATTGTTAAAGAAGATTTGCCTTTGACAGTTTAAAAATGCTATCCAGTCCAGACTTTGAGTGGTCAATAAGGTGAAATGATTGGAAACATGTCAAGCTCTTTTTGAACGATTTCCCTATGTCAATAGGATTTGGTTTAGTGATGAAAAATCATTTACAATTCAATCAGCTGTCAATTGTGTGTACTCTGCAGCAAGAACCAAGAAAGAAGTAATACCAAAAAGTCTATTAATTCAATGGTATAACTTTTCTAAAAAAGTGATGATCTGTTGCGTCTCAAAAATGGGCAAAAGTGATGTTATTCTACCAAGAATTTGCGAAATTTCTGGAGGTTGATACACATTCCAGCAAGATGGTACAGCAACTCATACTGCTAGCCTCAGGGTTGAATATTTACACAGAGAAGTTTGTGACTCCATAAAACCAAGTGATTGGTCTGCTAACAGCCCAGACTTGTGTCCTCTTGATTATGCAATATGGAATGAGCTGAAAAAAGAGCTTCTAAGAATCCTAAATTTCTTAACACTGATCAATTAAAGTGGAGGAATTGAATTCACCATCAAGGAATTTCATTAACTGGACAATTGATGGTTAGCACCATCGTTTGGAGCTTCGTATTGAACAAGGTGGTGGATACATTGAGCATTAGATGTCATAATACAGACAATATTGAGGAATATTTATTAACTTGTATTATTTATTTTGGATTCCTTTCCACAAAAGTGAAATAAGCATGTTAAAAGCAATAGCTTACTTTTTTCTGGGCAACCCTATCTATACAGGGTGAAACAGAAAGGACTAGATGTTTTTATTATGTTGTAACTTTTATATTTGACATCAGAATGACATAAAACTGTCTTAATATTGTGGAGAAAATAATGGAACAATTTTTCATTTCATCAGAAATCATAGAAAAACTTTTCAATAAAAAAAGCTAAATACCCCATGCACGCAAGCAAAAAATAGTGGGGTTAAGCAATTGATTCATGTCCATCCATCTGTCTGTAAACGTCAGTTTATGAGCGAGGAACAACATTTAAATTGAATGTTATATTTTGAACACGAATCAGAACATGAATTGGAAAACAAACCTTCTGTATAACAGTACTTTGGCTCTCAATTCGTCCTGGTCGCACATGCGCAGAGAGGAGTGAGATAATCTTTTTTTTACTCTGTCTGGCAGTCAAACAAAATTTACAATCATTCCAAGAAGGAAACTTGTTCTTTTTAAGGGCGTCATGAGGTACACAAAAAACAGGCATGACTAACTAATGTAATATGTTAGATGGGGTGTTGTAATCGACACCGCATCAACAGCGGTAAATTCTGTAATTAACTTATATTACTTTTCCAATCTTTATTTTATTTAAATTGCATTCTATACTTGAACATTGTACAATGCAAATCACATTTTTTTGCACAGTCAAAACCCTTCTGTTTTGCAGTACATGGACATGCTAAATAGGGTGGTGTATAAAGGTGAATGTATAACTGCTTGAATAGCGCTAAACTTCGAGAATTTTTATGCGATCTTTAAAATTGTTCTTTTATTTAAATTTAGTATATATTTGAACACTTTTCAGGGTAACATGTTCTATGAACTCTCTAGTTATTAATGTGACAATGTTATGGCATATTAAAAATATTCTAGTCCTTTCTCTTTCACTGTATGTATGTGTATGTATATATATATACATATACATATATATATATATATATATATATATATATATATATATATATATATATATATATATATATACAGATATAGATATACATATATGAATCAGCATCATCTGTAATATTATCAGAACCACAATAAATTAATCAAATTTAGAGGTTGACCTCTTGACACTTCTCAGAGATCTAAAGTGCATGGATTTGCAAAAGATGAACAAGCTTGTAATAGTGTACCAATACTTCCGGGGAGCATTTAATCAGCTCCCAATTTGTTTTGTACTGCATTCCACCTCCAACTTGCTTCCAAACAACTGCATTCCACAAATCACTCTTTTTTTTATTGTCTGTTGAGTGAGTTTCTATTCAATGATCGAGTAACTTTCCATTGATTTTCCAATTTATCAACTTTATTAAATCCTCACTCTTTTTTTCCGCTTCCATTTCTGTGTTTTCCCTCTCTTCACCTATCACCTCTTCCTCTCTTTCTCCCATTCATTATCTTTCTCACTTTCCTTACTGGGCAGCACTTGTTTTTGCCTTCTTTATGTCATCAGGACTTTTCGTTCCACTCTCACTTTTTATTCCATTGCTCTCCTCCAATTCACTTTCTTGCTGTCCTTCACACTTCGCTATCTCGTCTTGTCCAACTACCTTATCACGTCTTTCATCTTCCACTTCAACTGCTTTTCTCTTTTCATTATTTATCACTCTCTCCTTTTCATTTACATATTTTGTCATGTTTTCTTCTTGTCCTTTGTTCTCTCTCTGATTCACATTTATACAGGTAATTATTTTCTTCGTCATCTCTTTTCCATTTCCTGTCTTAATGTCTTCCTTTCCATACTCTTCCCTTTCATTCATCCTTTTTTTTTCTTTCTCCTCATTTTTCCCAATGACCTCTATCTCATCCATTGTTTTGTTGTTGTTGTTCTCAAATTCTCGCTGGATTTTTCTTTCCCCAGACACCTCACCTCCTCTTGTGTCCTCTTCCGCAGCATCCTTCTTTCCTTCCTTCTCATTCGACGGCTCATATATTTCTTCCCCTTTCTTACAATTAGCCTCCATCTCATTTGGAAAAATAACTTTGTCTTTTTCCCCTTCATTCTTTTCAATTTCTTCTTCAGTTTCTTGTTTTATCCTCCCCATTATCTCTTCCTTTTCCTCTGTCATTTGATGATCATCAATGCATTTTCCCTCTTTTCCATCTTGCACAATGGAGATTTCTTTCATATATTTTTCTTCTTCTTCCTTCTTCTCACATATTGTTTCATCTCCCATTGCATTTCCATCATTTACTTGATCTGTTACTTTGTTTTCTTCCAAATCTTCGCATTGACTTTCATTGGTTTCTTTAAATGTTATTTGTTCTTCCCTTGCATGCACATTCCCTTCATGTTTTTCACTTTCACCTCTTCGGTTTTCCTCTCCCTCATCCTCTGTTTTTTCATTATCACCTTCTTCTTTTTCCTTTTTGCATCGTCCTTCCTCATGCAATTGCTTATGTTTACTCACATCCTCAGTGCTAGTCTTTTGTGGGATATTTTTGAATATATCGGCCTTTGTGTTTTCATTACTTTCTGTAACCTTTTTGCATTTATCTTCATTCTTCTCATTATCTTCTTCATCGGTTTCATAGCTCTCCAAAGGCTTGCAATTTTCTTTTGAATCATATTCTATGTCAGATTTCTTTTTCTTCAGATCACTTTCCTTATTCTCAGCTCTCCCATGCTCTTCAATACTTTTATTCACCCCTTTCTGATCAATTCCCTCATCTTCGCAGCCCACAGGATTATAATTGTCTTCGTTATCATCATTAAAATCGCTTTTCTTTTCATTCCTACAATTATTCACAACTTCTCCATTTCCATTTAAATTGCTTTCATTATCCTTTAGACTTTCAACCCCTGAAGTTTCCTGATTTCCCTCATTCTTTTCTGTGGTTGCTTTTTCCTCACTTCCCTCTTCTATTTTTTCAGTTGCACCCAGATTCTCACCAACGCTTTTGTCATCTTCAATGTCATTGCTGTCATGAGTCTCAACACCTTCATCCTCATCGCTCACCTCATTTGTACTGCTCTCTTCCTCTTCATCACTCACCTCGTTTTCACTACTCTCTTCACCATCATCACTCACCTCATATTCGCTGCTCTCTTCATCCTCATCACTCACCTCATTCTCACTGCTCTCTTCACCCTCATCACTCACCTCATTCTCACTGCTCTCTTCATCATTATCATCACTCAACTCATTCTCACTGTGCTGTTCAACCTCACCACTCACCTCATTCTCACTGCTCTCTTCATTCGCATATGTTTCATTACTTTCATCTGTTTCATGGGCATCCTTCTCTTTATTCCCCTCCTCAATACCCTCTACAAATTGCTTTCTATCTCTTCGCTCAACTTTAAGCACCTGATAATTTTTATTACTTTCCTCGTCGACTTCATTGCTATCATACTCATGTCTTATGTCTGCCTTGTAACCTTTCTCATCATCTTCTTTCAACTCTCTTCGTTTTTGGTTTTCCTCCTCTTTTTCTTTTTCCTCCTTATCCTCTCTAAGTTCCTGCACATTCACCAAGTGCCTCACTTTCTCCTCTTCCTCTGTCTTTACATCCAATTTGTCCTTTTCCTTTTTCTCTATTTCCAATTTATTCTCTTCTTCCTCTTTCTTCGCTTCCACTTTCTCACCCTCATTTTCCTCTTCCTCCTCCTCTTCCTCCTCCTCCTCTTCTTCCTCCTCTTCTTCATGCATTTCTCCGGATGATCCTTCTTCCTGTAGCACTTCGTCTGCAGGACTCGGGCGTTGCCGCTGGCGTCGTTTTTCCAGCAGTGGATTACTGGATTCATCGAGGCACTTGATTTGTACCTGATCGTAATCCACTCGCATTGTAGCCAACGCATTGGTCAACTCACCCTGCCACAGACACACATGCATATACACTCATGAGCACAAATGCTACAATTGCTTCATCCTGAAAATAGATGAATAAAGTACATTTGGAGGAAAAGGCAACCTCCAGTAAGTAAACGAATTATTCGAACTATGGTAGATGCAGGAAAAGTCCATTCTGCCCAATTATGCATGAAACGAAGCACACGTGGGTAAGAATGTGCTAACTTTGAGTGCACATCACATTCAAACACATGCATCATCCTCCCAATTCATTCTATTCATCTGTATCATTCCATCCATCCCCTTTGTTTATAGGTGCTTATCGAATCCCTTTAAAAGTGATCAACTGTCCCTATTCCCACTACTCTTCCAAGCAAACTTTCTGAGTAAAATAATTATACAAGCTCCTGCTTCATCTCCATTCTTTTTGACTTTATCTTTATTCTTTAAGCTGTGCCCTCTAACCCGATCCCTTATCACCACCAAAACATATATACTTACTTATACTCAGTCAATCTCCTTGAACTTAAATACTTCTATAATATCCCATGTAATGTTTCTTTTCTCTGACATAAGCATCCCCATTTTTTTTTTAATATACCCTAAAATCATCCATTGGAACCATACTCTGTGAAGAGCATTGATGCTGCCAAGGCAGTTTCATTGGCAAGGAGTACAGTCCTGGACAGGTCACCACTCCAACACAAGTTACCCTGAATGGTTATTACCACAGTACACCGGTACTCATTTCACCAATCTCAGAAGGTTTCACCAATCACCAATCAATTTCACCAATCATCAGCTGCTCCAGGCTGAGTCACCTCCACCTGGTGTTAATTCAACAGTCGACAGGAGCTCAAACTCAGGACATTAAGGTCCCAAGCCAGCCACCTTAACCTCTAAGCCAACATAAGGCTACGCACTGTCGTTATCCACCGAGATAATTACCACTTTAAAGAACACAGGTAAGTTTGGTAGACATGGTCTACCCATCCTGAACATATGCTGAATATCTCAAATAATCATTATAAGCCTTTAGAGATGCCGATATCACTGGCATTAATTATATGTAGTTTCAAATACCTCCACTGCCACTTTTTGTCGTCTTGACATTGCAATAACCCATTTACTTTATTATTTTCATGTATTATCTCCTCAAAGTCTTCCTTCTTCAAGTCCAGCATTCCAATCTTACAGAATTTAGTTTCTACTCTCAACAGAAGCCTATTTTATGACCACCAGTTAATAAATCCTCACTATCACCTACATAAACTGGAGGGATTTGATCTTGTTGGTTATTTTTAACAACTACTCAGCAATCACAGGTCAGTGTTACAGCTCTAAGTAAGCCTTGTACTTTACCCGACAGTTGCTACACAGTAATAACAGCATAAGCTTATGACTATCTTAGCATTAAGGCCAGCACACACCACCTGGTTTGAACTGATAGAAAAGGCAAAAACTGCCAGGATACACTCATCAAGCCTGAATTATACAACACACATTTACAAACAACAGAGTATGAGAGTTGTGTCACTTTGGGTGAAACGATGCAGGTGCAAAAGCAAAATTAAAGGGATTTTCGGCAATAATCACTCATTACAATTCACTGAAGGTTGAAACAGTGTACTATCAAGGTACAATCATTGAAAACCCCTCAAGAGTTGACAATGCAGTGCATATTTTAGGATATTGTATGAATTGGTGAGTGAGAATTTGGGAACGTACAAAAATGTATTTTCAGAAGGGCAAAGAACACTTCAATTTGAAGTGTTGAGTTAAAACAGACAATTTGAGCCCTGTATAAAGCTTGGCAGGTAAGCATAATAGACACAACTAGGGATAGTGGAAAGGATAAAGAAAGGAGGATGGGGGTTGGAGGGTGGTGGAGTAGGGAGAGGGGTGGAAAGGACATCAGCTGCTCCAAATTTATGCTGAAAATGTATTCGCTTGTTAATATGATGCTCAGTGTGTTCTTATTTCTCATGTTTGATTTAGAGTCTGTGAAGTCCTTTCATCTCTAATATAAGCCTGGTCTTGGCTTAGTGGCTCGAGTGGCTGGCTTGGGATCTTAGGGTTCTGAGTTCAAGCCCCATTGTTGGCTTGGGATCTTAGGCTTCTTAGTTCAAGCCCCAATGGCTGCTGAATTAACACCAGGTGGGGTTGACTTAACCTGTCATCTTTCAAGGTTGGTGAAATGAATACCAGTGTATTGGTATAGGGGCGCAGCACAAGCAGCACACCTGTGCCCCCAACAAAATGACAACTACCCAGCAACCAAACTGCCACATGCAAGAAGATGAAGATCTCTAATATAACAGATGAAGTGTTGTTTTAGTATCAACTGATGTTTTTTTTAAAAAAAATACAGTGAGCCATAATTATTTGTAGTTCGGAAAAAATTTAATGTTGTTTGGGATCACCCCAGTCTTGCTTCTGCATCTGTGAGAAGAGATCGTCTGGGGTTTTTTTAAGTTTTAGGTCAGAGATGCGATTTAACACATTTCTTGATGGAAGCAATAAAGGCGAATTCAGAGAATGGAGAGAAGAAACGCTGTAACAGTTGGATTTTTTAGGCAAGGTATGAAGGAAAGGTCGAATTGAGAGCAGTCTGTTTAAATAGCAGAAGAGTAGTGCATTATGATACAGTAAAGAGTACCACACGTGTGAAAGAGGAAGATGAAGCATTATAAGAGATCGTTTTTGTTATTATTATTAATGTTTGAGAGAGTTTTCAACAGATTAGGTCATGGAAGTGTTGTAGAAAAAAATCGAGGAAGAAGAAGAAGAGGATATGAAGAAGAAGAAGAATTGAGACTCGTGAGTGTGCAAGGAGAAAGGTAGCGGGTTTTTTTTGATTTTTTTTTTGATTTAAGATAAGAAATAGAGTGATTAGTTGGGAGGGATGGGGGACGTTAGGAAAGTGGGCAAGATCGAAATTGAAGGTAATGGGGAGAAAAAACAAATAAACATGATCGTACACCGAGGGGAACCGGTAGGCCTCAAGGGTAGGCCTCAAGCACCCGGTAAGACAAGGTCGACAACCTGTATGCAGGGTTAGCACCACTAACAGCCTTTGATTGATCTTTTAAGGTGGGTGAGCCGTGGACAACAGGAACAGCAAACAACAGCAGCAACAATAACAACAATAACAATGATGACGACGACCATGACAAAGACAACAACAAAGAAAGCTATTCAACATTATCTCAGTCTGCAAGCTGATTGGTTACCAAGTCCCTAAAGGAATGGTGTCTCGAATTGCACCAGTATTTCCTGTAAGACATTGGGGGCAGAAATAATGTCTGTGTGTGGCAGAATTTTGGGCAGAAAGTGATAAACTTGGCAACATTAAATTTATGACCGGAATCATGTTGCCAAGTTTGTCATGTCTCCCGCCTGATTGGATGAAGTGCATCGAACTTTAGTCACATCATTTAACAACAGAAAGTAAAAGTGCCTGGCTTTGTTATCAACTTTGCTCATTAAAAATGGGTGCCAGGAGAACCTTGTTATCAGCTTCAAGGTGAATCATGTAGACACCACTGAGCTATTTAAACACGAAGATATCCATCGCCAACCATAGATTGATTTAAAAAAAAAATGCTGAAGAGGAACAAAACAGAAAAACATGTTGTTGTAGTAGATGTTGTAGTAGTAATAGTCATAATAATAATAATAATATAAAATCGTTTCCACAGATACTGAAGTGAATACATAAAGGTTCTTTATGGATGTGAAAAATGATCAATTCATTATACAATGGAAGAAAAAAATGTAAAAGGGAAAGAAAGAAAGCTAAGGGATTGTTGAAAGATTTGGAAGAATAGATAACTGATGTTATGACGCTATTGTTGTATATGGAGAGGAAAGTATGGAACATATGAATATATTAATGTGGAAGGAAGGAGAGAGGAGATGGCTACCATTTTTCGTACGTATTAAATAGATGTCTTCTCATTCAGCCTGTATCTTTCCACGTCGTTGTTAGATAATCTTATCAATGCCAGAGTTTAAACCAATGAAATTATGACTCATAGCTATAGCAACCCATGGCCTTGAACCCATCGTGCTGGTATTGTTACCGCACTGGCTCAAGGGATGGTGCCCTCACCTTAACCTCATCCCACTTGTCCCTCGCTTCATGCAGCACTCTGCTCGTGTGCAATGGTGTAGCTGGAACATCCATGTAGCGCTGGATAGGAGAAAGCACATTGAAGGATGAAAATATTGATGCTTATGATCGTTGGGTTGGTGATGATATTGATGTTCATGATAATAAAAGCAGCAATAATGATGATCCATCCATTGGGACCATACTCTGTGCAGAGCGTTGGTGCTGCCTAAGCAGTCTCCTTGACTATTGGGCACAATCCTGGACGGGTCGTCACTCCGACACAGGATACTAGCAAGGTGGCACTCATTTTGCCAACCTCAGAAGGATGACCGGTCGAGTTAACCCCACCTGGTATTAATTCAACAGATGAGCAGGATTTGAACTCAGGACACAAGAATCCCAAGCCCACCACCCGAACCATGAAGCCAACACCAAGCATAATAATGAGGATGGCTGTGATGAGAACAATAATTAATAACAACGAAAACATATTATTAGCCCCCGTTGGACTGAGTCCGAAATGTGGGCTTATGGCTTTGGTTACGATTTTCATGTCCGTGTGTGTGTGTGTGCGTGCGTGTGCATGCGTCCGCAACCATATCTCGGACATGTATGGACCGATTTTATTAATATTTGGTGCAAAGCCAAAACATGATGGTACATAGAACATATCATTTTGTTTCACGATGCGACCAAAGATGGACGACTGGCAGCCATTTTAGTTGTAAAAAAAAAACTGATGTTGAACACGTCCTCAACCATTTCTCGGACGTGCATTTACCAATGTTGTTCAAACTTGGCACACAGATAAAGAATGATGGCTTACATAAGCACCTCATATTTTTTTTCGAGTGTCATGATGTTAATGAGACTTCAGTCCGAATTCTTTCTTTTAAAGTTTAGATGTACTATTGCCTGTTGGAATACTTTTGTTGTCAAAATTAGGTTGACAGTATGACTTATTCAAATGTATACAGTATTGTAGTTTATTCTAAATTTTACTCTCCTGAGTAATAAAATGTTCTATAACTCATAATATAAAGATATATGATGCTTACATTAAGCACACTCGCCTCTGAGCTGTCTAGTCTGGGTCTGAGTCTCTACCCAGCTACATAGTGTCATCCTGCTGTTTTTCAGGCAGGACGAGGCATCAATGTGTGTGCCGATCCTCAGATGGCAGGACAATGAGCCACAGGACCTGTCTGCCAACACTGGTCGCTGATGGACGTTAAACACCTTTGATATCTTTTGCAAAATGAGGGTCATTGTTGCTGGTACCCTGAACAAATTCCAAGCTCCTTCCCTAACTTACTGCTGACAAGGCAATGGCAAAACACCCAGCTCAAAGATTGCTTGATGATGACGATGATGATGATGATTGATTAATTAATGTGAAAACATACATTTGTTTAAAAGATTTATTGAGTTTTTAAGTATAAAAATATTTTGGTGTTTTATATTGCATTGTTGAGAATAAAACTACTTGTATGTGCCCCCAACCAAGCATACGTTAATCCAGGGTTGATTCATAAATTCCGTGATGGTCATTCTCTGTGAAGGTTCTGTTTTCAAAAGTTGTCGGATAAGTTGCTTTGCTAAGGGGGGTTTGGGCAAGAGAAAAAGAGTTGGGGAGAGTTGGGGTCGGGTAGGAGAGGATGTATTTTATTGTAAAGAAATAAATGTCACCATCATTTCTTGTTTTCTCTTTACATCTCTGGGATTGTTGAATATATTAAACGCTGTCTTGGTGAAAAGCTAATAGATTTGCCTAGACGAAAAGGTTTTCTTTGTCATTCACCTTTCGATAATTTTTATGTTGTAAGTACCGCAGAATGGTCAATTATAGTTATTCAGACTCATAGCCATTCCCAATTAAATAAGAGTCAACAACAGTGAGGGGACTTGCATCACATGTAGATCAGACAAGGTGAGGTATGCAGATTATTCCACCCAGAAAGTGGTTAAAGTGCCAGGTGGGTTTTAAAACAATATTCCAATATGTAGTGCCATTACAGTTCTCCTGAAACTTACACGACTACCTGATGCCTACAATCCAATCCCTAATACTGCTTCTTTCAACTAGATTTGAACCCACAGCCTCTGGAATACCAGTCCAATGTCTTCACCAATAAACAACCACTTTACCCTTCGATAACTGTGATGCCAATACTAGTCTAAATGTTTGTTGGACACCGTGCGTTTAATTGTCAGACCATGATTTTTCCATTTAAAGACATTTCCTGCTGCCATACATCAGACGTTAAGCTACAGTGGCCTGCAAAAGTATTCACCCTCTACCAATAATGTCACATTTATATGAATTACACATTATGCAGAAATAATTTTTTGAAATGAACTTTTTTATTCATAACTTGAAGAGATCAAACTAAACACTGTTGTAGTTGAAGGAGGTTACATGTCAGGAATACCTTCAAGAAACATGTACAAATCAAAATTCACTGGTTGTAAAAGTATTCAGCCCCTTAGGTCAGTACTTGGTGGAAGAACCTTGTGCAGCAATGACTGTTGTGAGTTTTTTGGGGGGAGGGTCTCTTCCAGCTTTACACAGTGAGATGGTGAAATCTTTGCCCATTCTTCACGTGAAAATTTATCTTGTTCTGCCAAGTTTGATGGAGATCGCCGATGGACTGCAATGTTCAAGTCTCGCCATAAATGCTCAATTGAGTTCAAGTCAGGACTTTGACTGGGCAACTCAAGAACATTTATTATCTTCTTATTCAGCCACTCCAGAGTGACTTCAGTTTTGTTTTTCGGATCATTGTCCTGATGAAATGTGAATCTCCTACCCAGTTTCAGATTCATGGCTGACTGAAGCAGGTTTTCATCAAGGATTCTCCTGTACTTTGCATCGTCCATTGTCTCTTCTATCCTGACAAGCTTGCCAGTCCCTGCTGATGAAAAGCAGCCCCATAACATGATGCTGCCACCACCATGCTTGACAGGAGGGATTGTGTTGACTGGGGATTGTGTAGTGTGAGGCTTGCATCAGAAGTAAAACTTTGAATTTAGACCAAAACGTTCCATTTTTGTCTCGCCTGACCACAAAACATTTCTCCACATGCCAACAGTATCATTAAGATGCTTTTTCACAAACTCCATATCAACATTTAGACATGTCTTTTTCAGTAATTGCTTCTTTCTTGCCATCTATCTATGGAGGCCAGCTTTGTGAAGAGAATGGAATGTTATTGATTGATGAACACTGACCCCCATCTCGGACAT